>JAHRHZ010000030.1:38389239-38445824 GCA_024137785.1 Ginglymostoma cirratum
TTGGATCTGGAGAAGGGTGCAGACCCAAAAACATCAGCTTTCCTGCTCCTATGGTGCTGCTTGGCCTGCTGTGTTCATCCAGCTCTGCACCTTGTTATCTCAGGTTCTCCAGCATCTGCAGTTCCTACTATCTCTGAAACAAGATTGGCTGATGTCCGTGTTATTAGCTATGCATGAAAAAAAGTATGTTTTGCAGCCCCTGTGGTGTCATAATAGGGCCCCTACCTATGATTTAGGAGGCTTGATTCAAATCCCACCTGCTCCAGAGGTGAGTCATAATCTGTCTGGACAAGTTGATTAAAATCTTCTCAGAAAGAAGAATTGTTGGCAG
Organism: Ginglymostoma cirratum; assembly: GCA_024137785.1. Classification (NCBI taxonomy): domain Eukaryota; kingdom Metazoa; phylum Chordata; class Chondrichthyes; order Orectolobiformes; family Ginglymostomatidae; genus Ginglymostoma; species Ginglymostoma cirratum. The sequence goes on from JAHRHZ010000030.1 coordinate 38,389,571, forward strand.
CACTCTATCCCAACCAATAGCTTGTAGCAGATGGTTATTCAACACAGTGCACCATTTATTTCTATTCTGTTAATAGAAATTATAGAGTGTGGGTTTCAGAGAGGAGAATTACTTTCCAGCTGGGTAAAGCTAAGGGTTTGAACTCAGTGTTTGATTGCTCAGGTTGGCTCTTGGTGCGAATTGAGTGAAAACTGTTGGGATATTAGAAAGTTTATCTGTCAATTTCCTATTTGCATTGAATCCCCCATTACATTCTGAAATAGTTTGAGTGACAGCTTTTCACTTAGATGGAGGCTGGCAGTTTGGAAAGACAGTGCAAGGCCCTTCTCCTGCAATATTTAGTTCAACTTTCATGTCTTTTTCCATGCTTCATCATAATTCTGCTTTTGTAAGTAATCGTCACTATTAATTTTAAACTGGAAAGTCACCATTTGACAATTTGCCATTTACCTTCCAGACTGGATGGGAAAGTGTGATTATTGGCCATTATGAACCCTGGTGCATAGTTTCACGCCAAAAACAGATTGTTAGATTCAGTTCATAAAAAAGACACAGGTTATCTTATGGGAACTGTCTTTTTGTTATGAACTTATGAAATAACATTGCTGGGAAGCACAACTGAACTGTAACAACCAGGAACAGTTAACTCTCTCCTCTGCCAGTACAGTGTGCCTGTGGGTTTTACTCATACCATAAAGTGTCAACATGAGAAATATGTCAGTTTAGGTAGCCCAGTGATAGAGTGCATTAATATTCAAAGTGCTGTGTCAAGTGGGAGAAATAACCAAGAAGAAATAATTCATCATTCCCAGCCATTCTTCTGTACTTTCAAGTGTTTGTTATAAGATCACTGTTTGTAGTGGCCTTGAAATCAGTGGCATATGCAGTGTCTAGACAGGGCAATGATAAGTGGCAGATAGAATGGATTCTAAAGGAGATGAGGAAAGAACGAAAAATGTACATTAGCATATTGAATGCACATCCACATCCAGAACAGATTGTCTGGTCATTATTTTCATCGCTGTTTGTGGAGCCTTGTTGTTCTCAAATAGGCTGCTGCATTTGCTTATATTACAACGGGGACTCTCCTTCAAAAGTGCTTCATTCATTGTAAAGCATTTTGGCTTACCCTGAGGACATGAAAGGTACTATATCAATGTAGATTCATTCCTTATTCCCACTTGAACTTGACATGAATTGGATCAAGTCGCCACTGCCTTGTCAGGATGTAACCAATTTGATCTTTGTTCAACTTCTTCAACAATAGGTGAGGCTTCTGCGTGAACATGGGCAGTGCTTTGTTCACCAAGCAGGAGGGTTGGTCCTACCATTGTTTCAGCTCACAGTCTGAGTCCATTGATTTCTTCTGGTTCCTTGAGTTTTCTGCCTGAAGACAGGTCCAACACACAATGTCCCAATCCCCATCATGGATCTGGCAAGGACGCAGGTTCTGAATCGATCCCAACGCAAACAGGAGTCAACCTAATACCAATGGGCAGGCACCGATCAGATCCATATTGTCTTTCCTGTCAACTGAACCAAGTGATCCCCCATCGCCAGGGATCCTGAGGTTCTGTGGCTTTTACTTGCATGTTGCAGCCTGAAAGTCTGGATAGTGGCGAGGGAGGCTCCAATATCTTCCTATCACTTAGATGGCCTGGAATCTCCCCTGATCTTACCACCTGCATGGGTTGTAAAGATTTACAAGCTGATAATTAACCTGTTTGACCATGTTAGAAACATATATTCCTTGCCCGTCAAGTTTGGAGTGGGATTTGAGCTCAGACCTTCTGGATCAGAGGCAGGAATTATACTCACCGTGCCACATGTTCAATGTGAGTATAAAATCCTCCCTTCTAAATTCGGAATGTGATTAAACAATTCCTGACCTGAAATTCCACCAAAGGTCTTTCCTAAGAGTCTCCAGTAGAAGCTCAAAGTGGAACAATGTAAGATGTGCTCTTGTTATTAGACATATCTGGAATTCAAGATGGACAAGGAGGATACAACAAGATGCTGGGAATGAAGTGATAATACCTCTAAGCTAGTAGTGTTTCAAGAATGCAGCTCACCACCCCTTCCTCAAGCCTAACCAGGGCTAGGCAATAAATGTTAGTCAGCCAGCAATGCCCACAACCCACAAGTAAATAAAAAAAAATTCCAGAGAGGCAGGCTAAGGCTCTGGGATGATGTTTCAAATCTCATCATGGCAGCTGGCAGAATTTAGATTCAGCCAATACATTAGCATTAAAAGCTAGGTTCAGTGATGTGGACAATGAAACTTCTGTTGTTTAATAAACATCTGGTTCACTGATGTCCTTTAGGGAAGGAGATCTGATATCCTTACCTGGTCTGACCTATATATGACCCAACCCTGTTGACCTTGCAACATTCTCTTTGTTAACATCCAGTGGTTTGCGCTGAAACTGACATATCTGTTCCACAGAAGAGTCAAGCCACAGTCTATTGTTGTCACCCTTAAGGAATCATACCTTACAATGTCTGAACATCTTTTTAAAATTGTCTTCTTTTTATTGTGGACAGAAGTGGAAAAATACTACTTTGGGCCTATCTCTTAAATGGCCTGGATTCTCTCCTGATCTTACCACCCTCCATTGGCATGCACTGTATAGATTTACAAGTTGATAATTAACCTGTTTGACAATGTTACTAACATATAGTCTTCGGATGTCACGTCCTGGGTACTGCTGAAGGGATTGCCACACTTTTTAAGAACAAGTTGTCAACACTCTTTGTAAGTGTTGTTTACACAGCTGCATGTCCAGCCACTGAGCAGAGGTTATTTTTTAGAGGGGCTGGCACCAGGAAGTGTGTACAGATTTGACCAACGTCAAGCAGCTGATTGGTTTGTGGAGTGGTGACCAGTTGTCAGTGAGAATATTTGATTGGCTCATAGGCAGCTGAACAGCTTGTGGGTGCGAACGATTCAGGAAGAAACCTCCAAATCTCCAGGAGAGATGGTGCCTCTCTCTCAGCACTAAGAAAAATTCCTAAATCCTGATGAAAGCCAGTTTGTTGCCCCCCACCAATTGCTGTAAGCTGTTGTTTTTAACCAATAGGTCAGGGAAATATGAAACAAAACAAAACAAAAATAACTGCAGATTCCAGAGATCTGAAACAAACAAAAAACAGAAACTCAACAGGTCTCCCAGCATCTGTGGAGAGAGAAACAGAGATAGAGATCATTAAATTGCTTTCAAATTTTATTTGCCCTTCTTGCATAATATCAATGTTTATTTTTTATCTGCCTGTATGTGTGCATAAAGGGAGTTTATAAAGGGATGGTGGCCGTACATGGTATACAGTCTTGTGGGAATTGCCCTTGGTGTCCTCAATATTACCTCCAGACCATACGAAGTCTCATAACATCTCGTCAAACATGGGCAAACAACCTCATGCTGATTACCACTGACCATGCCACTTCAGCTGATGAATATATAGAGATTTTACTCTTGAGTACGGGACTTCAAAGTCCACCATCAAGAGTCACTCAGTAGCACCACAACTGACTGAGCTGGCTGAGTCCTAAAAATCAAAGCTGCTAGAATGGACCTGTGGCAGGTGGTAAAAGGGCCAACAAGAGAGAGACACAGACTTCACAGAATTACAGGAGTTTTTCAGCTCCAAAGAAGGCCATTCAGCAAATGGTGATCAATGATAAATATTGGTTAGCTGGAGATGGCTGCTTAACCTCATTTGTCCCAATATTTTTGTTGCATTTGTCTATGGTGATATTGGCATTCCCTGTGGAGACAAAGTTCCACCTTCACATTGAGGTTACCCTCCAACATGTTGAGATGCACTCTCACTGTGATAAATAGGTTCAGATTTAAATAGAGCTAGCAACACAACATTGGGAATCCATGACTTGTTGTGGCCGTTAACAGAATTATATTCAATCACAATGAGCAAATGTGGACCATGAACAAAACTATATTCAATCACAATCTGCAACCTCTTGATGCGATATATAGTTTTGCTGGTTGGTGGGCAATTATCTCAGATCCAATTCACTGTCGCAGGTATTGTTCAGGGTGGTTAACTTGGCCAAACCATCTCTGTCAATGATTTCACTTTACCACAAAGTCAGAAGTGGGGATGTTTACTGAGGTTTGCAAAATGTTCAGTACCATTCACCATATGCTGCACGATCAGGACAGCATTCATTCTTAGGTAGACAAATATCATGGTAATTTGCACTACACAAGTGTCAAGCAATAACTATCTCCAAGAAAACTGAATTTAACCTTCTTCTCTTGACATTCAATGGCATTATGATGATTGAAACGACTACTATCAACACCCTGGGATTTACCGTTGACCAGGAACTGGACTGGACTAGCCATGTAAATACTGTGACTACTGAAGCAGGTCAGAGACTAGGAATTCTGTAGCGAGTAACTCCTGCCCACCATTGATAAAGCACAAGGAGTATGATGAAATACTCCCTGCTTGACGGATGAGCGCAGCTCCAAAGACATTCAAAGAAAATGGAAATTTTCCAGGACAAAGTAGTCCACTTGACCAACACTCTATTCACCACTTTCAGCATGCTATCCATCCACCATTTGTGCAGAGTAGTAGCAGTGTGTACCATCTGCAAGCTACATTGCAGCAACTCACCAAGGCACCTTCAATGTCACCTTCCAAGCTATTACCTCAACCATCGAGAAGGATGAAGGCAGCACAGGAGCAGGAGTAGGCCAATCAGCCCCGGAAGCCTGTGTCACTATTCAATGAGATCACGGCTGATTTGATAACTCCATATACCTGCCTTTGGTCCACTTGCTTCAATACCTTTCCTTAACAAAACAATATCTCAGATGTAAAATTAACAACTGTTCCAGCATCCTCTGGTGTTGTGGAAGAGAATTCCAAACATTTACCACAATTTTTGTATAGAGGTGCTTCCTAACATCTCACCTGAATAGTCTGGCTCTAATTTTCAGAATATGACTCCTAGTTGTCGAATCCCCAGAGTGGAAATGGTACACCATTATTGACTCCGTCTTTTGCTGTTAATATCTTGAAGACTTCAATCAGTTCATCCATGAACTTTCTCAATTCTAGAGAAAACAGGTCTAATCTGTACAATCTCTCCTCATAATTTAACCCCTGAAGCCCAGGTATTATTCTTGCAAACCTGCATTGCAATCCCTCCAAGGCCAATATCACCTTCCTAAAAACTGTGGAGCCAGATCTGCTCACAGTACTCCAAGTGGGGTCAAACCAGAGGTTTGCATAACTGCATCAAAGCTGCAGCAAAATTTCTGTATCCTTGTACTCCAGTCCTCTAAATGTAAAGGCCAGAATAAATCAATCACTTCCAGAGGGTAGGTCAAAAGCTTGGCGTCTGAGTCTCTGCAAGTGTTGTGCAGGTAGTGAAAGGAACATTGCAGCACAATATGGGCAGTGCAACGACCACCCAGTGAGTTTCACAGTCGATGTTAACAACACAGTCTGGGGCCACCTTGAGTGCAATTTGTCTTTTAGCCTGCCTTCTCACAGGAAATTCATAATCTCTAAAAGGCCTGTTGAAATGGTAGTAGCTTTGAAATCATGCACAGGAGCTGTGGTAGTCTGTCTTTACAAGGTAAGCATCTCCCTGCATTTCACACTGAAACTGCAGCTGTAGAACCAGACGGGTCATGGCCTTCAGGTCAACAGATTATAATATTCTTTCAAACTGGCCCAACATCAATAGCGGCAATCACAGGATGTTGCATTTTGTGGCTTATTGTTATTTGTGCTGGCTTCAGTACAAATTTTGGTTATTGATAAGATGCAACATATTCTTCAGGACTTTTGCCAGTTTGCTGTCTTCATCCCACTTATTTCAGTGGAAAATAATTCCAGCATAGCATTAGCAATAGGCACCACCAGGCCTGAGTGTCAGGAACAACAAATGTCACATGGAACAGCATTGACGTTCCTAATAAGTGACAGATCTGCTGCTCCTGTTATTTTCTGTCCTGTTGCTCACTCAGCCCTCCAGCCCTGGCAAAGAAAGCGCAGATTCCCTGAATCCTGCCATTAAAGTAAGCATTCCAGGCAATGTGAGAAATGGCAGCAGAGAGTTTCGCAAACTGAAGAAATGCACACCACAATCAAACAATAATTGAATCTGGTTTGATTGAAATTGCTTTTATGTTTGCTCTTCAGATATCAGACACTTCAAAGCAGACCTGCTGGGCCTCCTGAGCTGCTGCCACTCTCATTAGAAACAGTGAAGGTTGTAGTTTTCAATATGTAGTTTTCATGGTTTTTGAGAGTTTGAGAGTGAGAGTGTGTGTGTGTGTGTGAGCTGGGGGGGTGGGAGGAGGGACTACGTGCAGGCAGTGAGCAAATGGTGACTGTGGAGTAAGGTTTAGTTTTGATGTTGTCTGATAGTGTAAAGAGGGTGACTGTGCATCATGAGATATGCTTTAAGCCCTTTGCAAATTTTATTCATGCTGACTTCAAAAGAGCATCCGATTTGCTACATCTCTCATGAACACACACAATCCAAGTTTCTCCTCATGTTGCCAGAAAACTCGATCGGAACTATTCTGAGTCCCAAACATTCACCAGAGTGGGAGGCAATACTGAGCAAGGGATGGGAAGGGGTTCATTTCAATATAAGATGTCCCACTATAAAATGCCTTATTGATGTGACTTTCTGACTATTCCACCTGCAATTTCCACATGCAAATTCTGTCACAGTAATGTGTACTCTTCTGAATAGGCTGACTTCTAACAAATGGTTTTCATTTATCTCTGATGTAATGCAACTAACAATTAACAACTAGCAAATAATACTTTATCATAAACTTTGTGATGAAGAGCAGCACAGTGGCTCAGTGATTAACACTACTGCCTCACAGCACAAGGGACTCAGGTTCGATACTAACCTCGGGCAACTGCCTCTGTGTGGAGTTTGCACATTCTTCCCATGTCTGTGTGGGTTTCCTCCGGGTGCTCCGGTTTCCTCCCACAGTGCAAAGATGTGCAGATTACGTGGATTGGCCATGCTAAATTGCCCATAGTGTTCAGGGATGTGTAGGATGGTTGGGTTAGCCATGGGAAATACAGGCTTACAGCAATAGGATGAGGGCCTGGGTGGGATGCTCTTCAGAGGGCCAGTGAAGACTCAATGGGCCAAGTGACCTCTTTCTACACTGATATCAGAGATAAAAGGTGCTGCAAATGCTGGAGAATCCAAGATAACAAGGTGTGGGGCTGGATGAACACAACAGGCCAAGAAGCTTTCCTGCTTCTATGATGCTGTTTGGCCTGTTGTGTTCATCCATGCCCACACCTTGTTATCTCTTTCTACACTGTAGTGTTTCTATGATAAACCTATTGTTTATCAAGATTTATCCAACTTTTTCCAGAGACTACTTGGGGAGCTCCTTCCCAATTGCTGTCAGTAATGTATCTGTGAAATATCCATGACAGTAAAGGTTATTCTGTTCTATTCTAACTTGGGTAAAGTCCCTGAAGGAGTTTTGGAGGCAGATACCACAGACAGTTCCAGTGGATACAACTATGTGATATGCCAGGAGATAGGGAAAACTGCAGGTGCTGGTGTCAGAGTCGATACAGTATGGAGCTGGGGGAACACAGCAGCATCAGAGGAACAGCAGAGTTGACGTTTCAGGCCTAGGAACAGGAATAGGCCTTGAACATGCTCTGCCATTCAAATGGATCGTGGTCGATCCAACATTCCTCACATCCACTTCATCAGGACTGCGATGTAGCGGTTGTCACAGTTTGGGCCAAATTGGGATGGTCTGAATATTGTTTGGACTCCATTGGGGATGATCCGGCTGAGTAGGCATGTACTGAGGAAGGGCCCCAACCCGAAACTCTCCTGCCCCTCTGATGCCTGTGTTCCTCCAGCTCCACACTGTATCTATATCATATACCATGCTGCTGACAGCACCAGTTTCTAAAGAGATAGTACAATTAAGCCATGTTAAGACAATTTATAAGATATTCATGGTACAGTGAAAATGTAAGCTGGTGTTGAAAATTTTGAGTATTTTCCAATTCCCAACTCCATCCCATGCATTTAATAATAATCCCATGAAATCTTTTATTTCTCCTTGAAAGGGGGAAATAGGGTGTTAGTTTGACGTCTCATCCAACTGTCAATGCTCCCAGATCTGCACCTGGACATCAGTTTTTGGAGTACGATTTAAAACCCCAACTTTCTGAGTCAAAAGCGACAGCGTTATCCGCTGTGGCTCACATAATACTCAAACCACAGCTTTGATGGCACTTCAATGTAGCTAAATGGTGAGAAAATACTCCAGTATATCGTGAGGTTATGAAATGGTGCTGTTACAATGTACATCTTCCTTTTATTTAACGAATGGACATATAAAACCTTGAAATAGAAACAGAAAGTTTTGAAAATATTTAACAGGCCAGGCAACATCTGTATTGGTGTTGTCATTGGAGGTATAATATGAGAGGTCTTATATTAACCATTATCAATTGTTTCAACAACATCGCTAGTTCATGAGTGTTCCTTATCTGGTCTGGCCTACATGCAAATCCAGACTTGTGTCTCATTAAAGAGCTGATAGGCAGCACACTGACAGCCCAAGCAGATCGCTGGGTAATTAGATGCTGACAGATGTTCATAGTCTGGCGGCTTCTGGGTCCTACGATCTGCTGGTTGAGGCCTACTCTGGAGTTATCCAGAGGTAAAGAGGTATCATTATTAGTCTCATGTCGTCACAGGGTCCAGGTCATGGGGAGAGGAGTGTCAAGAGACAAGGTCGGGGGTGACTTTCAGAGGCAACTCCATTAACTTTCATCTGTGCCGCCAGATCATGGAAATCAGACACTACGTAGAATTCAATAGGCAGTTCACCCTTGTTCCCAAATTGGGAAACTAGCCACCTTTCCCATCCTTGAGGAGTTAAGGGCCATAAGAAATAGGAACAGGAGTAGGCCACTCAACTTCCTTGAACCTGCTCTGACATTCAATTGGATCATGGTTGATCCAACATTCCTCACACCCACTTTCCTGTCCCTCCCCCCTTATAGTGATTGTAACGAGATCAGCCAGGTGCATCTCATAGAATATGAGTTCATTGATTGGGTCTGTTAACCTGTTCCAATCAGGGAGCCCTGGCTGACAGATATGAACAGGAGTGTCAGATATTCTGCTCACTCTGAGAGAACTGGATAAATGTGAAGGACTTTCTACGTGTAAATAAAAGGTGAGTTGGTGATGGGGTACTGACCTCTGTGGGGCTATTTCATCCGTAACCCTTGATTCCCTGACTGATCAAGAATCTATCTATGTCAGCCTTGAATATACGCAAAGACTTGGCCCCCACCATTCTTTGTGGTAAATCTCACCTGCTCCAGAAGTGTGGAATAACATCTCCAAACAGATTGATTAGTAAATAATGTGAATTTAAGTGATAAATGGATGGCTATCAGCATCTAAGAAGCCATTTCCCACTGAGAACTGAAAAGAAAAGGGGAGATATTTCAACCAAGTTCTGCAGCAATATTTGCCAGAACAAAAAAAAACAAAATGTAACACAAGTCTCAGAAAAAAAAAGCAGAGATTACTTTTGTACTGCCATGGTAGTGTTTGTACCTCTAACTCAGGAAGCAGTTGAGGCCAAAACATTTAGTGAAGGTGTTCGATATAGTTCTCAGGACTAAAGGGATGAGAGTGTATAGGGAGAAAGCAGGAACAGGAGTTGGATGACCAACCATGATCGGATTGAGTGGCAAAGCAGGCTCAAAGGGCTGAATGGCCTACTTCTGCTTCAATTTTCAATGTTTCTGGTGCAGTAGTAGTGTCCCTACCTCTGAGCCAGGAGGCCCAAGTCCAAGCACCAGCTGCTTCAGAGATGTGTCACACCCTGTTTGAACAGGTTGGATAAAAATATCATTGAGCAGCTGTTGGTCTCCCATCAGGCTTTGCCATGTGTACCTGGAAGAAGCAAGAGTTTCTATTAAAACATCGATAATAGGAACTGCCGATGCTGGAGAATCTGAGATAACAAGGTGTCGAGCCGGATGAACACAGCAGACCAAGCAGCATCAGAGGTGCAGGAAAGCTGACGTTTCTGAAGAATTTTTTCTGAAGAAGGGTCTCGACCCGAAACGTCAGCCTTCCTGCTCCTCTGATGCTGCTTGGCCTGCTGTGTTCATCCAGCTCTACACCTTGTTATCTCAGTTTTTTTACATCGCTGTGTTTGATTGAGCGGGAGGCCCTCATCGTTCTCTGTCAAACCTGTAAAATTCTCCCCATTGTAGTGGCCTGACCCAAAAAGCCATTATAAAAGGCAGAGAAAGCAACCAATTATAGGGGGGACAATAACACAAGCAGTTCCACAAAGTGACACGGTAAATTAAGAAACAGGCAGCCCTGGTTTAGTTTGCATTCATTTACGCACATGAAATCAGGCATCCATTTGAGCTAGCTATTGCTCAGGTAACAATACAAACAAGGCATGCAGTTTAACTCCTTTCAGCACGTCAACTTATTTTAAGCTTTGTAATTCTGCATTCAGTCCAAGAACTGTTTAGGAGCATGGTGATCTTGGGATAAACACACTACAGAATCCATTAACCAACTGATTAGTTATTTCTGCGTTAAGGAAACAATGCCATTGACTTTTAATTGATGTTAGTGGTAGTTTTCTGTGGTAAAGGCACCACGTTAATGCTAATCATGTTGTTGTCCTCGATATCTTTTGGAAATGGAAGAGGGAGAAGTTTAAGATTGCTGTGAAATGTCTGATATACAAAACAACTGGCCCCTTTGCAGAATAATCTCAGGTCAGCTACCAGAACGCTCTCAGAACCATCACACCCTGTCTGATGGGACAGACCGACTGCAATTCTGCAATGTAATGAGGGTGTCACTTTAACACGAGTGATGCCTCTTCATCAAGCAATAACAACTTGGCAAGGTGACAACTGAGAGCACCACATCACTGAGATACCAAACAATCTGAAATATCATTAATTCACCGCACCGGGCCCTTCTGATTGGTTTTAATTATTAACCTTCGCCCGGGAGCTTGGTGCTGTGGCTCTGCTGCTTCTGCATTCACATGTCACACGATGGAGAAAACAAAAATCTCAAGACACATGCAAATCATTTCAAGGTCATCACAGGCTTGATTGAATTTAACCTGGATCCTGTCAAGTAAACTTGAAAGGTAGGACACGCATTCTACTTTTTATTTACAAATTACAACTCTCATTTTCCCAATTTCTTTTGCTCCTTTAAAAACGGTAGGTACAAATCCCTGTGGTTGAAGTTTCGTATGTGTTACAATACAAAACGGCACACAATTAGCAAAGAATTATCTGTTCACTCCCAAGCTAATGAGGATTAGAGAAAAAATGAAGTGTGTAAGTCAGGGACGTTGTTGGGTCAAGATTTGGTAGCACGGCAATCATTTGCTATCGATTGAAGGCCTTTACTGGCCCAAGATACTTGTGCCTTTATCTTGCAGTGACACAGTCAGCGACCAGCTCTCATTTGAACAGCCATCCCAAATCCCACAAGTGCTTCAAGAGGGCACACTCCTGTCTTTTGGTGTCTAGCAGATCAGATGTTTCTGCTGTTTAAAATCTGAACAATACAGCATTGACTCTACTTCACAAAAACAAAAATTATTAATTGTAAAACATTTGGGACATCAAAAAGGGCTATGAAAGATGTTTCAGAAAGGCATCTGTTTAATTCCTCTGATGGCAGTTTTTGGTCGCCTTATTTAAGGAAAGGTGTTGTTTCTTTGCAGGCAGTTCAGAGAAGGTTTGTGAGGGTGATACCCAGTTTGGAGGGATTGTCTTTTGAGTAAAGGTTAAACCCTTTGGAATTTAGGAGAAAGAGAGGTGATCTCATTTAGCAATGCATTAGGGTTTTAAATGAATGGGAACGATAGGCCATTGTGTTCACAGAACAGAAACAGCCCATTCTGTCCATCATGTCAATGGTGCTATTTGTGCTCTCCATAAGACTCCTTCAACTTTCCTGCTACTCACTCAATCAACATTCCAAGCAGGATGCTGTTAATCCACACCTGCACTCGGGATAAAAACAATGGCATCAACATATCTTCAAACAGTACTTTGCAAAGAGTAAATTATTCTAAGGAACCCATAAGGTTGATCTCTATTATGAAGGCTTTGCTCATGGGACTTTAGAAAAATGAGAGATGTTGCCATTGTAACTTTTGGAAAACTTATGGGGTTTGTAAGGGTAAGTGCTGAGAGGATGTTTCCCTCATGGGAGAGTCTAGGACCAGACGGCATAGTTTCAGAATAAAGAGGCATTAAGTAAGTCTGAGATGAGAAGGAATTTCTTCTTTCAGAAGGTTGTGAGGCTTTGGAACACTTTGCCACAGGGAATCCTTGTGTATATTTGAGGTTTAAGATAAATAGATTCTTGAGCAGTAGAGGGATCAAGGGTTATAGGGAATGGGCAGGAAAGGAGACATGAGGAACGACAGATCAGCCATGATCATATTCATAGTATATCACGCTCGCAGGAACCAAATGGCCACCTCCTCTTCCCATTTCTTACGATCCTATGGCCTTAAAGGTGCAAAGATTTAGCCAGAGACAAACTTATCAGTTATTTGGGTTGTAGGAGAAGCTAAGGAGAATGGTGAGTTAGGGAGAATGGCTATGAATACTGAATAAAAGACTTTACATGTAATTTTATTAGGATAGAAGTATTGAATTCTGAGATTAAGCCAAGAAGCTGAGATAGAAATTATCAAAGCTGTGGAAACAGAGCCGTACGGGTTCACAGGGGGAAAATATCTTCAGTCGGAGCACAAATGGGTCTTGGAAAGTTTTCATTACATGTCAGACTCCATTCTTGCTGACTTACATTGGCTTCAAGTCTAGCAAAACCTTTTTTAAATATGCTTACTCTTCTTTTCAAGTCACGTTATGGCCTCCTGCTTCCCAAGTCTACAACCTTCTGAGGTCTCTGTCCTTCTCCATCTCTGGCCTCTGGCCCATCTCCAGTTTTAATTGCCTGACCATTCATTTCCATGACTTCAAATGCATAGGCCAAAGTTCTGGATGTCCATCCCTGAGCTTTCATTTTTGCCCCTTCTCTCTTTCTTTCAGGCATATCGTAAGACCAAGCTTTTGGTCATTTTTTCTAGGATCCTGTTATGTGCAGTATCAAGTTTCATCTGATAATTTCTACAAAATGTCAAAGAATATTTGACTCGGTTGAATGTACTGTACAAACAGAAGGTGGAAGAAATGAATATCTTTAACGGAGTGGTGTGAGGAATTGAAGAGGGTAAAAGAGAAGAAAATCAGGTGAGGCAGAGTTTAGCAAAAATAATCCTCATTTTCTTTCTTCCTGGCTCCTCTTCCTATTGGAGAAAGAGCTATAATACTCTCCTCTCTTCCCAGCTCAGGCAATGTTCATAGCTTCAGGATTAAAATGGTCCCACTATCCTAAATTTCTAAGAATTATCATCTCCTCATATTTAGCTCTTCCAGCCTTTCAGCCACAATTTTACCCGAATGTTTGATAAGACCCTGAACACAAGTCTCTATCATTGATAGGGAAGCTTTTCTCTGTGGCCTTGACGCAATCACACTTGAAGTATTGCATGCAGTTTTGGTCACCCTACCTCAGGAAGAAGAGGGATTTATACAGGGAATGCAGCATAAGTTCATCAGGCTGATACAGGGGATGGCAGTGCTGTCCTAAGAGGAGTGATTGGTTCAACTAGGCCTGTATTCACTGAAGTTTAGAAGGATGAGAGGGGGGCCTGATTGAAACATATCAAATCCTAACACAGCGGACAGACTAGATGTTTCCTTGGTTGGACAGTCCAGAACCAGGGCACACAGCACACAGATATGAATGGACCACCTAGGGCTGAGATGAAGAAACATTTCTTCATTCAAAAAGAAGTGAACCTGTGAAATTTTCTACCACAGATGACTGTGGGGCTCAGGTCACTGAGAATATTAAAGAAAGAGATTGATAATATTTCAGACATTAAATGCAACAAAGGGTATGGAGAGAAGGTGGATATGGTATTGACAGAAAGGGTCAGCCATGATCATATTGAATGGTGAAGCAGGTTCAAAGGGCACAATAACCTTCTCGTATTCCTAATTTCTATTCGCGTTTTATCCATGTGGAATTGTAATGTGGGCAGAGCCACAAATATTGCTTGTGTGTGTTTCGTGAATGCATTTATCATTTGAACAGCAATAAGATTCACAATATTGAGACAATAGACAGATTAACTTTCGCCCTAAATTTCTTTAGAGAAAGAACAAAGTAGGATGGCTTTTCTTCTATTTAGCATTTAAGCTTTCACATCTTACCTCCCAAGAAATTGACATTGACAGGGAAGATCCCGTGTTAGCATCTCACCAGCAATTCTGCATCTGAATTCCTGACAGCACCGGGATTGGAATTCTCACTCACATTGTCCTAATCTTCTCTGTGGGAATCCATGGAGAGATAGTGGAGTATCAAAACCCCCGTGGACACCTGATGGCGAACAGTCAATCGAGATATTGTGTTAATCATTATCCTGATGATTCACTTTAACACATCAGAATGTAAAATTATCATATTTCCGGATTTTCGTTTCTCCCTGAATAATTCTGATTATTAGAATATAAATGATTCCTTTACTCCATATAAATGGAACACGAATAAAGTGCAATAAAGGAATTCCACTCCATTGCCACCTCCACCTGTTCCTTGCCTTGCACCCTCATTATGTTTAATTTTTCATCCCTATTTCAATTTCCTTTGGCAGGTGGCTTTGCTTTGCAATAGTCCATTATTGAACCCTGTACTCTATCAAACACCTGAGCTTCGAATATTCAAATCCTGAACTAAATTACTGTCATGTTTTCTTCCCTGTGGGCGTGTACTTTGGAGGTGATTTACTGACAGACCATTGGAATAAAATGAGCCATAAATCCACCAGGAAATAACCTAGATTCTGCATGATGCTCCAAATCTCTCTGAAATTTGATCAGTGACCTTATATTGAATTCTGTTTTGCTTGCATATATTCCATCCAGTCTGCTTCAGCTTCCCCTGATGTGACAGGCAGAAAATTTGATTGATTTCAGATATCCCTGCAGGTTATTAAAGAAATATTCGGAAAGATGGTCTCTTTTAGTATTCCATCGCAACCTGCCATCAGTAACAGGAAAGGATGCTTAAGCAAGGTGTCACATATGTAGCAGGCATCTGGTAGCTTTCTGCTTTGTTTAATTCGACACTTCTGGAAAAGACAAACAGAGTCCCAGCTCACTATTATTTATAATGCGTATCAAAATCTAAGATTAAACAGCATGTTAAAATAAGGCAAACAATCTGTACAGCAATACATGTCCTGGAATCCATGTAGCAATTAAACAATAATGAACTCAAAGGAGTCACGTTAATAGATGGATAATGAAAGCAAGAGATAGTTCATCACGAGACTCAACATGATTCATAAGTAATGCAACAGATGATTCATGCATTTGAATTCATTCCTGTGATTGTTTAGTACTTGACATCAGTTTTCATTGTACCTGTGAATTGTTTTACAGTGAAGTGTTCATGGATGTATGCTGCACGTCTCTGAATATCATTCATTCAAAGTATAATGCAAACTGAATGTTTAGTCCCTCGAGTTGGAGACATTTTGTGTCTGGTGTGATTGAATTCTGACCTCATGTTCCTGGTTGAAGGTCTGAATTTAACCTGATCACTCAAAACCAGAACAGTCAAATTGGACTTGAGATGTAAACTCTGTTTCTCTCTCCATAGATGCTGCCAGACCTGCTACATTTCTCCAGCACTTTCTGTTTTGATACGAGATATTGTGAGAGCACTGCATTAGAGGGAGGCAGTGGCCTCGTGGAATTATCACTGCATTTTTCATCCAGAGACCCAGGCAATGTTAGAATCCTACCACAGCAGATGATGGGATTTCAATTCAATAAGTACCTGGATTTAAGATTCTAATGATGATCATGAATCCATTGTTAATTATTGGGGAAAACCAAAAGAACTGCGGATGATGTAAATCGGGAACAAAAACAGAAGTTGCTGGAAAAACACAGTAGGTCTGGTAGCATCTGTGGAGAAAAATTGGAGTTAACATTTCGGGCCCAGTGACCCTTCCTCACTTGGTTCACTAATGTCCTTTAGGGAAGGAAACTGCCATCCTTATCTGGTTTGACCTACACGTGACTCCAGACCCACAGCAATGTGGTTAACCCTTAACTGCCCTCTGGGCAATGAGAGACAGGCAATAAATGCTGGCCTAACTAGCGACATCCTCATCCTGTGAGTGAATAAAAAGAAACGGTCTATACAGTTTTATTCTGACTGGCTGTGTGGCCAATACTTTGAGACATTCTCCTGAATTCAGTAGCGAAGCATGTATCTGGAACAATATTAGAAGAAGCTACTTGAGTTCTGAAGAAGAGTCATATCAGACTTGAAACATTGTTTCTCTCTTCACCGATGCTGCCAGACCTGCTGAGCTTCCCCAGCCTTCTCTGTGACTGTTGCAGATTTCCAGCACCCGCAGTATTTGCACTCTACTATAAGAGAAACTTTATTATGCATACAGCTGTATGTGGACATAGAAAAGAGCTTTCTATATTGCAATTATTCTGAATTCATTAACTCTCCTTTACATGTTGAAAGAATCCTTTATCAGACTTGAGTTCAATAATTCCAAATTGGAGTGCCAAAAAGGTAAAGAATCGTATGCTTAACTGAGTCTATCTTATTGTTTCTTAGTCACCGTGTACAACAGTTCCAACACACAGACTGTGCTGACATTTTCAATCTTTCTGTATTGTTAGGCGAGACTTATTTTGAGAATGTGTGACATTGTTGAATATAGCCATCACCTCACACAAACAGAATGAGCAGACTGGACTGGCTTCGAAAAACATCAGAAGACGACAGTTAGCACAAATTGATTTCTCAATTTGGATCTCTCCTCATCTTTTTCCCCCCTGTGGACATATGTGACTTTGTTCAGATTTGAGGCATGACCCTGTGAAACTGCTGATTTCAGTCTGCCTTGCTGGGTCCAATTTCACCTGAACTAAATTGGCAAATTTGTGCCTGGAAAGTTATCTGGCTGTTGTTACGATCCGGTAGAGACCATTAATGTTTATATATAATGTTTAAATAATGTAATTATGTACTTTAGATATTCAAACACAGAATGATCAAATGAAAGAAGTGACCCCACCTGATTCACCAGTTTATGAAAAAAATGTAAACTGAAAATGGCTGTGTAAGAAAAATCAAATGCAGACATTACAAGGTAAATACAGTCTCAGATGAGTACTTATACTTTACATCAAAAAGTATGTGAACATAATCACATATACTTTAGAATAAAATTTTCAGTTGAACCTTTCCATTCTCCTCATGACTCACCCTCGAAATTGTTTGGCTGGACAGCCTAAAACGGTGGTGAAGATAGAAACCCTCATAACATTTAAGAAATAAGTGGTGCACACTTGCAGTGTCAAGGCATATAAAAGTGCTGGAAAATAGGTTTAGAACAGCAAGGTGGTTGTTTTTGACTGGCATGGACTTGATGGGTTAAAAGACCTTTTTCTGTGCCGTGAATCCACATGATTCTATGAGCAATGTTCCATCCTGAACTGCTCAGTCTATGGCAGCATTGGAGAGATAAGATGTTGAATTGACCTTTAGATGAAGTAACTTCTCATTTCAATATCAAAGCTTATGTTTATTTTTCTAATGAGGTAATTCTTCTCAAATGTCATGTCTGAAGTTGCCCAGCTAAATGGAGGTTCTTTGGCATTTTATGGCTTTCATCTTTTTCCCTTTATTCCTTCATGTAATGAGTGTATCACTGGCTAGGCCAGCATTTATTGCTCATTCGTAATTGCCCAGAGGAAGTTCAGAGTCAACCACATTGCCGCGGTCTGGAGTCCAATGTAGGCCAGACCAGGTAAGGATGGCAGGTTTCTTTCCCTCAAAGGAATGAGTAAACCAGGTATTTAAACAACAATGGTTACAAGTGCACGACTAAACAAGCATTTTAATGCCAGACATATTATTGACATATCCCTACATTCCGAGTGAAAAGAGTAAATTGAATGAGGGTTGGTGTCCCAGAGCAAGAGATTTAGGAATTACTATTGAGAATCAGGAACTGGCGAACTGAATTGATATTTTGTAGCTGCCTTTGCTATAGAAGACACAAGACATCCAAGAAATAACTTTATATCGAGACCTGAAAGGAGGGGAGTAATCTGGAAAAATGACAAGCGCTAAAGGAAAGGAATGAGGAGAACTATAGGTTAACAAGTGCCCATGTCCTGGTTGAGAGAGTAGATATATTGGTTTTAAGTTTCCAAAATTCCTTGGACTTTGGAAAGTCAGATTGGAAAATAGCAAATGTAACTTCTCAACGTAAAAGCATAGAGAAGACATGAAGGTAGAAAATTATTGTCCGATTATCATAACATTTATCATAAGGGAAGTGCTGAAATCTATCCTTAAAGAGGTTTTAGCAGGGCACATGGAAAATCTCAACACAATCAGGTGCAGTCAACATGACTTTGTGAAAGGGAGAATCTGGCTAATTTAGAATTGCAGTTCTTTGAGGAAGGAATAAGCAACAATGGTTAAATAAGATCCAATAGATGTGGTGTACTTAGTTTTCCAAAAGGCATTTGACAAGATACCCACATCAAAAATTAGCATGCAAAATAAAATTCATGGTGTAGGCGATTAATATGCTAGCCCATAAGAAGGATCAGTTTACCATGAACAATAACTAAAAATGAATTTTTGATTTGACTTATTTTTGTCACATTTACCTGGGTACAGTGAAAGGTTTTGTTTTGCGTGCAGTACCATACCAGCGGCAGCATGAATGCTCAGTGGTTAACACTGCTGCCTAAGAGCGCGAGGGACCTGGGTTTGATTCCAGCCTCGGGTGACTATCTGTGTGGAGTTTGCACATTCTCCCATGTCTGCGTGGGTTTCCTCCATGAGCTCTGATTTCCTCCCTCAGTCCAAAGATGTGCAGGTCAGGTGGATTGGCCATGCTAAATTGCTCTAGGATGGGATGCTCTTCAGAGGGTCAGTGTGGACTCAATGGGCCGATTAGCCTGCTTCCATGATGTAGGGATTATAAAAGATCATGGGGTGAGTGAACAGAGCAAGGAATACAATGTTATGACTGCTAAGGTGCACAAAGAGTGAGATCTACATTAAATTTAAAATTTCAGAGATCCATTCAGAAGTCTAATAACAATAGGAAAGACTCTGTTTGTATGTGTGTGTTTAAGCTTTAGCATCTTCTGCCCAGTGAAAGAGATTGGAAGAGGTTATAACCAGGATGGGAGGGCTCTTTGATAACGTTGGCTGAAGTTGTACTTGGAAATAATGACTGTGTATAGCTATATCTATGTAGGAAGCCTACTCTTTCCAATGAAAGAGCAGGAAGTAAAATTCTGAATTACAAAAGTGAAACACTCCAATGGAAAAGTAGAGCTAGAGAAGGTAGTCATTATAGTCTGTCTAGTCACTGTCGGGCAACGGTTGTACTATTTCTGCAAGTGGAATGTATAAACACTGTAAATGATTCCAGGTGACTCTTGAAGAGATAGTCTAGTTTTGTTTTAGTGTGCTTTCTTTATATACATTTAAATGCAGTGGTAAGTTTAATGAGTCAGTTTGAAATGTAAATTTAAAGTGTTTTGTTAGTCAGGTGTCAAGTTCCTCAGTTCTTCAAATTTTCCTCTTAATTTGTTGCAGGGACTAAGGAATGCTGTTGGCTATTTACTTACAATGTTAATTAGACTCTGGAAGATGTGGAACACTAGATCAAAGTAGTTTCTACTGCCTGCAGTTCCTCCGGACTGATCTGCCAGCTGATTGATTGTGATAACAGAAGATGAGAAGTCAGATATGTTTAGGGGAGGGTGGAGGGTGGGGTGACAGGAATCACAGATAGTTGACACAATATTACTCACCATAAAAGACTCACTCAGAGTCTTGAGCTTCTGAACATAATTATAATATTTTTTAATGAACTCTAAAAGTAATGCATCAGAGTGTATATTTTAGTTAAAAAAACAAAATTCTCCTGGTGTTTTTACATATTTTCTAATCAATCCATTCAGAGGTATTCTTACACACTTCTGTAGCAGGTAGGAGTTGAACCTTGGCAACCTGGCGTAGAGGTACAGACACTACCACTGCACCACAAGAGCCCATGAGTGGCCCTTTGTGTGCACAATGCTGGATTATTGAGAACTATCTGAGGAAATGGGAAGACTTGTCGAGAGAGAAATTCTGATTAAACCAGGATTAAAAGATGTTTCTGCCAATGGTTTGAGAGTTTTGATGCTCAGCTGTCTTACCTTCATGGTTGTCATATTGAAAGCCACACAGATTACATTGGCCGAAGTCGTGGCAACTGGATGGGAATTATGGGAAACTCCCACAGTTATGCCTTAAAAGGTTTGGATAGAGATTCGGCCTCCAGTAGGTGGGAGCATTATGTTAATGTTTAAATCGGAAGGTCTTATTTACACCAGTTGTAGGAGACCACTACGGGTACAGATGGCTAGGACTATGCCATGGGCAGGTTCTACCGTCCCTGCTGGTTTTGAGCTGGCTGGACCAGCATTCTGCAAAGGGTCACCTTGGGGAACTGCAGAACTCCTTTCACTGTGATTTTGACGGGCTGAGGGAAACAATGTGTGATATGGCTGTTTGGAAGGCAGATGTGTGGCATATTTGGGCTGCCTGTGGTTGGCAGTTTGGACAGGGAAACTGTAGGGCTGGGGTGTGTGGTTAACTGTGTTTTTTATGTGGATGGTGCCTTTGGTGGAGGCAGAGGGAGACACAATGTAGCATGATCCCTTTGGTTTTAATCTCTCCTGCCTCCCACCCTATCCCTGACCTCCCCTTTTGCTCCATATCCTGCTCTCGCCTGCCTTTGATTTCCCTGGACCTATTGCATTTCAAAGAGTCACAGAGCTGTACAGCACAGAAACAGACCCTTCGGTCCAACTCGCCCACACCGACCAGATATCCTAAATTGATCTAATTCAATTTGTCAGCATTTGGCTCACATCCCTCTAAACCCTGAACACAAACAGAAGTTGCTGGGAAAGCTCAGCAGGCCTGGCAGCATCTGTGAAGATAAAATCAGAGTTAACATTTAAGGTCTGGTGGCCCTTCCCGAAACATTAACTCTGATTTTCTCTTCACAGATGCCTTTTAAATGTTGTACCAGACTCCACCACTTCCTCTGGCAGCTCATTCCATACACACACCGTACTCTGTGTGAAAATGTTGCCCTACAGGTCCCTTTTAAATCTTTCCCCTCTCATCTGAGGCCTATGCCGTCTAGTTTTGGACTCGCCAACCATGGGAAAAAGATCTTGGCTATTTACCCTATCCATGCCCCCTGATGATTTTATAAATCTCTATAAGGTCTCCCCTCAGCCTCTGATGCTCCAGGGAAAGTAGCCCCAGCCCATATCTCCTAGTTCTGATGAAACGGACTGAAATTGCCCTGAAATGTTAATTATCTACCTTTGCCCACAGTTTCTGCCAGCCCAGCTGAGAATTTCCAACATTTTTGATTTCCATGACTGATATGTCTTGTTTAAATTCCGGACTTTGTCAAATCTGATGCTGCTGTATGTCTCAGCCAGGAGAATGGTTTTCAGTAGCACTGCATGGGTGTCTAAAACCTAATTATGTCAAAGAAGGAATACATTACAGTATTAATAAAATTAATTGATCTTCCTACTGTTAGCTTGCAAGTGAATAAGATCTATCTTTGTAATGGAAACATCACAGCAGCAGGCAGCTTTGGATTCTGTGCAGAATATCTGACATTAAATGATTTCTATATTAGAACTGACCTTGCTCACCTCTTGTGTAGTTTTTTTTAATGCGATGGTAAAAATTGAGTGTGGATTGTTTCTTGAAGGTTACATGTCATGTCTGCATTGGTAAATCGCATTTGAAGCTCAGTGGCTGATTGCACTGATTTCTAAGATGCCTGCACTGAACCACCTCTGTCACAACATCTGGTTCCATCACAGTGCCCAGTAAGGAACAGGATACTGTTTAGGTTGAAATACCATTAACAGAGAGGAAATAAGGAAGTAAACAAGAGATCAGTATGCAGCACACTGAAAGTAAAATATCACTTGAATATGTGTTCTTTAGAATTGAACAATTCTTAATCAATATCTTGATTGGAGATCAATTGCTTGTTCAATAACCAGCAACGTGATGAAAAATTACATTGTCAATCAAAGATGGCCTACAACAAGTTAAAATATGGTTCTTTCTTTAGTAATCCACCAACAATAAACTTTTTCTCTAAAATCAATGGGATGGTTTGCCAGAGTTTTCCTCGAAAGCTTCCCATCACCACCCATCTCCAAATGACCCTCAAACGTCCCTCTGGCCTGACTTAGAATGCACACGATAGCCTCCTCTTCCTTCTCACCTTCTTTGATTCCAGTCACTGAAAAAAGGCCAACTTTGAATCATGGTGTAAGTGAAGATTTTCAATTCTAATTCTTTTTGATCTGCAGGTTCCATTCTAATAAACTGTTAATACAATAACTCTTCTGATACGTTTGGTTCTGGTGACATGTTGCTAAATGTTACCAACAATTATTAAAAATATATTTTAAAAAAAGGAACTAATGAGTTTATAATGAATTTGACATGTAATCTTACATTTTAATTGTGAGTTTTATTAAGTAGAAGCTAAAGTAAGCAAATTCCAAAGGCTAATGCCAGATCTTATTAAATAATTCATTCACCAAATCAAAAGCAACAGTGAATACTTAACAATATAAATTTTTAAATAAAAGTAATTGCAATTTGAAATGTATGATGCTTGGTAGTGGGTTATCTTCATGTTGGCAGAATGTTATTAAGACTATTACCCTCTGTGTTAGCACTGACACTAATAGTGATTCTGTCTGCTATGGTAGCAGACACATTCCAATGACACACTGGAACAAGGGATTAGTACCTTCAGAAACGTATTAAAATGCTAATTGAAATGTGGCTTCAATGTAACAGAAATGCCAGTGGCTAAAATAATGGGATGAAATTCATAAAAGCAATTCAGCTGATTATGAGCCATTTAAAAAGAAAATAAATCATGGATAGGGTTCTTACTGAAAGTACGCACTCACAGTTTAATTCAGGTTATGGTCTCTAGTCTTTGGACACACGAATTGGGTATACAATAAACGATTGCAAGTGTGTTTGATTTCCCATTTCATTGTCAAATGCCCTTTATCTGAAGGCGATGAGATTAAAAAAAAAGTGCACAAGTGTCATTTCAGTAATGCAGGACCTTGGTTACACTCCATTTACTGAATACAAGAGCAGGGAGGTTATGGTGGAGCTGTATATAATGTTAACTAGGCCGCAGCTGGAGTGCTGTATGCAGCTCTGGCCCCAACACCATAGGAAGGATGTGATTGCACTGAAGAGGCTGATGGGAAGATTCAGCAAGAAGTTCCTTGGATTAGAGTTATTCAGTGATAGGAGAGACCAGACAGGTTGGGAATGCTTTCCTAAGAGCGGAGAAGTTTAAGGGACCCTTGACTGAGCTGTATAAATTTATGAGGGGCATTAATATGGCAGATAGGGAGACCCCATTCCCTTTAGCAAAGGGAACAATCGGTTTTAAGACAAGGAGCATGAGGTTTCGAGAGGAATTTGACAAATATTTTTTCACCTTGAGGATGGAAGGTCTTTGGAACTCACTGCCTAAATGGGTGATAGAGGCAGAAACTATCAGAGCATTTAAGAACTATGCAGATAAGCACTTAAAATGCTGCAGCATTCAAGGCTACTGACCAAGTGCTGGAAAATGAGATTAGAATAATTAGATGCGAGATGGCATGATAGGTTGAAGGGCCTTTTTCTATACCATAAAAACCCTGTGACTCTCTGTCTTCAACTGAAGGAAATATTTTCCCAGGAAAGGTCAGCTGACCTTGGAAGGAGTGGACTGTTAATTTGATACCAGTGCTTCATTAATTCGTGAAGAAACATTGATAGTCCTAGTTTGGAGTTCGTTGACTTTAGAGGATGGTTTGAGATTTTCAAATATGGAGGGAAAAGTTAGGGTAGTTACAAAGACATTCTTTGGTGGGAAAATCCTGGACAGGAGAGTTTAAACTTAAAATTAGAGCTGAGGTATTTAAAATAGAAAATTTTCTGTGAAAATAAGTGGAAAAGTGAAATGCTCTCCTTTATTTAATAAGTAACATCTCATTGTAGATATTGAGGGCCAACTGAACTTTGCAAAACTGCGATTGGTAGTTTTTTTTGTTATTTGAAGGAATCCTGTGATAGGGAGCAAATGGAGTTGAATTTGTCAAATAAATAGCACAACAGGTTTGAAGGGCTGCGTTGCGACTCGTATTCCTATGTTTCTAAGTCACGGGGACAAGATGGAGCTTGTTGCAAGGTGCTGTCTCTCCAAGGGTCAGAACAGATATGGCAGTTGCCCCTCACCATGATAGAATGTGTAAAATTTAACCAAATGATAAATAGTTGCAAAATGTCAACATCTTTTTAAGATTTTTGTGGTTATGCTGTGTAATATTAACTCATATTTTATGTTCACCATTGTGTTGTATTATCATGTAGAATCCCGTTCATTGATTTGATAGTTTTGGGACTAAGTGAGTGGGAGAATCAACTCCTCTCTTTTTAACCCTCTCCCAGTTCCAACAGATATTTTTCTTGTTAATGTGCAGCCACTGCACTTCAATTCAAATGTAATTAATTAACTCAAAATAAAGGAGCCAAATTATCATGTTTTCTTGCGAGAACATAGGAACAGGAGTGGGTCATTCAGCCCTGTGAGCCTCTTCCACCATTCATTGAGACCATGGCTGATCTGTGTTCTGACTCCATATACCTGCCTAACAATAATTTATCTATCTCAAATTTAAAATTAACTACTGATCCTGTATCCACTGTTGTCTGTGGGAGAGAGCTCCAAACATGGAGTCTTAGAGCTGTACAGCATGAAAACAGACCTTTCGGTCCGACTCATCCGTACCAACCAGATATCCTAAATTAATCTAGGCTAGTTTGCCAGCATTTAACCCATATCCTTCTAAACCCTTCCTATTCATATATCTACCACTCTTTGTATGTAAAAGTGCTTCCTAACATCTCTCCTGAATGGTTTGTTCCTAATTCTCAGACTATGCCCTTTAGTTCTAGAATAATTTGTCATTATGTACCTGTCTTTGCCTGTTAATATCTTGAGGATTCAATCAGGTTGCTCCTTAAATGTTCTAAATTAAAGAGAAAACAGGCCAAATTTGTATACTTTCTTGTCATAACCTCACACCTGAGAGTCTGGATATAATTCATGTAAACCTACCTTGCACTCCCTCCAAGACCAATGTATTCCTTCCTAAGGTGTGGTGCTCAGATCTGCTTATAGTGCTCCAAGCAGGGACTAACCAGATATAAAAGGTACTGCAGATGCTGGAGAATCCGAGATAACAAGCATGGGGCTGGATGAACACAGCAGGTCAAGCAGCATCATAGGAGCAGGAAAACTTGACGTTTCGGGCCTAAACCCTTCATCAGAAATGGGGGAGGGGAAGAGGGTTCTGAAATAAATAGGGAGAGAGGGGGAGGTGGATAGAGGATGGATAGAGGAGAGGATAGGTGGAGAGGAGGCAGACAAGTCGAAGAGGCGGGGATGGAGCCAGTAAAGGTGAGTGTAGGTAGGGGGGTAGGGAGGAGATAGGGTTTTGTTTAACTGCAGCATAACTGCTAGATCCTTTACTCCAGTCATCTAGAAATAAAGATCAGCATTCCATTTGCCCTTTCGTTTAAGGAAGAGGATTTTTCTTATCAACTGACCATTAGAAAAATAATAAAAACACAATATCAAATACACCCATACAGACATAGATAATTAGCTTGTACAGAAGTAAATATACTTGAGTAATATACTAGCAGGAAGAATTTAGCAGTGTAAATTTTTTTTAAAAAGTCTTAAGGATCTTTGAGGTTAAGACTTTAAACATGACGCCAAGATATTCAACTTGCAGATATTCAACTTAAGATATTCAACCTGCACTGCTTCTGCAGAATATGAATCAACACTAAAGTTCTCATTAATTGTTTGCTGCCTCTTAAGGGTCAACGGACCCGAAACGTTAACTCTGTTTTTTCCTTCACAGATGCTGCCTGACCTGCTGAGTTTTTCCAGCAATTTCTGTTTTGTTACCTGATTTACAGCATCCACAGTACTTTCGTTTTTTTTTTATTTTGACTTTGGGAGACCAGGAGAAAGGGGTTTCCAGCTTCTTGTCACCAACTCGTTTTTGCCTTTGTCTATCTGTTTTGCTGCGTCATCCTTTAAAAATAAGTACTCAACAGATAACCCATCTCTCAATATGTGAAATTATCATGCCGTTGTGAAATAAATAAAACTTAAATTTCGCGATGCTGGCTTCTCAGAATCACAGAACTGTTACCTTGTAGCAGGAAGCTATTCAGCCCATCATTTCTGTAGCAGGTCTTCAAACAAGCATCATTTTCAGGTACCAATCTCCTGCCTTTTCTCTGTATCCTTGTATACAATTTCTATCTAAATAGTCATCCAGTGCTCTTTTCAATGCTTCAACTGAACCTGCCTCCATCACATTTCCAGTCAGCGTATTCCAGATCCTAACTACTTGTTGTGTGAAGTTTTTTTTTAATTCCCCTCACACCATCCTTGCTTCTTTTGCAGATGACTTTAAAATATGCCCTCTCATTC
Source organism: Ginglymostoma cirratum (assembly GCA_024137785.1). Taxonomy (NCBI): domain Eukaryota; kingdom Metazoa; phylum Chordata; class Chondrichthyes; order Orectolobiformes; family Ginglymostomatidae; genus Ginglymostoma; species Ginglymostoma cirratum. The sequence continues at coordinate 38,416,426 of JAHRHZ010000030.1, forward strand.
TTGTTCCTTTTGCAAGCAGAAACAGCTTCTCCCTATCTAATCCAGCTAGCCCACTCATGACTTTGAAACTTCTATCAAATCTCCTCCCAGTTTCTTCTCTCTAAGAAGCAGAATCATAACTTCTTCAATCTATCCCCATTACTGAAGTTTCACATCCCTGGAACCATTCAACTCCGCACTCTCTCCAATGAATTCACATCTTTCCTATAACGTGTCACCCACGACTGTCCACAATATTCCAACTGGGGTCTAACAAGTGGCCTGGTTGTATGTTTTCACTGTTTTTGAATGAAATAGTAACACTAATGCGGTTTTGCATATCTCTCACAAAACAGAAATTGCTGGAAAAACAACAAATCTGGCAGCAGAGATAAAAGGTACTGCAGATGCTGGAGAATCCGAGATAACAAGCATGGGGCTGGATGAACACAGCAGGTCAAGCAGCATCATAGGAGCAGGAAAACTTGACGTTTCGGGCCTAAACCCTTCATCAGAAAAAATGGCAATTTTTTCAAAAATTTTTTCAATCAAAAATCTGGCAGCATCTGTGGAGATAAAGCAGAGCCAACGTTTTAAGTCCAAAAAACTTACCTCAATCTATCTTCAGGTGATAGTGGCAGCCATTTTAGGTTAGTATTTACCAATTTTTAAAGGCTACTTTAGTCCATCAGCTATTAAAATCAGATGATGGAAGTTGAATTATCAAGAGTTCTTGTTTACCACCATCATAACATAAATAAAACATGTGTGGTCATTCACAACGGATGGTGCCTGATTGTTAAAATGTCAATAATGGACTGAGCATCAAATGATCCATTGTTATAGGAAGATATTATTCTTGAATTTCCACCAATGTTCCCCTCACAACTACAGGAGAAATGAAACTTTTCCTGACTTACAGCTGGACTCAAGAACTAATGTTAAACATTGAGATCAGGAGACTGGCAAAGTATGTCCGTGGCAGCTTCATGAGAGAACTTTGTTGCCCTTATCCTTGACTTCCAGTCCAGCCACATGTTGGAATACAAAACATTTTTGTCTTGATGTTCAAATCATATATGGCTTCATCTTTCACTATCTGTATAACATCCTTCAGATTGCAATCCTCCCAGATCTCTGTGTTCCTTCAATTCTAATCTCTTCATTCCACTATTGGCAGCCTTGCTAGTTCATAATCTCAGAAATTCCCTCTTTAAAAGCTCTCTGCTTCATCTCTTTATATGACACTCCACAAAACCTAACTTTGACCCAGATTTTGGCCACCCATCTTAATACCACTTTATTTGGCTAGGCATCCAGTATTAACTGATAACACTACTGGGTAACACTTTGGAACTACATTGAAGGTTCTATAAAAATACAAGTTTTTATTATTTATATGAAAGACAAATGAAAGCCTTCTCAGCTAGCAGATGTTCCACTTATATGCTGGAATTTTCCAAGAGGAGTCTGCACACTCCTTGATATGTCTTTTTGGAAGAAGTTAAATAAACTGAGGAGGTTCTCACAAACATACCTGTACCTAAAGGACGAGTCTAAATCTTGTAGGAGTCTGGCAGAACAGTCCCAAATTCTGTTCTTTCCATCTCACTCAACTCCAAGGGATATAAATGTCTCACGCCACCTGGTTTTTCAAGCATAGTTTACTTTATGAATCACCAGAACAGAGCAGCTGATTGATATCAGGCTGACCTACAAAGTCTTCTGACATTTCAGCTATCTAAATTTGATCAGAGTCCAATTGTCACAGTTGAAAAAGAAATCAATATTTTCAGGAGTTTGAAGAGATAATTTAGTGGAACATACAGAAGCTGAAATGTTGTAAGTTAGCCTTTTGCTTATCTGACGGTACCAATGGGTCAATTAAAGATAAAGGCTGTCTTCTCCACTCACAGACCTTAGAAATTAGAAATACAACTAGAACTCATCTGAACCAAAAATCAGAAATTGTTGGAGAAACTCCACAGGTCTGGCAGCATCTGTGGAGCGAAAGCGAAGTTAATGTTTTGGGTCCAGTGACCCTTCTTCAAAACTGCAATATAAACGCTGCCTTCTCTCCACAGCGGCAGCTAATCCTTCAGAGTTTCTCCAGCAATTCCTGCTTGATATCTTCAGCATCCACAGATCTTCGTTTTATTTATGTAAAACTCTCCTGAAATCGGTAGATGCAAAAAGTCAGCTGTTTAATCTATTCAGATTCCGAATTTGCGGTAAGCAGTGGAAAATGTTGCCTGTTGCTGTGTGAGCAAGCAAGCTGCTTTCTTGGTGGCTAAGTGGCTTGTTAGACTTTATCAGAGGGCCGGTAAGAAATGATTACATTTCTCTGAGCCTGGAGCCACGTATAGGCCAGACCAGATTAAAGACATGACTTGCCTTCCCTTCAGAATTTTGTGAAGTAGACGGATTTTTACAACAATCCAGTGGTTTCAATTGGTCACCCAACAATATTAAAAAAAAACACATTTATTTAGTTGAGCTAAAATTCCTTAGCAGCAATGATGGAATTTGAATCCTGGCCTTGTGGAATCCAGATCATTGGGTTAAAGCCCAGCAACTTAACCACTATGTCACTTTCCATAAGAAACATGTGTTTTTTTTCTGGTGTGTTCTGAATGTTAATGTTTATTTAAGCATCGCAAGGTGTGGACTGAAACAATAAGTAACTATTTGCCCCCTAAGCAACTTCTGTCACTTTACAATTTGTAAGGAGGAAATACGAACTCTAACTCAGCTTTTTGGTACAGCTGTCAAAAGTTTATTAAGGTGAGAATTCAATAATTAGATACATAGATGGAAGTTGAATAAGAAATTAAAAGTACAAGCAGTATTACGATGAAAATTCAGATAGGGTATGCATATGCAAGAAAAAAAATCAGCCTCCATTGTGGCTTTTGTAATATTTGTTTAAGTTAAATCTATGGCTTCATATGTATTCTTTCAGCCTAAGTTTTGGCACCATCTAATGTACTGATAAATGAAATGATTAACAGCATTTTCCTCCTGAATATAATAGTCTAACCAAAATCAACACAGAGTCACAAACACGAGATCAGGGCAGTATTCTGGTGCAGTACCAAGGGAGTGCTGCACTGGTGGAGGTGCAGTTTTTCACTGAGACAGGCTCAGTCTGTCTTCTTAGGTGGACTTGTAAGACCCCACATCAATAATTTGAAGAAGAGCAGGGGAGTTGTCTCAGAATTTCCAGTCAATATTTATTCCCAAGTCGATATCATTAAAAGAAGATATTATTAAAAAAAAAGATCTGGTCATCATCATCTTGGTGTTGAAGGATGCAACTGGAAATGCAATGTTTCTTTTTTCTATTAGTGTATGAACTGTGAACGTAGTTCCCTGAAATAGCTCCATCTTTTGTCTCAACCAAAGAATGATCTTATTGAATATACAGAACAATATGGCACCGACTAATCTCAGCAAATGCTGGAACACGCTGATCTGTCTACATCAAGCATTTCCACAAAGCCAGAGAATCCCGCTACATCACAAAATTTGGCCATTCAGCATTCCAAGCCTGTGCCAGCCCACTGCTACAGCTATTCAGTTAGCCCGATTCACTCTGCATTTTCTCCTCAGTTTGTCATTTCATTCCCCACTTTCAGATGTCTTTCTAATTTCCTTTTAAAAGCGGCTGTTAAATCTGCTTCCACCACCCTGTCAGACGATATATTCCAATCACAGAAATTCAGTGTTAAAAGAAACATTGCTTGCAAGTCACATTTTGTTCTTTTCACCAATCGCTGATGGAATCCCAATTCATTTTCTTAATTTTCAAACCTAATGCCTACTTTTCAAGGTGATTCCACAATCAGACCTCACTTGGTGTACAATTTGCAGTGTGCTAATAGCTACACTAACAATTAATTCAGATTAACCGTTGAATCTCTAACACGGATTAAGTGAGATACAGAGAGACCTGTTCTCTGCAAAGAAAAGAAATATGTTGGTGAGCTTGCTTCTTGCTTCCCCTTTTCCTTTTTGCTTTTCATGTGTCAATGTCTCAACCCATAACAGCCAACTTGTTCACCATTAAACACTTTTTTCTCTTACACTATGAATTATTGTGACTGTTTGAAATTTGGTATTGTTGTGCTCTGTCCTGATGGGTGGAAGATAAAATGCTTTGGCAACATGTCTCTCTTTGCAGCAATAGAACTAAAATCCATCCCTTCTAGTTGATCCAGCTGTCCCGTGTTACTTTCACAGCCCAGCATCTCACAGGTCGTTGAGAAATAAACTCAAAGTTTGCCGCAGTTACATTTAGAGGACGTGCAAGACCAATATATTGTCCACTCTCTATGCAGCAGTACAAGGTGCTGGTGAAACCATATCTGGAGTATTGTGAGCAGATTTGCTCCCCATATTTGGGGAAAAATACCATTTCATTGGAGGCAATTCAGAGAAGGCTCACTCGGATGATCCTTGGTACGGAGGGATTGTCTTATGAGCGAAGACAGAACAGGTTGCGACTCTACTCCGTGGAGTTTAGAAGAACAAGAGATGTTCTCATTGAAATATATAGGATTCTTTAGGGGCTTGGAAAGGTAAATGTTAAGAGGCTGTTTCCCCTCATGAGAGCGCCTAGGACCAGAGGGCATAGTAAAAACCGAAAGAACTGCGGATGCTGTAAATAAGAGACAAAAATAGAAATTGCTGGAGAAGCTCAGCAGGTCTGGCAGCACCTGTGGAGAGAAATCAGAATTAATGTTTCGGTTCAAGTAACCCTTCCTTTAACTCTGATTCAGCTCCACAGATGTTGCCAGACCTGCTGAGCTTTTCCAGCAATTCTTATTTCTGTCCCAGAGGTATTGTCTCAGAATAAAGGGATATCAGTTTAAGACTGAGATGAGGAGGATATTCTTCTCTCAGAGGGTTTGAGAGTCATTGGAACCCCTTGTCACAGAGAGCTGTGGGAGCAGAGTCCTTATGTATATTTGAGGCTGAAGTGGATAGACACTTGTTCCGTCGAGGAATCAAGAGTTATGGGAAAGGGCAGGAAGGTAGATGTGAGGAGTGGTGAACCAGCCATGATCCTGTTGAATAGCAGAGCAGGCTCGAGGGGCCAAATGGCCTCCTCCTTCTCATGGTCTGGTGATCTTATGTTTTACGGCTGACATGACCACAAGCTGATGATCGTGACTTTGACTTCTGGAAGGTCAGAGGCCTTGTAAGGTGGGGCAAAAATCCCCATCAGTTTACGGACATATTCAGGACTAAAACGCTCTGAGGGCAGAAGTTGTGGAAATTACACTGGGTTAAATTCAATGAACTTTTGGGTCTCCAGAAACCATGGGTTGGCAACTGAGCCAGGAAGAGGCTGGATGGGACAGGCTGAGTTATATACAAGCCCAAGGCAAATGTCTGGAACAGGGGACGGCTTACAGAAACTAAAGGAAGACCCCCATTCACACCCCAGTTTAAACAATGGAAGCCAGTCTGCAGGACACAAACAACTTCAATAATTTCAGACCCTTTGGACCCTACAGAGATACAAAGCCATTCAGTTTCCAATCAGTGCTCAGGCACAGAAATACTGAACATTCCACACCAATGTGCTACATGAAAACCTGTTTCACCTATCAATGTAAAAACATTCGCAGCACTATTGAAAACTGAGCGGATACCCATCCAAGGGAAATGCTGGACATCCCAAACCCCTTCATACCATTCACTTCAAATGAGAGGTCATTCAGCCCTACTCCAGTGACCAGGAATCTCATTCAGCCCCGAGAGGAGGAACAATAGCTCGACAGATTTGGCGGGAGATAAGGGGGCCTGCAGATGGGTGTGACTGGAGACCCCGAGCCTGGCACTGCCATACCAGCAACGTGCCCCAATTCCAACACAGTGTGTGTGCTATGGGGTGGGCCCCGTGACAGGAGTTTGAGAGTCCGAGCGGGAAGCAGGCCCCGCTCACGAAGGAGAGCCGCCCTCGCAACCACTGAACACCAGCAACTAACCACCAACCTCCACTTGATGCCGAGAAGCAACCGAAGGCATCCAGAGACACCAGATATCAACCAGGGCAACGCCAGCAACATCCACCGCCATTCATATCAACAACCCGCTCGCAAGGATCACCAAGAAAAGGAAGAAAACACAAGGTACTCACCAGGCCAGTCCCACGCATCTAACTGCATCAGCGGACACCACAAAACTGACCATTAGCAGTGCTCGTGGCCCTTCACGGAGTCCCAGCTACGGCAAGAGACTATGGACAAGAACCGGTCAAAACCGTGTTTTCATTCCAGGGGCGAGCCTAAGGTCAGTGAGACTCTGTAACTCAGCTTGGCCAGTCTCAGACAGGGGGAAGGTGGGGTTTGGGGGCTAATGGTGTAGGGCACCCCTCAGGAAGGGAAGTGGAATAGGGCTCCAGGTCAGCAGGTAATGTCTCTCTCTCTCTCTCTGTGCCCCCCTGTTAGTGTAAGTAACAGCCACCCACTGCCTCTATTTACCCACTGTATTCAGTCTTGGCTGCAAGGCTTAACTGGGGGTCAAGCTAACTGAGAGACAGAGACAGGTGGGTTTTTAATATTCACTTTCTTTTTTTTTCTGTAATTCAATTTGCTTGTTTTTTTTCAATAAAATCAGTGTTGTCTTTGCCCCTGAAGCATCTGCCTCCTGTGTTTACCACCACACCACATTCCACTACATAATCTCAGTGTCAGAGCCGGGGATCTGGTGAACAATAAACCAGGCAGCACTCCCTACAGCCTTCACAGCCAATAAGAAAATTAGAGGAAACACTGTCAAGAATATTAGCCTCTGATTGAGTCCCTGATCTGGTAAAAATCTCCTTTTTTCACCCTGTTCTCCTCCCTTCCAACTCAAAATTGCAACACCTGGAATGAAAATGCAGCATTCTGCACTGCACAAAACCATCTGAAAGAAAAGATATGAATCCCCCACCCTGTGATTACCTCAAGCCATTGTGTCCTGTTATTTTGATGCATACATCAGGGTTAAGAATATTGACATTCAGGCAATTTTACAGTCATGCTTTCTCTGAGAGACAATGGATATCTCTGAATCTGTTTGCTGTAAAGACTAGATTTATTTTCTCAGCTAGAAAGTGACAAATATAGATTATTGAATCACACCACGGTTTCTATCTGACATTAATGTTATCTGATCAAGAGAAGGCAGAAACCAGTGAATGACCTGTAGGAGTTGTTACAAGCTGTTGTGGTTGGGTTACTCTCAATACTGAATTTGAGCTGTTCCAAGTCATGCATTCAATGAATATATGAGAAATTCTAAAAATTATAATATGAAACAGAATTTGTGAGATGGTGTAATGGATTTCACCTTTGAAGTATTGTATTTTATGCAGAATAAAGTTAAAAACCGCATGGTTTGAAATTATCCTTGGAAGGCTTCCTCTATGATTTAATGACGTATGCCCACAAGAACAGGTTGAACTATAGTTTTACTTATGGCTTCATTAACATTACATTTTTAGCTTCCCAGATTTTCCTCCCAATCTCTCACCATGTAAGGTAAAGTCTCCATAGTCCTGCCAGACCATAGGGCTGCTCTCTTATTGAAGAGAGAGAGAGAGAGACGATTGGTGGTGGATTAGCCTGAACATCACCATGCTTCAGGTGAGGGGAGAGATTGAGAAGGAAGGTCCTTCATGGTAAGCTCAGCCGGTGTGGGAATTGAAACCAAGCTGTTGGCACCACTCTAATCACGAGTCAGCCATCCAGCCAACTGAGCTAAACAACACCAAAGAGGAAAGTAGATGGATGCAATGGGAACAATTGCAGTGCTAGTGGTGAAGTGGAAATCCTACAAAGTTGGTCAACATCAATGAAGAGTAAAATTGTGTGGAATTGTGAAAAAACAGAATTAATTCTCATTCCTCTTGTTTTCCCACATCCAAGTCAAATTATAAATAGCCCTTTTTTAAAACTCTCCAACAGGTACCACACCCATCAACAATAGGATGTGCACTCAGAATACTACCCTTGAGTCAGATATTGAACAACCTTAAAAGCCTCAGTTGACAGGATTAATTTGAGCAATTTTCTTTGTACCTTTCCTGTTTCCATTGAATTCAGTGGTGAGCTATATTGGATACATGAGGATTTTCATAGAATCCCTACAGTGTGGAAACTGGCGCATCAGCCCAACTAGTCCACACCGACCCTCAGAGCATCCCACCCAGACCCATCCCCCTATAACCCTCCTAATCTACACACATCCCCGAACTCTACAGGAAATTTAGCATGGCCAATCCACCTAACCTGCACGTCTTTGGACTGTAGGAGGAAACTACAGCACCCAGAGGCCCACACAGACACAGGGATAATGTGCAAACTCTACACAGACTGAGGGTGGTATTGAACCTGGGCCCCTGGTTCTGTGAAGCAGCTGTACTAAGGACTGAGTCACCGTGCTGCCCTCTGGAACCACATTATTTAGCACTCTGCCCAATTCCATGATCTTGTCATGCAGTGATTTAAGTTTGAATGACCTAGACTAGGTCTGTTCCAGACACAGATGGCACCCTCTCAAGCTTTAGCCGATTTGCATCCTTGGAACTTCAAACTGTGAGAAACTATTTCACCTTTTTTTATTGGCATGCCTGAGTTCTCTTGCACCTATTACTTGATAACAGAAGGATAAAAAGATCTGCTTGGCTTGCCAATGGATTCTGACTGTATTCTGATGCAGTTTTTCTCAAAATATTCATTCCAGATTTCATGCTCAAGTTTCTTCCCATCTCCACCACCCTAATCCTCCACCTGACCTCCCTCACCCCACCACCAGCTTGCAGGAACATTGTGACGTTTCCCCCTTAACTTTCCATTGAAGAGATTGCAAGTGAATTCTGTTCTGACCTGCTGTTGTCTGGTACCTTATTCTCTTCTCTAACTTCAAGTCGGTGCTGACTCATTTTTTTCCCTCTGTTGGTCAACCTGTGGGTTCCGTACCAACTGGAGGGTTGGATGGGAACCTTGGTGGGTCATGTGGGTAATGACAATCCTATGAACATCCTGTTATCTGCCGTAGAACAGTTATCCAATTTCTCGCTTCTGAGTTAGAAGACTGAGGAATCAATTGCCACTCCAGAGATTTTAGGATAAAATTCAGACACTTACTCCCAGGATGGTGCTGAAGAGGAACTCTACTGTTGCATGAAACTTTAGGAAGAGCCACAAAATGAAGGTCCTGTCTGCTTTCTCAGGTGGAAGTGAAAAATCCCATGGCCCAATTGCAAACAAGGACAAGGGAGTTCTTGCTGTAATTCTGGCCAGTATCCATCCCTGAATAATACAGCAAAGAAACAGATTTATCTGGGCATTATATCATTTCGATTTCCCTCTGCTTGTTTTCCACAATTTAGCTGCTCCATTTCTAGCACTAGACAGTGATTACACTTTAAAAGTTCTTAATAGTTCATGTTTGTCATCGCTTAATCTGTGTTGCATGAGGATGCACATCCTGTGCATTACTTCTGGATTATTCTCAATTTAGCTATGGACAATTAAATAACAATTGCCAAGCTACGATCTCCACAGGCCTTCCAACTGTTTCAGGCTAAACAGTAGCCAACAACTTCTGTAGGTTTCAGCAGAGGTTGAGTACAGTCCCTGCCAGAGGGCCATTTCTTCTCCAAATTGAATTAGAAAATCCTTTAGGGGGTGACTTTGATTAGTATTTGTCAGGAGACAATGTACCTGTTGTACATGCACTAATATTTCCTAGCACAAAAAGATGGCTTTATCCAGAGCTTTTTTGAGTTACCTGTTCTCATTTTTCACCGTTCTCCCTGTTACTCTTGAAGACCTGGAGAGTATCTCTATAAAAGATATGTTGTATTTTAATAACACATTCAAACTTTCAGTTTTCAGATTCGGTTTACAGTGTATAATCAGCTGTTCAAAAGTATGGCTCCAGCACATTTGATGTCTATCACTGTACCTTTTTCACCAGGGATGTTAAATCAGGGACACAATTCCTGACTGTATTTTTCTGCAGGGTCAATTAAATCAATGGAACTACCTTTGTGTTTTCACCAGCTGAGCTCAGCAAATATCACACAGAACAGACACCAAACTGTTGTGATCTCCTGGCTCACTTAATCATTACCTACTTAATCATTTGGGGAGTTCTCTGTTCCTGTTAATCTAACACTTCACTGACTTTCATTCCCTCTAAATGTGATAATACGGCCGTGAATGTTGTTTTCAAATTCCTGTGAGAGTAACGCAAGCATAGACTTGAGGCATTTTTCTGGTGAGTCTTTTCAGGTTCCCTAAAATAAACTGTCTCCTGGGTGGTGCTAATGTAAAAAGACAGAGCTTTATATCTGCAGTTTGCCAGAATACTTCCTTTGTCATGATCTCACTGCATAGTGACAAATTTGCATATTATTAGGAGCCTGTTCCAATCTGATTCATTTATGTTCTGATCAGTGACACTGATGTAAAAGTAATTTCACACAGGTTCAAAGAATTTGTCTTGAAAAAGCAATGCAAAGTCATGAAAATCATCACTTGCTGCTGGTGGGAAAGTTCCAGTTTTATTAGAGCCCTTGCATTTAGCCTTCGATGAGAAAAGAAATAGGGATAAGATGAAACAGATAAAGGTGGCACATGACAAATGTTGGTTTGCAAAATACAAACAAGAGCCAAGCTATATATACGAATTTCAGGGATAGGTGACAAGTTAAATGAGAGAGGAACAAGGTGTGTATGAGAGACGATGATGACTAAAAGGGAATGCAAAAGTCTTAGATAAACTTAAAGACGAGGGCAGGGACGTAAAAGGATATACACACAGTGTAGGCAGCAGGACATGGCTGAGCTATGAAGTGGTCAGTTTGCATTTATCTTTACAGAGGAAGCAATACTGCCAAAGTCAGAGTGAAGAGGAAGTCGATGAGAAACTCGGTGGGCTATAACATGATTATATTGTCAACTCCGCCTGTGATTCAGTTACAGTTTCTTGCTGCTGAGCAGGAAAGGAAAAAAAATTCTGCAGATAACATAGATTCATGGCAGTGTACAACACAGCAGGAAAGTGTCTATCTCTGCTGCTCAACCTATCCAAAGTATTGCACATTCTTCCAATGCAAACTATTACCAATTCCCTTTCAGGGATCAATGTTGTATATTCCTGTGCATTATAAGTAATTTGCTTTATTCTGTTAGACATTTCTTTTAAAAACAGGCCAGCATGCCCACCACTACACCAACGTGACCATGGCGCGGTTGCGGCTGCAAGGCATTGCTCTAGAGTGCTCGTCACCTTTTTCAAATGTGCAATTGTCTGGCAGCTTTGCTGTTTCCCATCACCTCACATGGAAAACTTATTTACTGCTATCTGAATCATTGCTTGCTTCAGTCAAATGCGGGAGAGCTAACATTGCAATGTACCATATTCCAATAAAGGTTGGTTAACTCAGTTGGCTGGCTGAAGATACCATGAATATCTCACCTCTCACTATCAACTACCACCTGAGATATAGTGACCACCAGGTTTAACTTACTACCCGTCTTCTCTCTCACTAATGAGAGAGTGGGACCACAGGGTGACTTTTACCTTTATTCTGCCCCTAAGTGAAACTATTCATTTTATGTACCTAAATCCTATTGAACAATTCCTTATGCTCTACTGTAGAGTGAACAAATATATCTTTAAAATACACCTTTACAACTTTATACAGTCCCAATCCAAACAGCGACCAAATTTTAAAATGCTACTGACTACACAGTTGATGAATACTAACAGACCCAGTCACGAAGAGCACATGGTGAAACCATCCTCAGTCAAGTGTGAAAGTGTAGTCTTTCAGAATGTATACAATTTGGTATAAATATTTATTTACACATCAGAGCATATAAGATAGAATCATTAATCAGTGAAGGCAAGATGAATCTTTAAAAGGTAACAATGTTACCTCCTGTATGTTTCTATTGAAAAATTACAACTGATGTGGTTTCTCACTGCTGAATTCAAATCTCTCTGATCCTCATTCCAATTTAATTCTGAATTCCTTGCTTTTTCTTAGATTCTGCCTTTTTGCACCTAGGAATGAATTACCATACCAGCCGGACGATTTACTCTGAAATGGCAGTCCGTGTGTTCAGCACCTCTGCCTTAATCTTCTATCCATTGTATTGCTTAGACTTATTTCTCGAAACTTCTGTGACATACAGATGGTTCCTCCATTGATGTCAACAATGTCTTCCAAACCCCACGTGTGCTGTATGATTCACAATTTACCGGCGGGGCCGGTGGTGTCCTAGTGACAATTTCACTGGGCTAAATAATCCAAACAGCAGAGGAGCCTGAGGGAGGGATCATGACAGACGTGTGTAAAATTCTGAGGGGCATTGATAGGGCATTAATAGGGCAGACAGGAAGAACCTTTTCCCTTTGCTGGAGGGATCATTGACCCGTGGCATAGATTTAAGGCAAGGTGTAGAAGGTTTAAAGGAGGTGTGGGGAAAACTATTTTCACTGAGAGGGTGGTGCGACACTGGAACTCACTATCTGTAAGAGTGGGAGAAGCAGAAACACTCACAACATTTAAGAAGGATTTACATGTGCAATTGTGCTGCTGAGGTGTACACAACTATGGGCCAACTGCTGGGAAATGGGATTAGAATAGTTAGATGTTTGTTTTTTGATCAGTGCACAGCCAAAGGGCCAAGAGGCCTTTTTTTTTTCCTGTGCTGTCGATCTCTACAACTCTATGACTATAACTAACGTCCTGGGACCATGTGCTTGAATAGAAAAAAGGCAGCCGAATGGTGATTGTGTAATCGTTCATAATTGTTGTAAAATAACCAGCTGATTCACTAATGTCCTTTGGCAAAGGGCATCTGCCACCCTTACCAGGTCTAGTCTACATGTGACTCCAGACCTACAGCAATAGCTTTGCAAGCTGCTAAGTTCAAGGGCAATGAAGCCTGTGCCAACCAGTGATACCAATATCCCATGAACAAAACACAAATTGGAGAGGCATAAATAACTCTGTGTCTGACCTGGTGCTTCATAGAATCAAAGAGAACAGAGGAGGCCTTTCAGCCCATTGAGTCTGTACCACCTCTGTGATAGAATACACACATGGATCTTTGGATATGGTGTGGGGTAGGGTATTAGCTGGAGTCCAGAAGATCTTAGTTTCTGATTCTTATTTTGAAAGGCTTGATGTTAAATAAAAATAATGCAACACAATTTGCCAACTTGCTATCATCCATTTTATATGATTGTGCAACATCAAACTGAGGGAGCGGATGCCTACCGTGTGCTTGCATAATTTTTAATTTTACCATCAAGTGTGTTTCATAGAAGCCCTTACAGACCAGCATGTTACTCCTTTTTAATGACTATTTGAAATAAGTTAGAATGTGCTAGAAAGTATTCACTCAGGCACAGCTTTCACCAGAATAATTAGTTCACAAAATTCCTATGTTTCATCCCAGATTCTGCTTTCTGAGATATCTGAAGGCTTTTTTAGTTGTGTCCACTTAATGGCCTCCCCAATAAATATTGCTAGCCCAATAGCTGGAAGCTGTCTATCATTTGCATAGAGTTATATGGAATACATGACACAGAATCAGAACATTCAGCCCAATAAATCCAAGGTGGTGTTCATGCTCCACATGAATCTCTTTCTGACACTTTTCATCGGACGTAACCAACATATCCTAATATACCTTAGTCCTGCATGTGAATATCTAACCTCTCTCTAAACAAATCACTGCTATTCACCTCAACTACTGTGCCACTATCAAGATATGGTATAATGGCCTCGTCAGTTCAATCGAATTAGAGCACGCTCCTGGTTTTATCTTATTGAGGTTGTCCTTTAGATAGGGCAAACAGAATATTTTGACTCTTTTCAAACAATTCAAATGCTTCCAGACTATCATATGCAGTGTTGCTTCTCAAATTATTTTATTAATTATGGAACTTTAACTGTGAGGTTTATGTTTTTTTTAAGGGGCTTGTCATGGTAGAAGCTGAGAAAATGTTCTCATAAAGTAATTGAGGAATCCAGATCACAAGTTTGCAAAATCAACAATTTAAGACCGAACTGAGGAGACATTTCTTTACACAAAAGGCAGCATATCTTTGAAATTCTCATCCCCAAACAGAGGCGCAGGTGCTTGGTTGTTGAGTATTGCTCCAACAGAAATTAATAAATACTTAGATACCATGTGCTAGGCTACTTAATAAGGTAGGAGCCCACGGTACTGAAACATTTTCAGGAAGGTAATCTGTGACTAATGGAGTGTCACAGGGATCAGTGCTGGAGCCACAGTTATTTACAATCGATATTCATGTCTTGAATGATGGAAGTGGATGAGCTATAGCCAAGTTTGTGGATGACACAGAAATAGATAAGAAGGCAAGTAGTCAGGAAAACAAAAACATTCCACATGAGAATATAGACAGGTTAGGTGAGTGGAATAAAACTTGTCAGATGGAATATAATATAGGGAAATGTGAGAATATGCACTTTGGTGGGAAGAATAGAGTGGCTGAATATTATTTAAATGGAGAAAGACTACAGAAAGCTACAGCAAAGAAATTTTGGGGATCCTAGTGTATGAGTCACAAAAAGCTACCATCAGCATTCAGCAATGTTGTCTTTTATTTCAAAAGCTAAAACAATACAACAACAGAGGGGTCTTGCTAAAACTATAAAAAGTCTGACCACAGCTGCAATACTGTGAACAATTTTGGGCCCTTTATCTAAAGAAAGATAGACTTCCATTGGACAGAGTTGAAAATAGGTTCACTAGGCTGAACCTGGGTATGGAGGCACTGCTTTATGACAAGGCGTTGAGTGGGTTGGGCCTGTGCTCATTGGAGTTTAGGAGCCTGACATATAGAACTATATAAGGTTCTTAGAGAGCTTGGCTGGGTAGATATGGAAAGATTGTTTCCCCTTGTGCGATAATCCAGGATCAGAGGGCATAATCTATGAATAAAGAGTCGTCCAGTTAGGATAGAGATGAGGAAGGATTCCATCTCTTGGGAAGTAGTGAATCTATGAATTTCTTTACTGTGGAGGGCTGTCAAGGCTGGCCATTAAGTAAGTTCAAGGCTGAAATAGATTTTTTCTTAGTATTGGATTCAAGGGTTGTGAGGAAAAGACAAGAAAGTAGAGCTGAGGATTATCACATCAACCATGATTTCTTTGAATGGGAGTGCAGTCTCAATGGGCCAAATAACCTACTTCTGGTCCCAAGTGTAGAGGGATTTTCTTGTGAGAAAATGTTGAATAGGTTGGGATTGTACTCATTGCAGTATAGCAGAATAAGAGAAGACTTTATTAAAACAAATAAGATTCTTTGTGGATATGATAGGTTAGAGGAAATGGGGTTATTTTCCTTTGTGGAAGAGCCTGGACCAGAGGACTTAACCTCAGGAGATCAGGAGTAATACTTTTTGTCAGGTGAAACTGTGGGATTCTTTACCACAGAGGGCTGTCGAGGCTGGCTCATTAAGTATTTTAAGGCTGTGATAAATAGATTTTTAATTATTAAGGGAATTAAGGATTATGAGGGAAAGGCAGGAAAATGGAGTTGAGAATTATCAGATCAGCCATGATCTCATTGAATGATGGAGCAGATTCAATGGGCCAAATGGTTTACTTCTGCTCCAATTTCTTACGGTGTCAGGTATGTGATAAAACCAATGTTCCATGTGATCGATTGCACCAGGGAGGAGAGCATTCTCTGTGAACTGCCAGACTTAGAGTGTGCTTAGTTCTACAGCAGTTAGATTGTGACATTCAAATCTGCCTTACAATAGGAGCAGGGCTGGTTGCAAGATTTTTAAAAAAAAAATTCACTCAGTTCAATTTACAGATCACTGATGAGCAGGTTCAAAAGAATATAGAGAGTGATTGAAGGTCAGGGACTTATGACACAGACAGGTTGTGTAAGAGACAGAGACAGGATAGACTCCATGAGAGCAATACCGTTTTGCATGGAAGGGAGATTTATGTAATTTAGGAACCCAGGAGGCAGTTCTATCAAATAGTACGCAGCTAAATGATCGAATCAAGACTCAGAAGAAGTCCTGGGGATTTAAAGTTTTAGCAAAGATTTATAGCTCGGGTTGTGGGTGAGGTTGTTGGGTTGCTCGCCAAGCTGGCTTGTCTACGTTCAGACGTTTCGTCACTGTGCTAGATAACATCATCAATGAGGCCTCCGATGAAGCAATGTTGTTCTATTCTGCTTGGAACTTATACATGAATTTATAAATTCCAAATGGAGTAGAACGATTTCGCTTCATTGGAAGCCCCACTGAAGACCTCACCTAGCATGGTGATGAAACGTCTAAAAGAAAACAAGCAAGTTCGGCGAGCAAGTCAATAACCTCAAATCCTGGGGAATTGTGGAAGAGGAAAAGTTGCTGGATCAGTGTCAAAAAAAGCTTTGAGGGGCTCAGAAGATAACTTTGAGCATTAACACTTTTTTTTGTTAATCAAGAGTATTATGGGTTATGGGTGCAGCTGGCTGGGCCAGCATTTATTTTGTATTGCTATTTGACCTGGAGAAGATGGTGAGATGCCTTCTTCAACGGCTGAAGTCCACACACTGGAGCTAAAACATGTTGGGGAGGGAATTCCAGGAATTTGATCCAGCAACACTGAAGTGACAGTGATGTATTTCCAAGTCAAGATGGTGAGTGATTTGAAGAAGAATTTGCTGGTAATGGTGTTCCTGTGTATCTGCTGCCCTTGTCCTTCCAGGTGAAAGTAGTCGTGGGTTTTCAAGGTGCTGTATAAGGACCTTCAGTGAATTTCTGCAGAGCATCTTATAAAATGGCATGCAGCACTGCTACTGAGCATCGGTGGTGGAGGGAGTGAATGCTTGTGGATGTGGTGCCTATCAAGTGGATGCTGCTTTGTCTTGGATGGTGGCAAGCTTCTTGACTATTGTCGGAGCTGCACCCATCCACGCAAATGGGGTGCACTCCACTACTTGTGGTTTGTGGATGATGTATAGGCTTTGGGGTGTCAGGAGGTGAGTTACACATTACAGGATTCCTAGCCTCTAACCCAATCTTATGGCCGCAGCAATTATATGGTTCATCCAGTTCAGCTTCTGATTAATGATAGCCCCCAAGATGTTGATTGTGGAGAATTTTACGATGTCAATGGATGTCAAGTGGTGATGGTCAGATTCAGTCCTGTTGAGAATTATCATTGCCTAGCCCTGTGAGGCACGATTGTTAGTTGCCACTTATCAGCCAGGCCCTGTTGTATTTTGATATGGACTACTTCATGTTCTGATCAGTCACAAATGGTACTGAACATGGTGCAATTATCAACAATCATCCCCACTTCAGACCATATGGTAGAGGGATGGTCATTGATGAAGAACTTGAAGATTGTTGGGCCAAGGACACTACCCTGAGGAACTCCTGCAGAGATGTCATGGAGCTGAGATGACTGCCCTCCAACAACCACAAACATTTTCCTTTGTATCAGGGTTGATTCCAGGCAGCAGAGAGCTTCCCTCCTTGATTCCCATTGAATCCAGTTTGCTAGGCCTCACTGGTGCCACTCTCAGCCCAATGTAGCCTTGATATCATGTGTAATTACCCTCACCTCACTTCTGGAATTGGCTTATTGTCCATATTTGACCCAAGGCTGGAAGGGGTCAGGTACTGATGGTCCTGGCAGAACCCAAACTAAGCACTAGTGAGTATGCTATTGTTGGACAAGTGTTGCTTGATAGCGCTGTTGATGATACCTTCCATGACTTTGCTGATGATCAAGACTAGACTGATAGGCCAGTAATTGGCCAGGTTGGATTTGTCCAGCTTTAATGTGCAGGACATAACTGGGCAATTTTCCATATTGCCAGTCGATGTCAGTACAACTGTTGTGCGGGAACAGCTTGTTTATAAGGATGGAAAGTTCTGGAGCAGAAGTCTTCAGTATTATTGCCAAAATATTGTCCAGGCCTATAGTCTTTGCAGATTATATGGGAGAACTAACAATGTAGAAAAAGTACTTGACCTCATCCTCAAAAATCTGCCTGTTACATATGCACCTGTCTGTGACACTCTCAGTGAGAGTGACCACCACACATTCCTTGTGGAGATGAAAGCCCATTGTCACACTGAGTATCCCCTCGTTGTGTTGGTTGGCACTATCACCTCACTAAATGAGTTAGCCTTTAAAACAGATCTAGTAACTCAAGACTGGGCATCTGTGAGTCTCTGTGGGTCATTGGCAGTATTTATTTGAGGTGACTGAGCAAAACACAGGGCACTTTTAGTTTGATGAAGCTAGCTGTCAGTGAAAAACTAGAGACTGGCCTATGAATGAGCAGTGCAGTCCTGTTTCAGGAATCCAAGGGACCATAGATTTGGGATCAGAGAGTGATGGACAAAATAGGACCATCGTTGAGATTGTCCATGACAGAACAGTTCTTCGGAGGGAGTCCCAGGTCCAGATCAGCAAAGGTGAAAGATGTCATCCCTGGTGAAATCTCATGAGAGTCAATGATCTACCATCTCATTACTGATTGAGAGGAATTGCTGAGAAATACATGGGATCTGCCTTGATTGTGTTTGCTGTTTGATGTGTGGTGCATTTGAACACACTGTATTACTCATCTTTACAATATGTTAATCTTTGCTGTTAGAAATAAGTTGTACAGTATTGACGGTTGTTTTCATGTTCTAACATTGAAAAACAAAATTAATTGTTGTTTATTCAAATCCATGCAATCTTGCGACTTCCTTCTCTTTAAAAGTCACCTACATCAAAGAACAAAATTACATGCACCAGAAAGACCAATGAGGGCTCCCCCTGTACCCAGCACTCCAAGACATCGGAGAGACATTGGGAGCTCATTGATTTATCCTGCAACACTTCTTATATTTTGTTTCCACTATTGTTAGTACCTTCTCCTTTTTGACCTTGTAATTCTGTAAAGATTTTCTATCTTTTTTTCTCAGGAATAAAGCTCAACTATCAAGGGTAAATTCAAGCTGCCTGTTATGATTCTGAGGATAAATCTACGTTGATCTGATACTGTCTACTGGGACATTTTCCTGTGAGTTCTTGTGAAGTACCGCTTCCCTCTGATGATTGCTACATATCTGTGAATTCAATGGGGATTGTGCTTCTTCCAGTTGCTGCAGCAGTTTCCATTTGGCATTGCTGTGTGCTGCTCAGATTTCACAGTCCCATTTGGACTGTTTTATCATCAGGTTTTGTGTAACTTTGACTGTCTTGGCTCCACTTCAAGAATGACAAAGGTATAAATAGCAATCCTTGTCCCACGTTCACAAGTTTCCTTCCTGTGAACAATGAACAAACTCACCCACTGTAGTGCGCCAGTATTTTCATCTCCATTCGCAGTCTCCCTGACATTAGCATTGTCCGAGAGCCCTGATGCAGTATCTCAATTTGATCCATTAAAACAGTGTTTATGATTTTGTCACCATGAGATTTTAGCATTTTAGAGTTTCTTTAAATTTCTTCTTACGTGGGATGCGGCAGTGGCTTGCAGCGTTAGCATTTGTTGCCAATCCCAACTTTCCTTGAGCTGAGTGGCTTCAAAGGCCTTTTCGGAGAGGAGTTAAGAGTCAATCAGATTGCTATGGATCTGGAGTCACATGTAGTCCAGACCGCATAGACACCACAGGTTTCCTTAAGGAGCCTGTTGCATTATTGCATCAATTCCAGACCAGAAAGGCAGTTACATTATATCATGACATGTGTCTTGGAGCTTTCATAGCACACAAAGAGGCACTTCAGCCCATTGTGCCTCTGCTGGTTGTCAAATATCCATCTATTCTAGTCCTATTTTTCAGCGATTAGCTGGTAGCTCGTATAATATAGCATTTCATCTGAGTGGCTCTTAAATATCTTGACAGGTCATCCCTCTACCATCCTCTTAGACAGTCAATTCCAGATTGTAATAATTCTCTGAATGAAGAAAAATTCTCCTCAAATGCGCCTAAACCTCCTGCTCCTTGCTTTAAATCTGTATCCCCTGGTTATTGACCCCTCTACTAAGGGAAAAGTTCCTCCCTCTCTATCCTGCCTATGTCTGTAACATTCCACTATAATCTTCCCCACTTCACCCTTACATTACAGAGGAATGGAGTCAAAGCAGTATTGAATCAGTGAAGTGTGCAGTCATGCCTAGAGTTATATCCATGTAATGTAGGTGTAACACCAGTGAGTATGGAGCCTAGACTCTCTGTAAAAGGAGGTGATGGTCTAGTGCTATTTTTGCTGGACTGTTATCCAGAGACCCAAGTAACGTTCTGTGGACGTGGGTTTGAATCCTGCCATGGCAGAATTTGGATTCATTAAATATCTGGAATTAAGAATCTAATGATGACCATGAATCGGTTGACGGAAAAACCCATTTGGTTCACTAATGCTGTTGAGGGAAGGAAACTGCCATCATTACCTAGTCTGGCCTACATGTGACTGCAGACCCACAGGAAGGTGGTTGACCCTTAACTGCCTTCTGTGCAAGTAGGGATGGGCAATAAATGCTGTGTAGCCAGCAATGCCCTTTGTCCTGTGATTGAACACAGGAAAAACAAATGTCGGAGATAAAGCAGTTTAAGTACCTAGCGCAGTCAGTAAATGTCAAGATACATATCTTACCATGATACAAATTATATGAAGTAACAGGTCGGGAAGGACTCAGACCACCTTGTAGAGTTAGTGCTGTTGGCGCACAAAGCTCATCAGGCCTGAATGGCCTAATCCTGTTCCTAACTCCTGTGTTCAATGATTACAGCTAAAATACTAAATAATTGGCTGTAAATCATTTTGGGATATCCTAACTTTATGAATGTCACTATATAAATGTGAATATTTCTTTAATAGTGACCCAAAACACTTTTTTAATTCTTATGCATTGTAAAATGCAAAACACATTTAAATGCTCCTGCTGATAATGATTTCTCTTCATAAAAAAATGTTTTGCACTAGAAACACAAACCATACCAGGAGGCAAGAAACAAAAATGATAAGCTTTTGCCTTGCGTTCTAAGTTGAACCTGGGGCCTTGTTAATATTGAAATCTTGCCGTATATTAATGTCACCAGCATGTCTGAAAGTTATCTCAGGGCGAAGGATTACCTTGTCAGTAAGTGTTGGCTCCAAGAATTCTCAGCCCTACATCAAGTGAAAAGTACATTATTTGTACTGCAGTGGGAAGGCAGAGGCTACTCAATTTCAGAGTCCTACCGTTTCCAATCCCAGCCTCAGCTGAGGTTTATAATCATCTGCCTGCCTTGCGTGGGTTTCCCAGCCAGGCCAATGACTGAGGCACTGAGCTGTGGCAGAGCCTTGAATGTACAATCTTAAGAGAGGGAAGAATCTCAAAGAACATCATTCTGTCGCCTAATTAGGTAAAAATGCTGACAGCAGTCATCACTATTTCATGGACAAGGGCACCTGCACTCCAGACTGGTGTAGGATGCCTGGTTGTGGAAGGCGCACTCAATACCTTTAGCTTCTGCTCCAATTGAACCTTTTGTTACACTAAAATAGATTTCTCTGCTGCAGAGTTTATTTTCTCTCAGAACTAAATGAGAACGGAAACTCACAGATAGGATGATTATTATTTGTACATACTTGAAGGGAACATTCAATTGGTTAAACGATCCACTGAAGAAGTATCAGGCTGCCAAAGTTCTTGAAAAATATACATGCTTCTCTTATTAATTATTTTCCAATTGGAGTGCACAACCTATTATTTCCGCACTGGTGGTGTATTATTAATGAAGGGAGGAGCGGTGTTTTCTGTTCATTTTAAATTGATTCATGGGATACAGTCATTGCAATGAGGCCAGCACTTATTTCTCAGCCCTACTTGCCTTGGAAAAGCTGATAGTGAGTCACTATTTCAGACTGACGCAAGTTTTCTGCTACAGTACAACTGAGTATCTGGCTCGACCACTTCAGAGGGCAGTCCTTAATCATGAAAATTATCTTAATGTAAAGAGGAGTCTTACCATGTGCTGACAGAAAGTGACCGGTAGGCTAACACAAGGCTCCATGCACAAATTTCTTCAAAAGTTGATAACCCCACGTCAAACCTGTCATTTGATTTTCTTTTAACATGAGTCACTTTTTGACTAAGCTACTGACTGCAGTAATCTGTGTGTGGGGTCTTTAACATGGGAGGCTGGTGTTTCTTTATTCATTCATCGGATGCAGGCATCACTGTCTTAGCCAGCATTTATTGCCCATCCCAGAGGGCAGTTAAGAGTCAACCACACTTGAGTCTGGAGTCACATGTTGGCCAGACCAGGTAAGGATGGCAGTTTCCTTCCCTAAGAGACATCAGTGAACCAGATGGATTCCTCCAACAATTGGCAACGCATTCATGGTCGCCATTAGACTCTTAATGCCAGATTTTTATTGCATTCAAGTTCCACCATTTACCATGGCAGGATTCGAACGAGAGTCCCCAGAACATTACCTGCGTCTCTGGGCTAACAGCCCAGTGATAACACTATTAGGCCATTGCCTCCCCTGCTCCTCACCTCTGTTGTTCCTACAGTGTGGTCTGGCTGATCAGAGACATTTCCCACTCATACTGACTGCCCGATGTGTTTTGGAAGGTCTTGCAGGTTGATAGTCAGTCTGTCTGGTGATGCAAAGCTCCCGAGAGGCACTCAGACCTAGATATTCTGATTTGGTGGGACGAGTGTGATCAATTATGGTCCTTTTTGTCTCAGTTCAAATTCTTGTCCAGAAAGGCAGTGTCTCTGGCAATGTAGCACTCTTTCAGTATTTTATTTTGATTTTTGTGTTCAAGACCTACATATGACTAAAAACCTAGACCTGGAACTTGCTACAAACTGAGTCAAAGCTGACTGTGACATTTCACATGTTAATAACTATGATTCTACCTTTGATTCCATCCTAAATTCATGTTTATATGCATTAATTGTTGCTAACTCTCTGTTTCATTCTTCCAAGCAATTCCCAGGCATAATCCTAACCTGTTTCCATTCAGCCCCAAGGTGATGCAGGCAGGTTGACACCTTGCTTTGTATTGGAAGCTCCATATCACCTTCTCCCTTTATTACGAAAAGTTCTTGTCTTAACGTTATAATAACATGGGGTCTTAAAGAGAAACTCAGCCCAAGGTTTCTATTCTAGGGGAAAATGAATGCTTGAGGTTGGTTAGAGCTGTCTGCTATTTCTGTGATAGGTCTCTGCAATTCTGCATTAATCATATCATGAAAATATGCCTGAAAGGTTAATTTGTTTATCAAATCTGATTACTTTCCTAGCCTCAAACTAAACAAATATTGCTTTGCGGTTTTATCTTCATCCACATTCACACATGACGCCAACTTTCCTTTTATGTCAAATGCAGGAAATCACCTCACGGTTAGCCCACACTGTCATAGTTAATGTGAAAGTGATAAAAAAAACAGTTTCATTTGTCTTTTTGACATCCATCCTGTTATTTTGTATTTTCCCTTGATTAAATCATTTATCAGCTATTAAAGTTTTTGTTTTGATAAGAAATGGTTTCACCTCCGATATAATGAAAGCATAGGCTTTGAAATAACACAGTTAGCATAGACATCTGCCCAATAATGGAATATAGGAAACAGTGAGCATCTTAATGAACACGTACTTTAAGAAACATATCTACCCCAGTAATCTCAGAGTACAGAAAGACAACTAAGAGAATACAATTGGAAACATAATTTGTGATACTTTATTAAACTTTATTCATTAAATTTAAAAGCCAGTAACTAAATATTATTGTGATCACTATTCCTCATCAGATGAAGTAAATTTTGAAGAGTTTGTGATAATGCAAATTGAATGTAGAACAATACACTTAATAGATTCAATAGTCTTCGTTTTGACATATGTTTTCTTAAGTCGTTAAAGGGATAGAATACTGTTGGTAGAAAGCTCATGAGAGATCGTACTGTAGATATTTTCTAATCAACCTGTTCAGAGATGTTGCTATATGTTAATGGGTGAGACTTGAACCCAGGACTCCTGGCTCAGATGTAGGCACACTACTTCTACAACACAAGGGCCCCATAATTTGTTGGTTATGATGTTTCAGCTTTATTCTGGCCTACAAATGTCCATAAGAGCATCTTTGCCTGTGCAAATACAAAGCAGCGTATTGAACAATTGAGACCCTTTGCATTTAAATGTACCTGTAATTATGTGTGAGAGAGGTGTTTTCAGCAACTCTGCTGCTTCTCTGTTTTGAAATATGGTAATTGAGAACAGGATCAAGCAGCCTGTACATAATTTGTATCATCTCATTGCTGTAAGGAGCAGTTTCATGAAAATTTAATGCCTTCTCGAAGGATTGTAATTCAGTTTTTGATTAAAACCTACCTTCAACAGCAATGGCCTTCAGTCAGACTAAACTTCACATTTTAGCCACATGTTGAAATACTGCCAGATCGTCTGTCATACAAGGACGAATGAATACTTTAAGAGGAACACACGCAGTAAGTAAAGAAAAATATTCACAGGCAAAATTTTCTAGAATACTTTATAAATACATTTCATCAGTTTATTCTGGTCACTAAGCATGCTTCTTCTGCTTGCTTTTCGGTTCAATCCTTATGATAAAAGATATTGAAGGTTAATTTTGTGCTGCCCTGTGGATATGCGTACATATCCAATGACATGTAGATTATGTACATATCCAATAACATATAGATTATGTATATACAATGATATATTCTGTACAATTGGAAAGCTGCTATGCTTGGTATAGATAGCAGAACAAATTTGGCAAAATCCCCACATGCAACATCATACGGATTTGAAAGTCCCTGGAGTGTATTGTTTTTACAGCAGATTTCTGCTAAGTGACAAAGAAGCAACTTGCAATATTGGCTTTTGTTTAACTTTACCCTCGTTCTCATCAGGACCTCAGAGTAAATTGGCAAAAAAGCTCTTGAAGGCGGTTCTTGTAGATGAACCTTACAATATTGTCTCCAAAGACGCGTTCGAGTTCAGCGGTAAACAAGTGATGAGAGTATAAGACAATTGCTGTCCAAAAAACGGAGTAAAAGCAACATTCTATGGATGCTGGAAAATGGAAATCACTGGAGAAATTCAGCATTTTGGCAGCATCTGTGGAGTAAAAACTGTTAAATATTTCAAGTCAAAAGCTTCTCCAAAGTGAAGAAGAGTCTTTGAATACAAGATGTCAATTCTGTTTTTTCCTTCAGAGTTAACTACATTGTTAGGCTACCTGCATTTTAAAAGTATGTGAATGGATATAAACATAAGAAAATAAGAGCTAGGAGCAGGATCAGACCATTAAGCCCCTCAAGCCCACTCCACCATTTAATGGGATCATGGCTGATCTCATCCCAGCCTCAACTCCATTTTCCTGCCCACTCTCCAAATCGTTTAATAATTAAAAATCTGTCCATCTCCTCCTCAGATTTACTCATTGTCCTAGCATCAAACACACTCTGAGGTCGTGAATTCCACAGATTCACGACCCTTTGAGTGAAGTAAGTTTTCCACATCTCTGTGTTAAATTTGCCATCCCTTATTGAAAATCTTTTGACTTCTCGATCTAGGTTATGGAAACATCCTCTCTCTGTCTACTTTGTGAATCCCCTAAAGCACTTTTGGGACATAATGTGGTTTGGAAGGAAATTAACAAAATTCATTCTCCTCTTTTTTCTGCACTACAGTAAGTCTAACCCAATTTCTAGTGCTTATATGTTAATGTGTAGGCCCATATCGTAAATAGAAGTATACTTATCCAGCATTTCTCTAAGCAACTAAACTTAAAAATATACATTCAGAATTTAGACTCTTTGGTATTCTTGAGTGATTTTTCTTTCTGGAAAATATGTCTCTGATCAACTCGCAACAAATATCCGCTAATTACTTGGCTGCCTGAAAGAACCAGCTCATATGAAGTGTTAACTTTCCATTTCAGTAAGCTGAAAATCCTGCCGTGTTCACACAACTTCTTAAATTTCTCAGTTGCATGTCTAACCTTTCCCTTTCCCTACACTGTGGGTAACTTTAACCTAATTCATCAGGCGCTATTAAATAGAAGGTGAAGGGGGTTTGACAGCCTTGCCAGCTGCCCAGAGAGTAGGTGAGGGCCCTTCATCACCTCCTTTGGGAAAGATCTCAGTATGAAGTGTTTATTATGTCTGTGGGCTGCTCTGTCTACCACTGAGTCAATACTAATGGGATTTGATTGCCAAATTCAACACCTCAGTTAGTGGCAGGACAGTCAGACTGCCCTTCACTGAGGTAACCAGTTCAGCGATTGGTTCCCGTTCAGCACCCTTTGGCCTGACTAAATGCCTACCTCCCACACTCACTATCAAAATTGCTTTGCTGTGAAGCTATTCATTTCCATCCGTTGAGTTGGTGAGATGATTTGACACCTGCCAAATAGGAGCAATTTTAAGATAATCTGATCAATAGAGAACATTGGTGAACTGGGGACAACGTTGATTTTATGTCTTTTTGATTTGTCCTTCATAAAATTCCATGAGTAATATTGAATGAGTGTAAACTTGTCCCTACATACATAAGCTGTGGATTTCTCACCTGAGGAAATAGGGTAAAATGCCTCTGTATCTATTAATAGACATATCACACTGTTACCCATACTCTCAGTTACGCAGTAAAAATATATTAAGATCCATAGGCATCGTAAGCATCAGCAGAACCACACTGACAAGAATCATATTGCTGCTAACCTTGTAACAACACTTCCCACCCTCATAGAAAAGAAATTAACTTCCTCTTGATTGCATTCTCACTGATTTGCAGAACTTCGGAAAAATCACAAGTCAGAAATTCACTTCAGGTTGCGGCTCAAAGTGGTAATATGAGATCATAGAACAAAGAAAACAAGAGCAGGAGTAGGCCATTCAGCCCTTTGAACCTGCTCCTCCATTCAATATGATCATAGCTAAACATCTGTGGGAGCTGGTTAGTTCAGTTGACGAGTTTGTGATGCAGAGCGACACCAACAACGTGGGTACAATCCCTATAGTGGTTAAGGTTACCGTTAATGTCCTGCCTTCTCAACCTCACCTCTCACCCAAAATGTGGTGACCCTCAGATTAAACTCATTGCCAGTCGTTTCTCTCTCTAAGGAGAGAACGTTCCTCTGGGACTATAGTGACTTTGCCTTACCTGCCCAATCATCTAACTCAGTACCTCTTTCTCCCCAGACCCTTTGACCCTTTTAGGCTTAAGAACTATATCTTGATCTGCTACGCATAATTAATGCCGAACATTTAGTTCCATCACAATCAATCTGAATACCCGCCCCCACCGAAATTTCTACCTCCTAATTTTAAATATACCTGTGACTATTCAATTTTTGCCTATCTATCAACTGCAATTTTCAGCTGAGAAATGTGTGAAAAGTGTGAATTTGAAACTTCTTGAGATCATTTGTAAGTTTGGAGGAAGAGAGGTTTAATTGTTTGTGTAGGAAAGTCACTGTTTCAGGAGAGAGGTTGTAGTGGTTTCAAATATTTCTTTTAAACAGGATGGACTATCAAAAAATAAAGAATAATGAAGAAAATTATTGACTTTAGATCGCAGTCAAGGAAGCTGGTGACACATTTCTAAAGAAATGTTTTGATATATCACTGTCTATCGTGCTTGAAGGCTACAGTGAAATTCATGGTTTTAATTTACGTTGAATGTATTCATCTGATTCTTTATGTAACCTTCGAAATCTTTAGGAAATATGTTTAGCAAATGGGCAATATGAAAGAACTGGCACACAGAAATTCTTTTGATCTTTTGCTGTGATAACCAAGATCAGGTGTTGGCAAGGTCCATCGTCAAGGACCGTCAAGTAAGGATTTGATAGTAAGTAACACAGGAAGGAAACCTGAGCAGAAATAGAGCAGCGTTTTAAGGAGTTTCGAATCTGTTTTCATTTCTCTCCTTCCCATTTATCCTTCACTCATGTATTATTCCAGGTACCTTGTTTGCAGTTTAGAGATGTCTCCCTTTGTCAGATTTCAGCCTTCACATTTCAGGCAAAACATTCTAATGTTACATCTCTTTGATTGTCACACTCTTCCATTTGGCTTTAAGCAGAGATTGACATGTTGTGATTGTTCCATTAACGTGGCAACAGTTCTGGGTGGAAATTGAATTTCTTGCCAAATTTCTCTGTTCAGTCAAATATTAATAAATATCTTCCCTAATGCTTTCATTGAGGAGATGTATTTTCCACATTGCGAAATAAATGGGTTCATGCATATATTCAAAAATGTCAATTGAGAATTGAGGTCACCATAATCCTGTTGAGTAAAACTAGTCAATTTACTAGTAAATTACAGTTGTGTTTGCAGAGCTAGTTCAATAACTAACTTTGATTTCTTAATTTTCAGGCTCTGAAGAATCACTGGCATGAATGCCAGTTATTGTCCATCCCTGATTGCCCTTGAGAAGGTGGTGAACGCCTATTTAGGAATCAACCACAATCTTGTGGGTCTGGAGTCACGTATAAGGCAACAGGGTGAGAATGGCAAATTTACATCCCTCGAGGACATCAGTGAACATCAGGGTTTTTATACCAATCCAACAGCTTTGGGACAGACACTGACATTTTACTCACAGTAGCGCAGCATAATCCAGCCCGGTAAATAAGGTGACACAATTTTTTCAATGCCAAAATTCAATTTTTTGTCTCCCCTGATGTGAGTCGACTCCTCTTTTTTGCAAAGAAATGCTGTTCTCATATTAAGAGTCGGCATCTCTTTTCTATATCAGAAACCAATGATTTACTCAATTTCATAAGCCAACACAGAGCATCCAGCAGGTGACAAATGATTACGTCGCTGGGAAGATGTGTAGGAGCTGAAGATCTGTGCAGAAAAAGCAGACCATGCATGAGAAGGAAGGAACAGAAATGATTTCTTTCACAAAAATAATGAGGTACTGGGGATAGTTTCAAGTTAACTTGTTTAATAACCATGCTACAGCAAGGAAATTTCATAGAATCTCCACAGTGTGGAAGCAGGCCATTCGGCCCATCAAGTTTGCCCTGATTCTCTGAAGACCATCCCACCCTGTCCCACCTCCGACGTGTAATGCTGAATTTGCCATGGCCAATCCACCAAGCCTGTACATCTTTGGACTGTGGGAGGAAATTGGTGCACCCGGAAGAAACCCGCACAGACACAGGGGAGAATGTGCAAACCTGAGGATGGAACTGAACCTGGGTCTCTGGCATCAGGCAGCAGTACTAACCACTAAGCACCATGTCACACAAATTTGGTGTTTGTGAAAAATTGATGTGAGAGTGGAAGACTTCTGATGCTTCAACAGGTAAAAATGACAATATGTAATATTCCGAGATAAAAGGTACTGCAGATGCTGGAGAATCCGAGATAACAAG
>JAHRHZ010000030.1:38446224-38480931 GCA_024137785.1 Ginglymostoma cirratum
CCCTTCATCAGAAATTTCTGATGAAGGGTTTAGGCCCGAAACGTCAAGTTTTCCTGCTCCTATGATGCTGCTTGACCTGCTGTGTTCATCCAGCCCCATGCTCGTTATATGTAATATTCCATTGGGTATCGGGAAAGAGTAGCACTCTTCAGGCCGGGCTCTGATGTTGTATGACACAAATCAAATGGAGCTTCTCTCATTTGATTTTACATCCAATGACTAAAATAACCGTCGATCATATGAATGATGATTTAGAGTGCAAAGATTTTTCAAAATGTGAGACTTTGTTTTCAATATGCCCTCAGAGGGTTTTCCTTTTCCTCATCTTCTCACTATGTCTAGGTGCAGCCCCACGATCTGCAGCTGGGGTGGACAGAGCCTTTTTGTTCACGCGTTCATGGTGTGTAGGCTTGGCCAGTATTTATTGCCCATCCTCAATTGCATAGAGGGTCATTAATAGTCAATCAGATTACAGTGATGATGTGGAAGTGCCGGTGTTGGAAATGGACATGGACAAAGTCAGAAGTCACACGACAATAGGTTATATCCAAAATGTTTATTTGAAATCACAAGCTTTTGGAGCTCTGCTCCTTCATCAGGTGAAGTGGAGGGAAGCGCACAGGCACAATATATAAGCGAAGAGATAATGGCAAGATTATTCCAGGTAATTTATAGAAAATCAAAAATTAAGATGGTGCCAGAACAAACCTAATGGCTGCCACTCTGAGATCTATCATGTTATTGCAGCCATTGGGTTTGTCTCTAGCATTATCTTATTTTGATTTTCTGTGAGTTATCTGTCTGCCTTAATTAATCGGGTTATAGGTCATCCCTTCACTTGTTAGTCAGCCTGTCGATGCTCCACTCACACCACTTGTACTTATCTGTTGACACTCTTAATTACCTGGAATTAACTTGCCATTATCTCTCCACCTTTATATCCTGTGCCTGTGCGCTTCCCTCCACTTCACTTGATGAATGAGCAGCACTTTGAAAGATTGCACTTTGAAATAACCCTGTTGAAACTGATGTCATGTCACTTCTGACTTCTGATTTTGTCCTGATTGCAGTGGGTCTGGAGTCACATGAAGGCTAGACAAGATAAGGACAACAGTTTTCTTCTTTAAAGAGCTTTTGTGAACTGGATAGGTTTAGTTCTCTAACAATTGACACCAGTTTCATGGTCACCTTAGACTCTTTATTCCAGATCTTTGTTATTGAATTCAAATTCCACCATTTTCCATGATGGGATTTCAATCCACGTCCCCAGAACACCGGCTGAGTCTTTGGATTAAATACTCCAGTGATAACATCACAAGGTCATCATCTGTCATGGAGCCTGATGACCTTGAAGTTGTGGGTAGCTGGCTCCATGAGACTTTGTGACCAGAGGGCCCAGACATATTTCCAGTTCCTGGCCAGATGTTGGTTCAACCACCTCAGCTTCAACTTGCACAGGGCTAAGTTTGCAGGCAGCGTGGATGGAGGGGTCTAGTACCTCATTATTGCCCTGGGAGGAGACTTCTAAGGCTCGTCTGTATGGTTCCTCCTCTATCTGGGTGCTTGCTGACATCACTCTGCTGCCTCTTTAAGACAGAGGTGTACCTAATGTGAGGTTGAGGACCCTTATAGCCTTGTGCCTTCTTGCCGTTGGTGCTGATCATCAATGGGCACAGTGACGGAGTGCAGGTCTGCCCCTGCATTCCCAACAGTCAACAAGCATTCTGGCTCTTTTTGGTAGCTGCCAGCCTGCCCATGGAGACAGCCTGAAATAATCATGGTACAGTTCTGGCAACATTGACAGATTCCTCCAACCTTAAACCTCATTTCCTAAATTTTCTGTGTGCTGCTCCTGTGTTTGCTTGTCCATTTTCACGAAGCCATTCGTGGCAAACATCATGATGTTCTGCTCTGCCTGGGAGTGAGCAGGTGCCTGGTCTCTGGCAGGACGCTGTGTGTTAACAGCCTGGGCTTTCTTCCTCATCCAGCTGTAAAAACATGACAATGATGTGTTCCCCAGCATCCGCTTTCTCAACTCACTGGAATACTCTCTGAGGTCTCAGTATCTGAGCTTGTGGAGATAGCCTTGCTGGTGCATCCTCAGAGAGATCTAATGATTCTTCCTCAGAGGTGGATGAAAAGCTGATGGATGGTGGGAATGGTCTCTTGTGGACAGATACTTAGAGGAACATGGAAGAAGCAAAACAGGGAATGAGCCAGCAGGTCTGGCAACATCCGTGGAGAGAGAAACAGAGTTGACATTTCACTCACCTGGATGGGTGCAGCTCCAACAACACTCAAGAAACTCAACACACATCCAGGATAAAGCAGCCTCACTTGTTTGGCACCACATCCACAAACATCCTCTCCGTCCACCACCGTAGCAGCTCAGTACCAGCAGTGTATATTATCTACAAAATCCAGTGCAGAAATTTACCAAATCTCCTTAGCCAGCACCACGCAAACACTTCCATCTAAAAGTTCAAGCTCAGACAGTATATGGGAACACCACCCCCTACAAGCTCCCCTCGAAACCACACACCATCCTAACTTGGAAATATATTGCAGTTTCTTTCACTGTCATTGGGTCAAAATCCTGGAATTTCCTTCCTAAGGGCATTGTGGGTCTACCTGCAGCACCGGGCTGCAGTGGTTCAAGAAGGCAGCTCACCACCATCTTCTCAAGAGCAACACTGGATGGGCAAGGAATGTTGGCCAAGGCAGCGATGCCCAGCTCTCATGAATGAATACATTAAAAAGTCCAGTATGACTCTTCTTCAGAATTGAAGTTTGTTCAGGTTTCCATTGTCTACAGTATTTTGCCTCCGTTTGGAAAGGGAATGTGGTGGATAATAGGAGTGGAAGCTTGAGCATCTTGAGAATATGCTCACCATGGAGGTAAATGGGAGATCAACACAGCACAACATTGTAAGGCTATTATAAATTGTTGGAACATGGAGGTCTCACCATCTGCACATTCCTTTCCTACATTTCCAGGATCTTTTACTTGTACAAGGTGAGGAGACGAATGATGGCTATTCTGCCACCAGGCTCTTGTGGGCTTTCCTCCTGTAATGAGGGAATGAAAGGAGAGGAGAGTGTGTTTAAGTAAGATGAAAGTGGCTGGAAAGCTGGGATTGGTGACACAGGAGTGGGGAAGGCAGTGAGTGAGTAGGAGGCACAGTGAACAGGGAAGAAGTTGCAAGCAGCAGTGAGAATTGTGGAGGATGGGGCTTGGTGGAGGTGGTTGAGTATGAGGTAGCAAAGAGAAAATAGTTACACTAAC
This sequence comes from Ginglymostoma cirratum, assembly GCA_024137785.1. Classification (NCBI taxonomy): domain Eukaryota; kingdom Metazoa; phylum Chordata; class Chondrichthyes; order Orectolobiformes; family Ginglymostomatidae; genus Ginglymostoma; species Ginglymostoma cirratum. The sequence continues at coordinate 38,449,511 of JAHRHZ010000030.1, forward strand.
CCTTATGGAATGCAAAGTGTTGTTAACCATCTCCTGGCATTACTACATGCACCTCTGGATAGAGGTCGAACCCAAGTTGACTACTTTAGAGCATGTTGGCAGCATCTGCAGCCATGGTGTCCTCTAGAGGTGGGAACCCCAACCTTTATCTCCTCCATCAGGACCCTGAAGGTCCTGTTAGAAAAGTGAGGTCTTATCATCCCTTTCTCAGCCATGTCCTTTGGAATTCTATAGGAGCCCAATGTGAAGGGTAGCTCCTCTCTTGCAGTGTTTGAAATGGGGCACAGCTGGAGTTTAAATGTGGTACCTGCAGACTGAATACCGGAATGTTCCAGCATGGATTAACACTTCCATCTCTCTGGACCGTAAACCTGCATCCAGAGATCGGAATGTGAAATTCAGGGCATTAACAGCTGAGAATCGCATGTGAAAAGTCTTCAGAGCTCACTGAAGGAAGCCCTCCATGAAACTCTCAGAAGTTCGCATTTTCCAAAATATGAGGAAATTCAGCCCTTTGTTACCATTTCACCAAATTTGCGGCGACCCAATTCAATATATAGTTCGCCTATATATTACTTTCAAATGCTAATGATGAAAAAGTTACAACATTTAGTTGAATCTTATTGAAATATTTCAAATACAAATAATTACATGATACATATTTCAGTCAGGTAATAACATTGGTTCCATGAGTATTTTTAGCCCATTTTGGCATGTGGCCAGTTCCAGTTTCCTGGTGGCACAAGGTCTACCCTTGAGCTGAACTGGCTTCCTCCTTCAGAGATAAGTTTTCAAATACAACTGTTTCCTAGATTTGGAGATGAACTTCGCTGCACCTATTTTCATACCTGAACTTCTTCCAAAAGCATGCATCATGTAAGATTGAACAAATACCAAAGGCAAATCCAGATCATAATTAACACGTGTTCCTGTTTGTAGCAACTTGGCCTATTGTTCCTCCAGAACCAATTGTACACTACAGATTACAACTTGCCAATTTCAAGCTATCTGCTCCTTAGTAGCACACGAGTAAAGGTGCCAATTTGTGACCAGAGTACTTGTCTATAATTTCATATCTGTTTGCGCCACATCAGTGCACATTGAACACAGAAAGCTGGCATGAAATCTGTGAGTTAAAGAAATTGAGGGCATTGCAATCCTTGCATGAAAACAGAAACACATGTTGAACTTAACAAAAGGACAAACAACGAGGAGAACACATTGTTAAAGCAATGTGTAATTTTTGAGATTCGCATTCACTGCAATAAATGTGGAACAGAAAATCAAAGCTCCTTCATGTAATAATGATTCTTTAATGCTTAAGCATCTCATCAGCCGTTTAAACTGGGATGAGTGTTGAAAACTGTATTAATCCAACAATGCAATGAACAAATTGTGATCTAAGTGGCTGAAACCAACTGTGTAACACTCAACTGAGTAATGAATTCTCACCAACATTGAGAATTGATGCAATGTCAGTCAAGTTGGTAAATGTGACAATCCTTTATTGCTTATACTCTCCTTTCATATGCCAGCTTAGTTTTAAATACAAGGGGATAGTTTGCACTCTGAGTTAAATCAGTGATCGGAGCACAAATTGCATTCAAAAGTGCAGAAATCATTGATTTTGAATCAGTTGACTCAGATTTGCATATCCCCAAACATAAAATCTCTGTTGATCCAATGGAACCAGGCATGGTTTTGCATGGACATTTGTCCAACATTGTAAAATTGTCTTTGAGGTATTAAACAGTAGCGACTATTACGCAGTCCATTGATATAGCTGAAAACCGAACATGGACTAAAGGAAAGTATCTTCTGTGGTCCTGGGGGCAAAGCATCTTGTGTGAACAGTTTCCATATTGACAAGTTGAGAGCACTCAATTTACCACTCATCAGAACAAAACATGCAGAGAATCATCTCTGTATTTGAAGTAGACATGATAAATTGCAGATGAGATTTTGCATTGACAGCACAGACAGCAATTGTATGTAATTTTATCAGGTGGGTGGCTCCATGTATGTTCAAACATATGAATGTACAAGTTAAGAGCAGGAGTAAGCCATTTGGTCATTCAAGCCATCTCCATAATTCAATCAAGTGATGATCTGATTCTGCCCTCCTATCCTGCTTACCCACAGTAACCTTTGATTGCCTAGTTAGTTAAGAATCCATCTATCTCTGTCTTAAGTGTATTCAATAACTATGCTTACACTACTCTCTGAGGAAGAGCTCCAAAGACCTACCATTCTCTGAAACAAACTTGTCCTCATCTCCATCTTAAAGGAGAACATCCTTTTTTTTAAAAGTTGTATCCCTTGGTGCTGGTGCCTCCTACAAGGGAAAACATCCTTTCAGCATCCACTCTGTCAATATAGAGTATTCTCTCTCTTCATGTAGAATGCAATTTGAATAATTCCTTTCCTGAAAAGCTACAATCTTGCTCACTGCATGCACCAGTTCAACGCATTTTGCATGTAATTGATGTTTGATATTTTCTGTCATTAGAGTACATTAACATGTTGATCTTTTACTGATAGATTACAGAAAAATTCAGGTCTTTGTGCTCATTTTCTAACATCTTGCATCCTCTGAATTTTGGGGACTGAGTTCACTCAATCAGGGTAATTGCTGGAAATTCCTCCAAGTGAACATTAGCAGGTACCAAATGTGGCAACCCACCCAAGGTGTAGGTGAGACTCACTTACTTGTCGTTGCCTGGATATACTTGGCCAAACATTGAGACTTCATTTGTCTGTTCACAATTTACTGATACCTCAGTCCTAGTGATGGAACTGCCTGTATTTACTGACTCAGCCAAATTTCCACTGTAAACATTTCAAAACAATTATATAAAGTATTTCATTTCAGTTTTGAACTGCATACAGTTCCACCGAGAGTGTGCTTGTTATCTGAAAGTGTCCATCAATTGCTTTGAAATGGGGCTATTGAGCTCAACAGCAACGATGGGGTTAACATAATCAGCCATTAACGGCAAAAGCAGCAATTCAACTTTATTACAGATGTGTGATTTATTCCAGTGAGCATCACAAACACATCTCCTGAAGACATCGTGCTGAACGATTAGAGCTCAGCACCCACTGTGATCCTGTCAGTCTGTTCTGGGTGGACACTCAGGGGCTGATGTTATTTCTACAACAGAAAATAATACGTTCCATCAAGGTGAGATAACCCTGGCTCCCAACCTGATCTTTATATAAACAAAATTAGCTCCTCTGTGACAGGGGTGAATGATGGTGTCTGGGGCTATGTGTTTGTGACAATGACCTCCTCTATTTCTTAATTAGATTACAGGGTGATGGTTATCCTGTATCATTCTCATGGTGTTCTAAATTCCAGTCCTTTTTTAATCGTATTATTCCTGTTGTAGATGGGACTGTGATTGTATAATAGTTTATAAACCACTTATATTGATGGAGTAATCTCCGGGCCTACTAACGCAGATTGTCTTCCCACTGGTGTAAAATTAAGGCTGCATGACAATTGAATGAAGGACTGGTGTTGACTATTAGTTTGAATTACTTCACTACACCGTCATAATGGTCAGCAGAGTCTCTGAAACCTCCTTAGTGATGTCTTTCACAACGGTAAGATTCATATAGCTTGTGGTTGGTGATATTTCAGTTTCCAGGCCTTTCAGCTTCCTTCTCATTGATGTCAAAATTAATCTGAATTTGCTTCGTTCAATTTTGGGCTAAGATTTTCCATCTTAATAATTTGAAGAAAATAATCATTCAGAATATTTACTCTGTTATATTTATCCCAATTTCAGTGCCACTTGCATATTTTATCATGCTCCAGTTAGCCTCCTCATGTTAAGTACAGAAATACAATTCATGATTAAATTTAGTCTCTGATGCAATGCATTTTCTCTTAACCTTTTATCTCTGTTATTTCTGATTGTCCCCATGGTATCAGTAGCTGCTTTATGTGAGCGTGTACAAGAGATTGAATGCAGTTACTGATGTTGCCTGGAAAGAGTTGAAGACAAAAGTATTCAAAGAAAATGAAAGACTTGAATCATTATAATGTCTTTCACAAACTCAGGATATTTCAACGTGCCTTGTAGCCGTTGAAATTCTTCTGAAGTGTAAGGAGTTATTACGAGGTAGGGGATGTAAACATCCCCTTTGCATATTGATATTCAGCTCCTCCCTCTTTTGGGGCACTGTGTCATCTCCTTAAACTTTCCAAAGGTCATGTTATGATAACAGCTTTTAATCACAGAATCATTACAGTGCGGAGGGTGACCATTCAGCCCATTATGTCTGTACTGCCTCCCGAAATAAGCAATTGACCCAGTGCTATCTCCCCTTAACCCTTTCTTCCTTTTTGGATAATTCTAATGCACCAGTTGAACCTGTCTCCACATTCTCAAGCAAATCATTCCAAACCTTAAGCATTCACTATCTGAGAAAGTCTTTCCTCATTGTCAGTTTTGCTTCTTTTGCAAAGCAATTTAAATCAATGCCCGGTGTTCCTAATCCTTTAACAAGAGGCAACAGTTTCTTCCTGTCCAGTCACGTCATTCTTTTGGATAGCTCCTTCTCTAAACAAAAACCAGCTCTATCATTTCCAGTCTATTTTCACAACTGAAATTCCTCAGATCCGGTACCTTTCTTGTGTGAATATTTCAAGCATCCTCTCTAAAGCTTTCACGTCTTTACTGAAGTGTAGTGAGCAGAACTGAATCCAGTTGAGGATGAGCTAGTGTCCTATAGAGATCCAACATAACCTTTTTGCTTTTATGATATAAACCCAGGTAATAACGCCAAGGATATTGCATGTTTTCATAATCATTATCTCAGCCTGTCCTGGCACCTTCATTGATTTATGTGCATACAAACCCAAATCCCTCTCTCCCTGCATCCTCCTCAGAACTATCCCTTATTTGATACCCTCTCCGCGTTCATCCTACCAACATGAATTTCCCATCATTTCTTTGTGTTGGACTTCATTTGTCACTTATCCCCCCATTTCACCAAACTGTTCCTTTGAAGCTCTACACTATCTTACTTACAGTTCACAATGCTTTTCAGTTCTATGTCATGCATATTTATAACATTTATAAACCTGCTCTAAACTTGAAATTGTTCTGTTAATCCTTGTCCTGAAGTTTAGAGTTTTAGACTCGTACGATACAGAAGAGACACTTCAGCCCATTGGATTTGTGTCAACCTATCTACACTAGTCCCACTATCTAGCACATGTCTCACAGCCTTGAATGTCATGATATTTCAAATGCTCGGGCAAGTACTTTTTAAAGATTGCGAGGTTTCCCACCTCAACTGCCCACCTCGGCAATGCATTCTGGTTTCCTGTCGCTCTCTGGGTGACGAAAATGTTGTCTCTAATAATAGAATTAATGCATGAGTTAATTTCAGTCTGTGCTTTAAAATACCTTGAATCAAAAGCACAGTTCTATGCTTAAGCTATCAGATGACTGTCCTAAATCTGTGGTAGATTCGTAAACGCGGAGGATTCCTTTTTTTCTCAGAAAGTAGTCAATCTGTGGAATTCTTTCCTGCAGATGTCTGGGTCATTTGGTATATTCAAGGCAGAGGTAGAGAGATTTTTAATTGCAAGCATAAAGCAGAAAAAGCAAGAAAATGGTGTTGAGAAAGATCAGATCAGCCGTGATCTCATTGAATAGTGGAGCAGACTCGATGGGCTGAATGGTCTGCTTCTGCTCCTTTGTCTTGTGTTCTTATGTCTCCTTCTGTAGCACATTCAGTGCACTGGATGCTGTGCAACCTTTCACCAATGATCCTTCACAGTGGTCAAAAATGGTCAAGAAAATGCTAAAGTAGGAATTATATTCTGCCCTATGTTGTTGTATTTTGTATTTACTGAATATAGTTTCACACAAAACTTTGTGAAATACTTGTGGAGCAAAGTGACTAACTCCTTTACGTCCCACTGTATTTCTATGTGCAAAGATTATACTGAACACACTGAGCAACACAAAAGGCTCTGGCTCAGTGTCCTTCTGCAATTCAGTGAATTTAAACGTAAAATATATAAAAAATATATTTTGCAATAGAAAGTAACCTTGAAGTTCTTAGTTATTTTATTCAACCTTACTCTTTACTGAGAGAAAGTGATGCTCTCTGCTGATAAGAAGGTACAGAAGTAGAAGCTTGTTGGATATACTAGAGGCAGACAACAGCAATATGAGCCTTCGGAGATTGTTATCAGAGCCTAAGAACCAGGCGCAGGAGTAGATAATTTGGCCCCCTGAGCTTGCTCTATCATTTGATACAATCATGGTTGATCTCATCTCAGCCTCAACTCCACTCTCCTGCCCATTCTCCGTAACCCCTGAACCCATTCCTAACTAAACATCTGTCTATCTCCTCCTTAAATTTATTCACTGTCCCAGCATCCACCTCATTCTGGGGGAGCAAATTCTATGGATTCACGACCCTTTGAGAGAATAATTTCTCCTCGTCTTTATTTTAAACCGGCTGCCCCTTATCCTAAAACTATGACCTCTCAATCTAGATTGTCCCGGAGGACTAAACATCTGCTCTGCATCTGCTTTGTCAATCTCCTTGAATATCCTCTAGACCCCCTCTCATTCTTCTAAGCTCTAGAGAGCAGCGGCTAAACTGCTCAATCTCTCCTCAAAAAGAAACCCTTATTTCTGAAATCAGTTTGGTGAACTTCATCTGAATCTGAACTGGGTCCAGTAATTATTTGATTAACTAAATAAATAATTAAGCGAGTAAGTAAGCAAGCAGATTACCCCCACATATCCCCCTTGCTCTTCCCACAGAACCCATGACCAGGGTCATGGAGGTCCCAAGGTAAGCAATCAATTTGCAAGCTGTTGCCAATGACAATAATTAATACAGACCTTCTCATAGTCATCGCTCTTTCCTTTCACACATTTTTGATTTTTCTTCTGTTTTGTGTTATTTTGTTTTGTTTCTTGCCACAATGGATTATTAACGTTGAAGAGAGTGAAGATAAGATAAGAGACACCATGTAATCACCTGGCATATTTTGAGTTTTGATTAATATGCCAGCAATCATACACAACAGCCCTTTGATTCATGAGAAAACAGGGAAAGGAAATTTGCCTTGTAAAATTTCAGCTACACTGCTCTATCTTTATCAAATTGCAGTGGTAAACCAGAAGACCTCTCAAACAATACAGACATTTTATAAACTCGTCTACAATCACTGTACCACCTTCAACAGGACCAATATTATCATCTCTATTAATCTGTTTTCTCTGTAAACTGCAGGCTTTAAAACCCTGAACAAAACTGACTGCTCTGTAAATAAATGAATGATCTTGAGAGGAAAGGTAGATTTCAAACCCAAGGTTGCAATTAACAAGCCACTTGTTGGTTTGTTATTTGCTGCCTGTGGCTCATATTGTTCAGAGTTGCTGGTTTCCTGCATGGGGTCCATCCTTCACAAAGGCTTCATAATGCTTAAAGAAATCTGAACAGAATACGTTATTATGGAGAGTGATTCCCCGCAAGTTCCATGAAGAACAGTGAAGAGAAATGCTTGTAAGATACGCCTGAAGGTCAATGGAAGCTAGATAAAACACATCTTCATAACAATCAAAGCAAATGAATCAAGAAATCACATAAAACATCTTATTAGCAAGCTTTTTTAACTGTTCACAAAGTGAATGGAAGAAATATAAGACATTTCAAATGAGATCTAGTAAAATACAAAAATAAATGCTCCACATATGTTCTTGCATTGTTAATAACACAGTAAGGAAAATGACTTGAATAATGAAGTGATAGAACCATGGATGCAGCATATTTCTTGAATGTTATCATATTAACAAAAGGTGACAGCATTATCTTATAGTGTTCAACAACGTTTCAGAGATTAAGATGCAATTTTATTTCCCTGCTATCTATGCATATAAACTCAAATATTTAGTGACAGGCAAATTTGCCTTTCATGGTTTCTCATAGATCAGAGCGCTGTTGTGTATTATAGCTGACATGTTTATCAAAACTCAGAATATGTTAAATGATTGCATTGTGTCTCTTATCTCATCTCTACTCTCATCAACACCAATAATCCATTGTGGGAAGAAACAAAGCAAAATAACATAAAAACAGAAGAAAACCAAAGTTGTATGAAGGCAAAGAAAGACGACCATGAGAAGGTTTGTATGAATTATCATCATTGGTAATAGCTTGCTAACAACTGATTGCCTACCTTGGGAATTCCATTGCACTGGCCTTGGGTTTTGTCAGGAAGAGCAGGGGGCGTTAGTGCGGGCAATCTGCTTTAAAGCAGGCTGCTGGAAGTTGTCTTTCCAAATAGCATCATGGCCACTCACTTGAGATTGTCACCCAGCTGTGGTGGAGAGGTTCAATCGTTCTGTTCGTTCCAAAAGTGATGCCACCAGGAGTTCTCATCTCTTAGCATGGCCATACATGGCAGTAAGGTTGCAGGGGAAGAGCAAGTAAAAGTGCAAATCAAAGCAAGTTCTCAACAGTGACTGAGGTGGGAGACATTTGTGTGATATCAATGGCTGCAACAGTGAATGAAGGCTGCAGCAGCAGAGGGATCCCCAATTACCAAGGTTTCTTTGCCATTGGACGTGGGTCTACCTTCTGGCAAGGACCATGTTTCCACTGATGCTCTAATTGTATGTGAAAGAATCGTGTTCAACGTTCAGAGGGAGAGTGCATATTCCTCTTGGGGTCTTTCAGATTTTTTTAAAATTTCTATTTCAATATAATCTCTACTTTATGTACAGTTTCTCCCAATTGGGATTAACAGATCTTTTCAATGTCTAATCCCCAACTTTCAATACCCTTGGAGTTACCATTGACCTGAAATTCAACTGGACTCGCTGCATTAACACAATGGCTACAAGAGCAAGTTACAGGCTCAGAATACTGCATTAAGTAAATCACCTCCTGACTCCCCAGAACCTGTCTACCATCTACAAGGCACAAGTTAGGTATGTGAATGGAATACTCCCCACTTGCCTTAATGGGTGCAGATTCAACAATACTTGACAAGCTTGGCACCATCTCGGACAAAGCATTCCACTGGATTGGCACCACATCCACATGAATCCACTGCCTCCACCACCAACACTCAGTAGCAGCAGTGTGTACTATCTACAAGGTGAACTGCAGAAATTCACCAATGATCATGAGAAAACACCTTGCAAACCCATGACCACTTCCATCTGGAAGGACAAGAACAGCAGACACAAGGAAATACAACCAGCTTCAAGTTTCCCTTCAAGCCACTCACCATCCTCACTTGGAAATATATTGCTGTTCCTTCTCTGTCACTGGGTCAAAATCTTGGAATTCCATCTCGAAGGACATTTTCCAAGATGGCGGCAACAGAGTAAGTGGTGTCTGGGCTCCTGCGGCCAGGACTTGTCCACTCCATCCATTGTTCTTCTTTTTTCTTCTTTCCTTGATTTGTTTCGGCTGAAGGCAGTGGGAAGGCAGCCACTTTAGGGCCTGGAGCTTGGCAGTGGCTGGGGAGCCCAGAATGGGACCTGGTGGAAGGTGAGCAGTGGAGGGGCAAGCACAGGGACCCAGTATCTACTGGTACACCAGTGGAGGTGACGTCAGCGAGGTGGAAGAGGGATGTATCAGGCAGCAGCTGCAGCGGCGATGGCGGTTCCTAGTGGCCATTGCCGGGGCCAGTGGTAGGCTTCTTTATTGGCATGGCCCAGGATTTCATCAGGTAAGTTAGCAGTGGGTCAGCGATGAGGTGGTTTTGGCCCAGCAGCCACCAGGCCAGGATTCCTTTGGGCAGTTTTTGTCACATTTTCCTTCCTGGGACCAGTAACGAGAATGGTTCTTGTGACGTCTTTGGGGTTCTGTGGAATCTTGAGGTCCAGCGTTCCGACAGCCTGGAATGCCATTCTCGCAGCTCTTCTAGAACCCAGGGGCTATGAATTGTATTAAGGTGGACACTATCTTAATTTTTAACAAAATATTCTCATCTATGCCTTCTGTTATTAATATAGGCACCTTGGTGCAGCGACTTCAACACTTTTCACTGTATTTATTTTCGTAAAAAATGCAAGGGATAATAAATGACTATTCTGCTATTCTGTTCTATGTGGGTCTACCTACAGCACATGGACTGCAGCGGTTCAGGAAGGCAGCTCACCACCACCTTCTCAAGGGGCAACTAGTGACGGGCAATAAATGCTGGCCCAGACAGTGACACCCACATCCCTGAAGTGATTAAAAAAATAAAACTGTGCTGCCCTCACCTGGTCTAGACTAAATAAGACCCACACCCACAACAACCTGGCTGGTTCTTAACTGACGTCTGCAGTGACCTAACAAGCCACTCAGTTCAAGAAAACTGGGGATGGATGACAATACCTTGTTAGCAACATTCCCATTCCATGAAAGAATGACATAAAATCTGATACTTGCTTCCTGGTTTTCAAACTTATTTCCTTAAATGATCAGCTGCCAATAAAACACAGGTCATCAAATTACTAGGTCATCCACATCCCTAATCCCAAAGCTCTTCTGTTGTGGTTGGCAAATCTGCGATGGTCTTTTAAAGTTTTTAGAGTGTATATGATCAGTGCTTTTCATTTAGTGGATGGTTCATTATATCAAGTAGTTCCTAAGCTTTGAGCTTCTGGGAAAGAATGGATGTTTTTATGCCTTGCTGACTGTAATCAGACTCACACATAGTGAGTTAACATTGCTTTAAAACATACATTACTTACCCTTCATTTGTGATGCAATAAACACACACACACACACACACGCACGCACGCACGCACACACACACGCACACACACACACACAGAAAGAGTACCAGAAATAAGCTTTCCACCAAAGCCATATTCACATGCACAAACTGTTACAAAGATATCCTAGGAAAATAACCATGTGACGGTAAAATGATGTTCATCAATTTGGAAAATTGTTATGGGTCCACTGTTCCAATATCAAGACTAAAATATAAATTAAGAAAAAGAGAAAGGAAATGTCCAAATGAAGAAATCATATCTGACCCAGCTTATTAAGCATTCAACTGAAGTATGATTAGGAATTATGAATCTTCTGTTTGAGCAATAGTTGTGTGTGGTGTACCAGAGGTGTGGCATGTCTGAGTGTATTAATAAAGATATGTGTGTAAACTGTAGAAGGGCTACTGAGGAAAATGACCGATTTAAAAACATGGGCCCCCACCATGTATTAACATAAGTAGACAATGCTGTGCTGAAGTGATGATTAAGTCAAACCAAACACTGATCATTGAGATCATTGAAGTGCTGATACTGTTACGTTATCCTTTTCTAAAGATTAACAGGTAAGAAGGAAAATATATGCACTATTATTATGTACAGGAAGAATTGCTTGGTATAGGGAGAAAAATTGGATTGTGTTACTTTTACATTTGGATATCAATGCTAAATCAAAGAGTGTGTTATTTAATACATTATTTGTGTTTTGATAGTTCTCAGATACAGAGGCTCCACATTGCAATTTTAAGAACAGATGAAATTTATTTCATAAATTGTTTATTTGTTTGCCTGTGGGATGTGGGCAAGACTGGCAAGATTGTTTCATTATCTCCTGCAATTCAAAGATTTGGAACTTCCTAGCTCTCCTAATCTGTTTGCTCTGTAATTTAGGGCTCATCTTAATTGCTTCACAAAGGTGGTTGTGAGTTACTGCCCGTGTTTTGTTATTAAACCACAGTACTATGAGAGAGCGAATTCCAGCATTTTGACCCAGTGACAGTGAAGAAATATGGATATAGTTCCAAGCCAGGATGATATGTGACTTGAAGGAGGATTTACAGGTGTTGGTGTTCCAATGTAACTGCTGCTTTTTGTCCTTGTAGGTGGTAGTTTGGACAATCTTAAACACAATGTTATATGTTCCTCCAAAAAGTGGCACTTTGAGGTGCGGAATAAACTTTAACCAGTCTATTGGGGTAATTTATCAGCGTTCAGCAACATAGCCAAATTTATGATTCTTAATGAATTCTAGAGGGTAAAAAACTTAATACCCATATTAATGGCATGTCTGGTGCAGTTCCATTTCTTAAAACAAATTGGGCTAATAGTTTTGTAGGACTTCTATACATTTTTCTATTCTTTTTAACACTTCCTCTAGCTTTCCGACTGAATGAAATTACAAAACAACTATTTATAGCTGTAAGATTACACTGAACACATCATGTCTTTTATTTAATATCTAAGATGCAATGAGCATTTGTCCTTGGAGTATTGCAGGCACAGTTATTCCATTTACTGTCTGATCAACCAATATATGCTGCGTTCTGTTTATTTTAAAATGCTAATGGTGTTTGTCTACATTTAAATGTAATGTACTCAGTTCTATCTTTTCGATTGCTTGTATCATTTTTTTGGCCATTTAATATAGATTGATTAAAGAAACGTCACATTATTATTTTCCATTTTCATTGATTGTGAACAATTGGAAGAATATGTATAGTGTTCACAGAAATTTCTCATGTTATCATTAGTATACTGACTGGTTGGCAAGTCTGGATTGAGGAATAGTGTATTACTCAATATTATCAATGTTTTATTCAGTTAAAAGAAAGACTGATGTTTTTAGTCTATTTCTTATTATCTAATTGAATATTACCCATCGGTCTATGTTCTAACATGGAATCCCCTTCCTGAGGGCATTATGGGTCTACCTATAGCACATGGACTGCAGCGGTTCAAGAAAGCAGTTCACCACCATCTTCTCAAGTGAAATTAGGGTCAGGCAATAAATGCTGATCCAACCAGTGATGCCCACATCCTACAAATGAATAAAAAATGTGCCCAGGGATGCATAGGAAAAGAATCAGTTATATCTTCAAGGCATGAGTCTTACCAATTGGCCCAAATGGCAATCACCATGATTTTCCAAGTTTCTGTATGATCTGAACTCCAAAGACAGCAGGCTGAGCTACCCAAAACAATAGACCAGCAAAGAAAATGTGGAAACTCTTAGGTTTATGGTCAGTTTACTTTTAATGTGAACATTGAAGCAACGTGATGAATTGTACTTTGTTATACAAAGTATTTCTATCGATATAGAGGCATAGTGGAAATGTCGCTTGACCAGAACCCCTAGGCTAATGCTCACAGGTATGGATTAAATATCAGAAAGACACACAGGGTGAAATTTGACTTCAGTAAATATCCTGAAGTAAAAGACAGACATAATGATGACCATATAGACCTTGTTGTTTATTGTTAAAAACCCAACTAGTTCACTAATGTCCCTTTGGGAAAGAAATCTGCTATCCTTATCTATATGTGACTCCAGACCCACAGCAATATGCCTGACTCCCAACTAAACTCTGACCAATACATGCTGACCCAGGCAGTGACACCCATGATTGAATAATAACTCAAACTTTTTACTGATGATGGGATCTTTTTCCAGACACATTACATCAATGCCAGTTTGATTCAGATAACAGATCTTATCAACCCAAAGCAAGACAAAAGCAGGACAGAATCTTCTCCTCAAGGTGGGGCGCTTGGAAACAGGAGGATGCTTCATTGATTGAGGTAGTGGCAGACCCAAACACCACTACCTTCCCATCCCCAGTAGAATGAAGTTGCAAGTAGCTAGGCTTATGGATGACCTTCCAGCCTCACAGCTAATTGAGACCCAGTGGTGAGCTAAAGTCCACTGGATGGGTTCAGTCAGCCACTCTGCGACTAACCCAGCTGTAGACGTGGCTGTTCCCAGAAAAGGGGACATATGTCTCTCACCAGCTGATGAGTGCCCAATGCTTCAACAAGATCATGCCTGTAGAATACTGCTTACCCCACCCCCTCACCCCAGTACAAAATGTCAATTATGAGCTGCACCTTTGTTCGTAAGAGATTAGATCACATTCAGCAAGAACACGGAAGTAAATACTTTTGGACTGATCTGTTGGAATGACAGACATTGATTAATCAGTAAACTATCCAATAAAATGCCAATAGAATTTTTAAAATAAGTTTACACGATGGAATCATCAAACGTTACAGCATTGAATGAGATCATTTGATCCATCGAGATTGTACTGTTGATGGAAAGGAAAGAGCATCTGGTTGTGAGCGTATTCAGTGTTGAATCTGGTTGTGAACATATTCAGTGTCCTATCTATTGTAGTATGGAAGGCCACAACAGAACTAGATTTTACATTGAGGAAGGGTCACTGGACTTGAAATGTTAACTCTGATTTCTTTCCACAGACGCTACCTGCTGAGCTTTTCCAGCAATTTCCATTTTGTTTCCAATTTACAGCATCCACCATTCTTTCGGTTTTAATTTAAATACTTTATCTTCTCCATGGTTTACAGCAGCTCATGGAAGATTTGCAGCAGGAAACAGTATATCGATACGATACCTTCAATATTATTTTTTAAAAATGTCTCAAGGCACCTCACAAATTGAAGTAGATGTGGAAACAAGTACTAAACTGTGGAGGGAATGATTAAGACCAGGTGACCAAAAGACTGCTCGAAAATTTAATCACTCAGAAATGGTTGTAAAATCATAACAGTGCAGTACAGGCAGAAATAAGGTGGTTTGAGATGGTCCGGCTGTATTGTTTCAAACACTGTGTATTTTCTTTAGTCTTGGTTGTGAACTTTATTATTGGATTGGTTTCAGCAGCAAAAAGGATAACTATAAAAATCACAGTTCACAACCTCAAAATATTCTATCCTCTAAGGTGGATATGGAAAACAAACAGAACTTTCTACAACTGTAGGAATTTTGCAACATTGGTTTGGTTATCACCAACGTGAATAATTCAATTCTTTCACATGTTAAAAAAGACACTAATTTTCAACTGAAATGAAATCCTATTTAGTACAGTTCTTTACATGGCATTGATATGTCTATTGCAAAGCACTGCCTCAGAGTCCCCAGAGCACAAATAACCGTGATATTGTGTGGTATCATTTGTAATTAATGCGGTAATGGCAAACATTTCAACTGGAACAGAAGGCTGAACACTAAATTATCCAAAAGGCACAGCTGAAAACTTTAATACACTCAAGGTTTCTCATTTCAAATGTACCACACAAATATTGATTATTGTTCTTAGTCACTAACCTAAGTTGCAATACATTTTACAGAATCCTCCCTCCAATGAACACAATCTGCTCATTATTCAATTTATTGCCACTGATGTTTTCATGCACAGAGACAACATCATATGCTTCAATACATTTACAGAGCTGACATCAGGAACAAGAATACAAAATGAGCTACTTTATAAATGAGGATTTTTTTAATCACAAAAATGCATGCTGACAGCCAGTTTTGGTTAATCTATACATTAATGGTTGATTTTCTGCAATGATTAATCATTAAAATAGTTGCAGTATGCTTCAGAAAATAGTTTGAAAAGAATTTGTTATTATCCACAGTCACCAAAACCATATGAAATTCAGATAGAAGATTCTATTTTAATGAAGTATAGACGGTAATATTGATTCTGTTCAAGCCATGTGTAAATGTGGCTGTGATACAGTCTAAGTTGGGTGGAAAAGAGTAATTTCCCTCTCAATTCAATTCTTTTTTATTTATTCAGCAGACGTAGGTATTGCTGTCTGGATCAGTATTTGTTGCCTATAACTAATTTCTCTGGAGAAAGTGGTCCTGAGCTGCCTTCTTGAACCATTCTCTCCAAGTGGGGCAAATACACACACACAATGCTGTTAAGAAGGGAGTTCCAGGATTTTGACCCAGCAATATAATTCCAAAAGTCAGGATGATGGCTGGCTTGGAGATGAACTTGAAAGTGATGTGTTCCCATGTATCTGCTGCCCTAATCCTTCTAGATGGTAGAAACTATGCATTTAAAACAAAACATCAACTTCTAATAGGGCTAAGATTTATTGCTCAGAGGTCAGTCAGAAATCAAACATATTGTTATGGACATGGAGCCTCATGTAGCTAATAGCAAGGGGGATTTTCCCCAACAATGGCCTTATGGTCATCAGTAGACTTCAATTTTTCATTAAATTTAAATTCCACTATCTGCCATAGCAGGATTCGAACCCAGGTTCCTAGGTCATTACGTAGGCCTCTGGAATGATAGCCTAGTGATAATACACGTGGATCATCAGCTCCCCTGTTGCCTGCTATGTCTGATTATTGTGATCCTAAAAAGCATTGACAGTGGCTCCCAATCACTGCGGAACAGCAACAGACTTGGAGAATGAGAGTGCACTTTCATGATGAATTTCAACATAACGAAGCGTGAGGTTGTCTATTTAACAGATGCATCACACTGCCTGGATAATCAGATCCAAACGGGGTAAAGGAGAAAGGGGCACACCCTCATATATCACTGTAAGTAGTGATACACGTTAATAAAGGCACAAGGAAAAATAATTACAGCAACTAGGCTTAATTTCTGAATTGAGCAAAGTAGATAAGCTGCATTAAACTTGCATGGACCACAGCTGGAGCACAATGCACGCCTCTGTTCTCTATATTATGTAAAGGATAGAGAAATGCTGGTAAAGAACAAGTTCCAAACGATGGTATCAGAATTGAAAGGACACATCTATCAGGAAGTTTGCACAGTTCATTTGAAACAAAAACAGAAATTGCTGGAGAAACTCAGCAGGTCTGGCAGCATTTGTGGAGAGAAAGCAGAGTTAACATTTTGAGACCAGTGGCACTTCTTCACATCTTAGTTTAGTTTAACCTGGTTCGGAGGGAAGACTGAAGGGTAACCTTTCGGGCTCTTTAAGAATTATGAAATTATGGGCAGAATTTAAAGGATCATGTGCAATGGCAAAAAAATGAGGGGAAAATTGCTGAGAATGATAATTTTGCTAAGACTCTTGCAGACTGCTGGACTCAGCATTGAGGTCAACACTTGAGACCATGAACTCTATCATCCATCTTGACTTGTTTTGTACCAAGTACCAATCTGGATTTGGTTTTCACATTTCTGCTTGCAGACAGAGCTGCTCATTCTTGTCACAAACACCTACAATGTACCAATACTTTGCTTGTTTACTGCAAGCGTCACCGGTCTCTTTGCCTTTTGTACCAAGACATCTTTGTCATTTAATCTCTCCTATTCTCTACCCAATCCTAGACTTTTCCCTCAATATTCCCTCCGCCCTTTCAACAGCATATGTCCCACAACATTTCCACCTTCATTCAGTTCCAAAGAGGTCTATTTGTTTCAAAACATTAACTCTGTTTTTCTCTTCACGGATGCTGCCAGACCTGCTGAGTTTTGTTCTAAATCATAGTCACCATTAAATTCAACATGGAAATACGGAAGAAACTTTTTGTATTCTAAGTGTACTTTTTGAATGTGGAACATAGCTCCGTTGGGACAAGTTGAGGGTAAAACAAGAAGCATTGAAACAGAAGCTAAGTAAACACATGAAGAAACAAAAGAACCAAAACATATGTCAATAAGTTTAGATTTTAAAAGAAAGTGGGAAGAGTTTTCTGTGAAGCATAAACACCGAGGGGGCTTGAATGAACAGCATGTAGCTTATTTCTGTGGTGTCAACTTGATGAGAAATTTATCATTAGGTCATGTTTATCAAATAAATTGTTTTACCTGAATGAGATGAAGAGTCTCACAACCCATGGAGTGGTTGTGAGAAAACATTTTGACAAGGTGTTTCTGTGTAGTAATTAAATTTTCCTTTCATTAATTCTAATTTAAAAAGAAGGGAAAGATTGTCAAGGATTTCTTTTCTACATTCTACCAAGCGTGCTGTGCAGAAACAGGCCATTCAGCCCAACTAATCTATGCTGGTACTTATATTCCATGCAAGCACCTGAAGGAAAAATGTTCTGGTGCTACAGAAAAGAGCTGGGCAAAGCGATCAGTTATATTCTTATTGCAGAGAGCTAGACACAATGGGCTGAATGGCCTGTTCATTGCATGCTTTGATTATCCCATTCTGTTTGCTAAGTGCTACAAGATTTGGAAAGAAACAAGGAAAATCTGGAGAGTCATTTCGCAGATTGTAAATTGAGTAAATACAATATGAGTAAAAGCCTTCCTGCTCCTCTGATGCTGCTCGACCTGCTGTGTTCATCCAGCTCCACGCCTTGTTATCTCGGATTCTCCAGCATCTGCAGTACCTATGAGTAAAAGTCAGTTCATTCCCCTGCTTCCCCATTCCCAAAATAATTCTTCACGTTATGAGGATCAAGTGCAGAAGTCTTCATGTAATCTTGTGGAAAATGGTCTGGGCTTATCATTTATCAGAGGAAAGCTTTTAGCAAATGTCCTCAGCTCACCATTTTTATGCCATTCAGACATTATGGTCCTGTTATTTAATCCTGTACCAAGTAGGTGGCATTCCAATTTTTTCAAAAGCAATGTTAGTGCTTTCATATTTCAAATCTGTAGTTTTATATATTTGGTATGAGAAGGAAGGATCTAAGCTAAGTCAAGTGGAAATGCTACGCTCTGAAATCAGATTGATGGTGCCTGCAAGAAAGTGTATAATGAAGAAAAGCTATTGAGCTCAGTTGGCTTAATCCATTCTCAAGCCACAGACAATTTCTTTTTCATTGAATTAGCTGATCGACATTGGAGAGAAACCAGACAAAAAAGTAACAATTTCCAACGTGCACAAACTCACTGAAATTTCTTCCTAACTAGTCGAGCAAAAGTTAGTCAAGTGGAACTCAAAGATATTGACAGAAGACAGCGGAAATGTTCAGGAATCGAAGAATATCTCTGCACAGAGAAACAGAGAAAATTGCAAAGCAGCACCTCATCTTTCAATTAGGCACTCTACAACCTTCTGGACTGAACAATCAATTCAATAACTTCAGGTCATAAACACCACACAAATTTCTTTGATAGCAAGAGCTCAAAATAATTCTGTGGTTGACATTTACAGCAGCTGTGGACAGATCATTTGTTCCTGCACATCCCATAAATATTCACTTTTAATGGTTTATCACTCCTGCCTTTCACACAATCTTAAACCTCTTTTTTGTTCACCTCCTACAACCTTCCTTGAAGCAGGAATGGTATAGAAAGGAAGGACAAGAATTTTCACCTTTGATGTCTGCAGCATATTCTCAGCAACACACAGAAAGGAAAGAAAGACCCAGTCAAGTGGGCGAATTTTTTTCTGGCAGTAGCAACCTTTCTACAATGGCCTCATTCAGATTCTGGAAGACAGACGTATTTGTGAAGATTTATCGTATGGCAAGGTTAGCCGGAGTCAAATAATCAGCAGGGCACTAAAGGGTTGCTTCTAAGCTTGATGTGAAAACTCCAACTTCACGTTTCCATCCTGGGAGCGACCACAGTAAGCAGCCACAAGGGGAAATAGAGACATTACCTATGGACTGTCATCACTCTGGTGACTTGCCGTTACATCTGGTGGTACCTGGTTTCGAATCCCGCCATGGCAGATGGTGGAATTTGAATTCAATAAATATCTGGAATTAAGAGTCCAACGATGACTGCAAATCCATTGCCAATTGTCAGAAAAACCCCTCTGGTTCACTAATGCCCTTTGGGGAAGGAAACTGCCAACCTTACCTGGTGTGGCCCACATGTGACTCCAGACCCACAGCAATGTAGTTGACTCTTAACTGCTCTCTGGACATTTAGGGATGGGCAATAAATGCTGCTTAGCCAGCGATGCTGTCTTCCCATTAATGAATAAAGAAAAAAAGAATTGCTGAAAACAAGAATGCATGATGACACATGATGACATCCTGCAAAGCTGTTGGGGGATTCTGCTTCACCAGGATTGGTCTCTGCTGCCATCTACAATGGCCTGATGTGAAACTCTGTTATTGATAAGGGACTTGTGACCTGTCGTCAATGTTACACAGGCAGAGAAATGCTGGTGATCACCCTGATTTCCCAACTTCTTGCTCAAATCTCCAACTTCTTCCAGCTCTGATGAAAAACCTCAACCGAACCATAAACTCTGTTTCTCTTCCCCGTAGATCCAACTGGATATGGTGAACACATTCAGCTTTCTCTATTTTTGGTTTTGGATTTCCAGTGTTTTATAGTTCTATTGCTTAAGGTATTGTAATTCTGAGTGCCAAATGACAGTGACTAAAAACAAAAAATCTCCATTGTCCTAATATTTTGTATTCATTCATGGAGTGTCAGCTATGCTGGCAAGGTCACCATTTATTGTCCATCCCTAATGAGTTTTGAGGAGGACGGAAGCTCTTTTTCACGAACCACTCTAATCTGCGTGGCATGGATATGCACTTTGTCAGGTCAGGCAGCGTCAGAGGAATAGGAAAGGGTCCCAACCTGAAACATCGACTTTCCTCTGATGCTGCCTGACCTGTTGTGTTCCTCTAGCTCCACACTGTATTGACTCTGACTCCAGCATCGGCAGTCCTTGCTATCTCTATGCACACAATTATGTTCGGCAAGGAGTTCAGGATTTTAACCTGGCCTCAGGGAAAGAATAGAAGTAAGTAAACATTGTGGATAGGTGCAGAAGTAAGCTATTTGGCCCTTCAAGCTTATTCCATCATTTAATATGAGAATGGTTAATCATCCAACTCAGAACACTGTTCTTGCTTTTGCGCCATACCCTTTCATCACTTTAACGCTATGAGCAATATTTAATTCCTTCTTGGAAGTGTTCAATGTTTTGGTCTGAACCACTTTCTGGAGGAGAGAATTCCACAATCCCACCACTCTTGGTGTGAAGAAATTTCCCGTTGTCTCAGTTCTAAATGGCTTACCCAAAATCCTTAAACTGTGACTCCTGGTTCTGGACTCCCTGGCCATCAGGAACATCCTTTCTGCTTTTCCCCCATCTAGTCCTGCTAGAATGTTATAGGTTTCCATGATATCACCCCTCATCCTTCTAAATTCCAGTGAATATGTTTTGCGCAGGGGAGATCATGCCTTACTAACTTAATAGAGTTCTTTGAGGAAGTGACCAAGTTGATAGATGAAGGAAGGGCTGTAGATGTCATCTACATGTACTTTAGTAAGGCGTTTGATAAGGTTCCCCATCGTAAACTAATGGAGAAAGTGAAGTCACATGGTGTACAGGGTGTTCTAGCTAGGTGGATAAAGAACTGGTTGAGCAACAGGAGACAGAGAGTAGTAGTTGAAGGAAGTTTCTCGAAATGGAGAAAGGTGACCAGTGGTGTTCCACAGGGATCAGTGCTGGGGCCACTGTTGTTTGTGATATACATAAATGATCTGGAAGAAGGCATAAGTGGTCTGATCAGTAAGTTTGCAGATGACACGAAGATTGGGGGAGTAGCAGAAAGCATAGGGGATTGTCAAAGAATACAGGAGAATATAGATAGACTGGAGAGTTGGGCGGAGAAGTGACAGATGGAGTTCAATCCGGGCAAGTGTGAGGTGATGCATTTTGGGAGGTCTAATTCTAGAGCAAATTCTATACTGTAAACGGAAGAGCCTTGGGAAAAGTTGATGAGCAGAGAGATCTGGGAGTTCAGGTCCATTGTACCCTGAAGGTGGCTGCACAGGTGGATAGAGTGGTCAAGAAGGCATATGGTATGCTTGCCTTCATCGGACGGGGTATTGAGTATAAGAGCTGGCAGGTCATG
This sequence comes from Ginglymostoma cirratum, assembly GCA_024137785.1. Classification (NCBI taxonomy): domain Eukaryota; kingdom Metazoa; phylum Chordata; class Chondrichthyes; order Orectolobiformes; family Ginglymostomatidae; genus Ginglymostoma; species Ginglymostoma cirratum. Next base: position 38,471,081 of record JAHRHZ010000030.1, read on the forward strand.
TTAAAATTGTACAAGACTTTGGTTCGGCCGCATTTAGAATACTGTGTACAGTTCTGGTCGCCACATTACCAAAAGGATGTGGAAGCTTTGGAGAGGGTACAGAGAAGGTTTACGAGGATGTTGCCTGGTATGGAAGGTGCTAGCTATGAAGAGAGGTTGAGTAGGTTAGGATTGTTTTCATTAGAAAAAAGGAGATTGAGGGGGGACCTGATTGAGGTCTTCAAAATCATGAAGGGTATAGACAGGGTTGATAGAGATAAGCTTTTTCCCAGGGTGAGGGATTCAATAACCAGGGGTCACGCGTTCAAGGTGAGAGGAGAAAAGTTTAAGGGGGATACACGCGGAAAGTACTTTACTCAGAGGGTGGTAGGTGCCTGGAACGCATTGCCAGCAGAGGTAGTAGAGGCAGGCACGGTAGATTCATTTAAGGTGCGTCTGGACAGATGCATGAGTAGGTGGGGAGCAGAGGGATACAGATCCTTAGGAATTGGGCGATAGGTTTAGACAGTGGATTTGGATCAGCACAGGCTTGGAGGGCCGAAGGGCCTGTTCCTGGGCTGTAAGTTTTCTTTGTTCTCTTTGTAATATAGTCCTAACTGATCAAAATGTCTTTTTATAAATCAGTTCTGCCATCCCAGGAATCAATCAGCCTGCAATCTTCAAAGCACTCCTTTCATAGCCAGATGGTATATTTCCGAGTCAGGACTGTGTGCATCCCAGTGCCCTTGTTCCTCCAGTTGATAAAAAAATATGGATTTGGAAGATGCTATCAAAGCGATTGTATGAAGTTGCTGCAGGAGTTCTGGTAGATAGTACACACGACTATGATGTAACTTTGGGCGAGAACATGCTAATGAACAAGTAACTGAGATGTAGAACGTATGACCAGCAGTCATTGTACTGTCTAGCTTGTGGCCTGTTGTGCGAGAAAGTTGGAGCTTTGCTCTGAGGAACGGTTTTCCTGTCCTGGGGTGTGAGATTTGTAAGTTAATATTAAGCAAAATTGTGCTCCAAACAGTCTGCAACTTCATGGCCCAGAAATCCTCCAATCTACCATTATCATCAAGCCAGCAGATCAACCCTGGTTCGTACTTTTTCAGGCACAGGGCTGTGAGAATTTGGCACTCACTGCCTGTAAGGGTGGTAGAGATAGAAACCCTCATAACATTTAAGAAGTATTTAGATGGACACTTTTGCCTTCAAAGCATACAAGGCTGTGAACCAAGTGCTAGAAAATGGGCTTAGAATACTTAGGTAACTGCTCTTGGCCAGTGCAAGGACCTTTTTCTGTTCTGTAGAAGTCTATGACTCCACTGAACAGAAGAAGCTCAGAAAAGATTTACCAGATGTTGCCAGGAATAGAACATGTGAGTTATAAGGAGAGGCTGATTAGTCTGGGACTTTTATCTCTGAAGTGTAGGTGGTTGAGGGGCAACCTTACAGAGGTTTATAAAATCATGAGGGGTATAGATAAGATGAATGACAAGGGCCTTTTTCCCTAGGGTAGGGGAGTTCAAAATTAGAGGGCTTATCTTTAAAGTGAGAGGAGAAAGATTTTGAAAAGACATGAGGAGCAACTTTTTTACACAGAGGGTGATTCATGTGTGGGATGAACTTCCAGAGGAATTGGTCAATGATGTACATGACTAAGAGATGTTTGGGGGGCTGTGGTCCAACTGCAAGCAGGTGGGACCAGTTTAGTTTGGGATTATGGTTGGCATGGACTGTTTGGACCGAAGGGTCTGCTTCTGTGCTCTATGACTGTAGGACTTTATGACTCAAAGAAGAGTGCAGGAGGGTATGCAAGGAGCAGCACCTAAAAATGAGGTGTCAGCCTGATGAAGGTACCGAACAGGTCTACTTGCATGCCAAATAGCATAAACTAGAAGTGATAGACAGAGCTATGCAATCCCAAAACCAACAGATCAGATCTAAGCTCTACAGTCCTGCCTTATCCACTCATGAATGGTGATGGATAGTTAAATACTTTACTGGTGGAGCTTCTCCGAAAATATCCCCAGCATCAATGATGGGTGAGCCCAGCACATCAGTGCAAAAGATAAATCTGAAGCAATCACAAAAACCTTCCATCAGAAGTGCTGACTGGTTGACTCAACTTGGCCTCCTTCAGTGATCCCCAGATAGCAATCATCAGCTAATTTGATTAACTCCACATAATATCAAGAAACAGCTGGAGGCATTGGGTACTGCAAAAGCTGTGGGCATCAACAACATTCTGGTAATAATTGGAAGACTTGTACTCCAGAACTTGTTGCTAAGCTGTTCCAGTACAGCAACAACACTGGGATCTACCAAACAACATGGAAACTTGCTTGGGTATGTCCTATACACAAAAAGCAGGATAGATCTAACATGGGAACACCTCCACCCACAAGTTCTCCTTAAAGCCACTCACCATTCTTATGACTAACTTGTCACTTTTCAGCCCAAACCTGTATATTGTCCAGGTCTTGCTACATTTGGGTATGGACTGCTTCAATACCTGAGGAGTCATGAATGGTGTTGAGCACAGTGTAATCATCAGTGAAGGTCCCCATTTCTGACCTTATGATGGAGAGAAGGACATTCTCTTTGATGAAGTAACTGAAAGCAACTGCCAGTTCCCCTCCAAGCCCCTTACCATCTCAGGCTTGGAAATATATCCCCATTCCTTCATTGCCGCTGGGTCAAAATCCTGGAACTCCCTCCCTAAAGACATTGTGGCTGTACCTACAGCACGTAGACTGCAGTGGTTTAAGAAGGCAGCTCACCATCACCTTCTTCAGGGCAAATTAAGACAATTAATGCTGGCCCACTCAGCGACACCTACATTGCATGAATGATGAATAATTTTTGTTAAAATCTGTAGCAGACAGCAATAATCAGCATTTTAAAAGGTGCAGACATTTCAGGAAATTATGCAGCCATAATTTGTGAATGGATAGAAATTCTTAGCCCGTGAGCTGACTTATTTTTCAACATATGGTCCCTTGCTGTTCGTGGTTTATGTGAAATGATTTAGATTTGAATCTAGGAGGATTGATCAGCAAGTTCACAGACAATACAAAAACGGGTGGGGTTGTAAGTAATAAGGAGGGTAGTCTGAGACTACAAGAGGCTCGTCAGATGGACTGATGAAATGGAATTCAATCCAGATCAATGTAATGTGATGATGTATGATAGGACCCTAGGAAGCACCGAAGATCAAAGGAACCTTAGTGTGTAAGTACACCAGCCCCTTAAGGCATCAGGATGGGTGGGTAAAGTGGTTAAGTAGATATGTGATATACTTGCCTTCATTAGCCGAGCATAGAGTTTAAGGGTGGGGAGGATATGCTGGAACAGTGTAAAATGTTGGTTTGGCCACAGCTACAGTATCGTGTGCAGTTCTGGAACCCACATTATAGGAGGGATATGAAGAAGTGGCAGAAGAGATTTACCACGATGTTGCTTGGGGCTGGAGCTCAGTGATAAAGAGAGAACAGACAGACTGGGTGCTGTATTCCTCACAACAGAGGAATCTGAGAGGGAGCATGATTGAGATGTATAAAATTATGAGGGGTATGGATAGGGTAGACAGGAATAAGCATTTCCCCTTGGTGGAGGGATCAATGACTGGGGCATAGACTTAAGGCAAGTGGCAGAATACGTAGTGGCAATGTGAGGGGAAAAAAGTCACCCAGAGGGTGATGGTAATTTGGAACTCTTTGCCCTGTAGGTGGTAGCAGCAAAAACCCTCATTATATGGAAGAGGTATTTAGATGTGCATTTATGATGCCAAGGTGTACAAGGCTATGGGCCAATTGTTGGAAAATGGGATGAGAATAGTTAGGTGGTTGGCTGGTGTGGACACAATGGGCCGACAGGCTTTTTGCCTGTGGTATAGACCTCTATGACTTTATGGCTCTATGACTGTACAGCTAAATTGTTTCTAAATGTACAATGTTTGGACTGAGTGACATTGGAAAGGGTTTTCCAGTAATCAGATTCAAACCTTTTTCCACTTACATTATGGAGTTACATTTCTTTAAATTAATTTTATCACAAGTTAGGACCTTCTAATATGATCCAGACATTTTATTGGAATTACCAGTTTGAGGAGATACATTTGGCCTCTCCCATTGATGGTTATCTTTAGAAGTCCATTAGACCATTGTAAAATGTGATACTTTCCATTGAGCCCATGGACTATGTTGAAAATAGTTTTCCCTATCTACATCCACATTAAAATGTATTTACCATTTTATACTGTATCCATAGGAAATCTTATGGTGCAATGATTATCTCAGCCAGACCCTCCAGGATTTGATGGTGAAAGTAGATGTGTTTGTGATGTGGTAGAACAGGTTGATTATCAAGCTACACACATCAACGGCAAGAGGCCACAGGCCTGCTCTGGAGAGGATTCAGAGGAGATGCACCAGGAACATAATAAGAACATAAGAACTAGAAGCAGGATTAGGCCATCTGGCCCCTCGAGCCTGTCCCGCCATTTAATAAGATCAAGGCTGATCTTTTTGAGACTCAGCTCCACTTACCCGCCCACTCACAATAACCTCTAATTCCTTTACTGTTCAAAAATTTATCTAGCCTTGCCTTAAAAACATTTAGTGAGGTAGCTTCAGCCACTTCACTGGGCAGGGAATTACACAGATTCACAACCCTTTGGGTGAAGAAGTTCCTCCTGACCTCAGTCCTACATCTGCTTCCCTTTATTTTGAGTCAATGACCTCTAGTCCTAGTTTCACATGCTAGCGGAAACAACCTCTTTGCCTCTACTTTATCTAGGAACAGTTTAGCGACAAAGAGAGGCTGGATATGCTCATTTTTTTCTGTGGAGCAGAGAGCATTGAGGGAACCTGATAGAGATGCATAAGATTATGAGGGACAGTATCAGGGTGCTAGGAAACAGTTGTTCCCTTTCGTAGAAGAGTTAAAAACATGGAATTATAATTTTAAGTTAAAAGGCAGAGGTTTAGTGGAGATTTGAGGAAAAATATTTTCACTCAGAGGGTAGTAGAGATCTGAAATGCACTGCCTGGGAGGGTAAAGAAGGTGAAAAACCTCACAACCTTTAAACATAAAAAAACCTGAATGAGCACTTGAAATGTCATAACATTCAAGGCTGTGAGTTCATTATTGGAAAGTGGGACTGGTGTAGGTCGTGTTGTTTTTCTAGCAGAGCAGATTCAATGGGCTGAAGGGCCTGTTCTATGCTATATGATTCTATGATTCTGTGAGGTGTGTTTCATTAATCGTGTGATGGAACATGACTGCAGCCTCTATTGTCACGATCCACATCTCCAGACTATGGCAAGCAAGTCAAAAGAGCATGCTGTAACTGCAACGTGGACTCTGCGAGTGACCTGTAATTCTCCATTACCAACTGCTCCATTACATTTGCCCAGGTTCTGCATATTTTATGTTGGCGTAATGTCATCTGAACTTTCACTGGTATTATTCGCATCAAGAGTAGTTGCTCCATTCATATTTCTACAACACAAGCTTCAAAATCTTATCTGTGCAGCTTTTATCATATTTTTGCTTTGTTTCATTTTAAGTATCTCAATTATGATTATGTTATATTGTGTAGACTTTTCTATACTTTTATACTTCTCAACCCAAACCTAGATTGCTGTCTATCCTGAGAAAGTATTTTCGTGTCAGAAATCTTTCACTTGAAGTTTCAATCATTTGTTTCCCACATCACCAGGGAGGTTATTGGTGCTGAGGTTAATGTCACTGGGCTAGTAATCCAGAATTCTAACTTTGGGGATATGGGTTCAATGCTGACCATAGCAGATGGTAATATTTGAATTCATCAAAAAACTAATAAGGAAACTTCTTCATGGCAAAGTTTTCAATTTTTATAATGCGTGTTGGATTTGTCTGGATGATGTTCTGTCCTGTTGATTGTACTCCAGTTAACTGGCTTGTCAGAAGAATGTAGGGCACGAAGATTATATGTCAAAAAGGTTCCTCATGGAGCCATTTTCAATTTTTACAGCTATTGATTGTTAAAAAAAACCCATCCGGTTCACTAATGTCCTTTACGGAAGGAAATTCCTGGTTTGGTCTGGCCTACAAATGACTCCAGACCCACAGCAATATGGTTGACTCTTTAAAATTAAACATGTGCAATAAATGCTGGCCTAGCTTGCAACATTCACATCATGTGAATGAATTGGAAACAAAATTTTAGATTTTAGAATCATGCACTGAAAGAGGCTGATCTGCCCATCATACTCATTCTAGCTCTTACGTACATCTATTTCATTCTGTTTTGCTGTCCCGCTCTTTCCCACTTAAATAATCCTTTCTTTCATGTATTTGTCCAACTCCCTTTAGAAAGTTGTTATTGACTCAGCTTCAGGCAGTGCTTTCCAGTTCACAATGGTCTGCTTGGTTTTTTTTGTTCCAATCACTTAAAATCTGTTTACTCACTTTCTAACACCACAAACAGCATTTTAGGCAGTTGCATTTTAATTAACCATTTTGACATATAACCTCAATGCTCTCCATTCCACTGACAAGTCAGTTAACTGGAGTACAATCAATAGAACAAAACATCATTCAGACAAATCCAACACGGATGGTAAACAGATATGAAATGGCAGTCTCAGTTGGAATAGATTTTCTTTTGCCCTTTTTATTTGTAAAACAGCAAAACGTTTGCTGCATAGACCCATTAGTTCAACGTGAGTCAAAAAACAGTTATAGCTCTGCACAGGTCGCAATCTGTTCAAAGGCAAGATGATTTGACTGGACACAACAGGATTTACACTGAGGTTAGATCTCTCCCTACTCACCACTTCTCCAATTAATCAGTTCCATTATAGGAGCAAGTTAGTGCAGATGCTGGAATCTGAGCTGAAAACAAAACATGCTAGAGACCAGAACGGGTCAGACAGCATCCATGGAGAGAAAACAAGCTTAGCTTGCTCTCTCTCCATGAATGCTGCCTGACCCATTGTGATCTCCAGCATTTTTTGTATTCAGTTCTAATCAGTTTCATTGCCAGGTGGAATTGGAAAACAAGTGTAGAATTGTATGTTCCACCGTTTACACCAGGAAAGGATTTATATCAGGCATTTGTTCTCGACTAAACAAAAATCTACTTCACAGTATCAGGCAGATCTAAAGACAAATCGTGAGGGTTTCTTTGTCCTTTGAAATTTGATGAGAGCATCTGAGAAATTCAAATCATGCTAGTTTTCAGGAGAACAGTATTAAATCCCATATGGTTGATAGGTAAAGAGAAAAGTAGAAACATCTTTTCATTGTACCACTAAGATAGTAATATAAAACATAACATATTTAGCAAGGGTACAATTAGTGAAACATTTCAGTCCCTTGACAATGGATAGTCAGTGCCAAGCTCACAGTTAGAAAATAAATTTACAAATCGAAACTTGTGTGGAGCTTGGTGCACTGGGAGCTAGAGTCAGGAATTCAAGATTGTTGCAGACAATTTTCAATCCGACAATGACCTCCAACATTTTACCTCTTTGACATTCCTTCAATGACTGATCTATTTTATCTTGTGATAACACACTGAGTCATGTATGAACAACGATAAAAGACAAGAAGGTTTGCTAGAGGGTGGTTCATGTGTGCAATGAATTTCCTGAGGAAATGGTGGATGTCAGCATAGTTACAACGTTTAAAAGACACTTAGATAAGCACATGAATAGGAAAGGCTTGGAGGGATCTGGGCCAGAAGCAGGTAGATGGGACTAGTTTAGTCTGGGATTATGTTCGGCATGGACTGATTTGTCCAAAGAATCTGTTTCCGTGCTGTATGACTCTATGACTATTTTAGTGGGTGAACCAATGGCAATAGGTAAAGGAGTTATAATTTGTTTTGTACTTACTGTGGGACCAACAATTTCCAGTTAACGACTGGGGAAGAGTGCTGCCAGCAGTCCTCCATTCTATGCTGGATGTAAGGTTGTTTGGTTCAGCCTGATACAGATTGAGTCTTAAAGAGAAGAGACATTTATCTTAATAAGAAGATGTTTATTGCCTGATAACCAATAGGTATAAGTTACATTGGCAAGTTAGATTTCATAACTGAGACTACCAGGAAACAAGGATAACATGTCTGTTTCAATCAAGATCTTGAGGTAGATCCTTTATTTCCCACTCAGTACTGTATGATATCATCAGATTAGGTGTAGCTAAACACAGTCCACAATATTAACCCTTTCAGAACCCATTACCTTATACACATCTGGCCTCACTGCCTTCGGTTAAGGATTGAAGGAGGCAGACGGTTGTAATGGGGAGAGGTGAGCTGTGGTGTTTATCAACCACAACACCTATTCCTGCCCAGACATGGTGTTTCATGTTAGCTGGAGCGAATGTCAGGCGCAGACAAGATTTAACTTGCCTGCAATGTCAGTGTTGTTGAATACCTCATTTACAAGGCTCGCAAACAATAATTGATGTTCGAGGTAAGCCAGGGTTCCAACCATCACATCCAAAAATGATTTAAAAATCCTAGCTTGCTATGGAACTCTGGTTACAAGCCACGTTTATTTACCTGGCAACAACAGCACCCATTCTAGGAGACTTTTTGAATGAAACAATTGCAATGTCATAAGAACAATCTAACCTTCTCTATAGGTTTATCAGCAATTATTATTGGAAAGATTATCATCTGGCAGGCATTATTTCCAAGCTTTGAAGTCATCCATAACCCTCGAAATGCCAATGGAAAGAAAAAAAAATTCTAATTCTAATTTCTTTCATAGATTCTTCCACAGCCTTGGGATGACCAAAGTACGACACAGCCAATAAAATATCATGACAGTGTACTCACCGTTACAATGCAGAAAACGTGGCAACCAATGTGTATACAGTCAGCTTGCAAAAGTTACAATGTGGCCAGATCATCAGCTGGTTCTCATGAAGGAAGGCCCTCTCGCCTTCATAGTACCAAGGGATCTTTTAAGTTGATGTGTTAGAGCTGACGAGACCTTAGTTTAACCACTTATCTGAACGACAGCACCCTCAATAAGGCAACATTCCTTCCATGTGCTACAAAATACAGCACAGTTGACATTGTTTTGGATCATTAGCTGAGGAATTTCACTTTGGTCTTGTGGTATTTTTCCTATACCCTTTATTTCAATTTTGTCTTGAGGATGAAATGTGCTGACAAGAGGAACAAGGCACGTGCGATCACAGGGAAGGATGGAAACAATGAGATTTTAGGACAGATAAAGAGATACGCAAACCAACAGAAAGGAAATTAGATGAATCAGAGTGAAATTAGATGCAGGAAGAGAAATGAAAAACAGGAAAAACTGAGGGAAGTAAAACGGAAATAGTGAGCGGAAAATATTACGATTGCATTTGGCACTTTGTCAGGAGGATTAGATTGCTCAGTTAGCTGGACAGTTGATTTGTGGTGCAAACAGATGCTAACATCATGGGTTTAATTCCTGCACTGGCTGAAGTCATCAGAAAAGACTCTCCTTTTCAACCTTACCCCTCACCTGAGGTGTGCTGTCCCTCAGTTTAAACCATCATCAATTGCCTCTCTGTAATGAGAGAGCAGTCCTATGATAATTTTACCATTAATCTACAACAATTCACTACCTGAAGGAATGCGACATCACAGCTCCATGATGGGATAGTGAAAGGGATTGACACTTATTAGCAGCTCCCAGAGGGAAAACCAGTAAAAACAAAATAAGACTTGGAAATGAATCTACGGGTTTTACTGGAGCTACATTTTGAGGTATACAAGATAGGTTAGACCATTATATGTCAATTACATTTTTACTGAATTTTCCTTCCTTGATGTTATTTGAATGGTATATACACTCTAGGCCAAACTATGG
>JAHRHZ010000030.1:38481331-38498438 GCA_024137785.1 Ginglymostoma cirratum
AGGGTTTAGGCCCGAAACGTCAAGTTTTCCTGCTCCTATGATGCTGCTTGACCTGCTGTGTTCATCCAGCCCCATGCTTGTTATCTCGGATTCTCCAGCATCTGCAGTACCTTTTATCTATGGGAATGGTATACTCTGTTATTGAGGCGTAAAACAATATGTGAAGTGGGCAAGATACCCTGTGATTGTCAAAATAGCAACAAATCACCATCTGCCAACTACCACCCTTGGGCACAAACATATTGGGCATGTGACTGACTTGTGATGGAGACTGAGCTTGCAAATGCCAAAAACTACATTGGATCCCATCATGCACATTTTCTCCTCCTAGAATAAGTGCAACATGCTCCAACTGTATAGTCATCATTCCTCAGAATAAAATCTGTTCTAAACATTCAATTATAGAGGTTGCCAGTGCATAGAAGACCTGGAGGATAAAATGGGCTTTTGTCACATTATAGTGAGTGATTCTTCACAAGTATTACATCGTACATCCACAGTTGGATTAACAAAAGATTCAACATTTAGACCCATTGCGTATCTTATTAACTGCTTGACAAGCACAAAGAGGAATGGCTAATACAGGTTTCTCATGGATGGCTACTACTTTCTCATTATCTATAATGAAATTTCACTCTCACAAATCACACAATCTCTGATGTCATTAGCAAGTTGCAAATTTTAATTAAGAATCGTTTTCCTTGCTTTTAAGAAAAAAATGAGCCCATCATCAACACAGAACAGTGCAGCTCAAGAACAGGCCCTTCAACCCATCATAATCACTCTGTTATCTAAAGCAACGCTTTCCAAAATGTGGCAGATAAACATTTCTTCCATATAACAACATGGACCAATGATATCAATGGTACTCTCGAGAATTCATTTTTTGTATTATTATATTAAACTACAAAATAAAGTATTTTTGCAAAGCAGTTTTATTAAATATCAATTAACTAACCTCTTGACTGTCTGCGTCCTGTCCCCCATCTGCAATACATAAGTCATGAGTATAATAGGTGCATTTCCAACATACATCAAGAAACTCAACACCATCCAGAACAATGCAGCTCACCTGATTGACATGGGATCCATGACCTTCAACATTCACTGTATTGACTGACACAGAGAGGCAGTAGTGTGTGCCATCGACAAGATGCACTGCAGGAACTCACCAAGGCTCCTTCAACAGCACCTTCGAAACCTGTAACCTCTATTTCTGAGTAGAACATGGGCAACTGATGCCTATGAGCACCACCACCAGCAAGGTCAGAAATCACACAGCGTCAGGTTATAATCCAACAGGTTTATTTGAAAACACAAACTTTCAGTGTCACCTTCTTCAGGTGTTAGTGAGAGAGATAGTTCAAGGTTTTGGCAAAGATCTGTAGCTTGGGTTGTGGATGAGGTTGTGGACTTGCTCGCCGAGCTGGCTTCTTTTCACTCAGACGTTTCGTCACCGTGCTAGGTGATATCATCAGTGGAGCCTCCAATGAAGCGATGTTATTCTACTCCGCTTGGAATTTATACTGTCCGGTCTGTTATGGTGAGTACTGTCATTTCTGGATTTGATCTGTATGGGTTTGTATATTCTATATGTTTGTTGATTGCACTACGGATAGAGAACCATGCCTCTAGGAATTCCTATGCGTGTCTATGTTTGGCTTGGGCTACTAAGGTTACCTTGTCCCAGTTAAACTGATGGCCTTCATTGTCTGAGTTTAACTGGGACAAGGTAACTGTAGTAGCCCAAGCCAAATATTGGCACGCACAGGAATTCCTCGAGGCATGGTTCTCCACCTGTAATGCTATCAACAAACGCACAGAATTGGGCTCCATATACAAACCCATACAGACCAAAACTGGAAATGACACTACTCACCGTAACGGACCAAACAGTTTAAATTCCAAACAGAGTAGAACAACATTGCTTCATTGAAGGCTCCGCTGATGATGTTACCTGGCATGGTGACAAAACCTCTGAACAAGAACAAGCCAGCTCGGCAAACAAGTCAACAACCTCACAAGAGAGGTAGTATCAGACTCAGGATTGTAAAGTACAAGATCAAAGGGTCACACCACCGATCAGAATGAATTAAACAAACCTGAGATACGGTTAAGTCTTTAATCAGGTAGAAGGTTTTAATTGATTAATATGTGTATGTAAATGCCCAAATTCCTTTTAAGCCGCAGTCCTGAGAGAACTAAAGGTTTTATCAATGTAAAGAAGAGGTGATATTTTAGGTCAGACAATGTATGTTTGGTGTGAGGCCTTGTTTAGAATCTGTTTGTGTTTTGGTTTGGAGTCAGACTGGTTTTACTTCTAAAATAAGAATTCATAAAATGCCACATTGACTATCTGTAAATTGTGTGCTTTTTGAACAAAATACAATGTATCTGCAAATAAAATTCACCCCATAGATTTCTGCGTGTGTGTGTGTGTGTGTGTGTGTGTGAGTGAGTGAGTTCGAGTGAGTGTGTGAGTGAGGGTGAGTGAGTGAGTGAGAGTGAGAGAGTGTGTGTGTGTGTGTGTGTGTGTGTGTGTGTTGGTTGGGGGGCATGGGAGTGGAGAGAGGTTTGTTCAATACATCCCGATCAGTGGTATGACCCTGTGATCTTTAACTTATAAACCCTGTGTCTCATAGTCACTCTCTTGCCGACACCTGACGAAGGTGACACCGAAAGCTTGTGTTTTCAAATAAACCTGTTGGACTGATGTTGTGTGATCTCTGAACTTGTTCACCCCAGTTCAACACAGTCACCTCCACATCATGGCCACCACCACCAGGTCACACGCCACCCTGACTTGGAACTACATCTTTGTTTCGGTCGTTGGCTCAAACAATGGAAGCACTCAGGGTTTATCTACACAACAATGGACTGCAGCAGTTCAAGAAGGCATCTACCCAGTACCTTCACTTGGGATGGGCAATAAATCCCAGCATAACCAGTGATGCCCTTATCCCATGAGTGAATAAAAATATTCTAGATTTGCTATAAAGTAAAGAGTGGCAGCTGGAATTTGAGTCATTTATCTTTGCTAGAAATGACATGCATTCATACACAGAGACCCAATTTCTACAAATAAAAGTCATACAAGATTATAAAAACATAGACTTAATAACATGAGTAGACAATTCAGTCAATCCAGTCTGCTTCACAATTCGATAAGATCATGGCTGGTCTGATAATCTTCAACTCGATTTTTCTGCTTGTTAGCCATTTCCCTTACAGATTATAAATCTGTCTATCTGAGTCTTGAATATAGTTAATCCCCAGCCACAATAGTTTCTCCTTAATAATTTGTATTTAAGAAGTTGTTCCGAGGTACCTTTGTACATAAGATGGTGCTATAAGTGGTAACTTGTAAGCTTTTCACTGTGCTCATTTGTCTACATGTGACAATGAAGCTAATCCTAAAATTTCATGATTCCAAGGTCAAAAATCACACAAAGGCAGGTTGTAGTCCAACAGGTTTATTTGAAAACACAAGCTTTCGGAGTCTCGCTCCTTCTTCAGATGTCAGTGAGAGAGGTGGCATCAGACACAGAATTTATAAGCAAAAGATCAAAGGGTCATAGAACTGATGCAAATGTATTGAACAAACCTTAGATGGCTGTTAAATCTTTAACCAGTTAGAAAGGATGAATACGCAAATTCCAGAATTTCTTAAAAGTCACTGACCTGTGATAACTAAACGTTTTATCAATTCCCTTGGGATACCAGAGGTGACCTCTCAGGTCAGATAAACCATTTTATGTGAGGACTTGTTTAGAATCTGGCTGTGTATCAACTTGGAGACAGACTGGTTTTATTTCCAATGTAGGAATTTATAAAATGCCACATTGACTGTCATTGTGTGTTTTGAACAAAATAAAATGCATCTGCAATTACAAATCTGTAAATTCAAATTTACCCCATAGATTTATGTGTGTGCACGCATGAGCGCATGCATGTATGTGTGTGTGTGTGTTTGTGTGTGTGGGAGAGTGTGAGACAGAGATTGTGTGTGTGCGTGCTTGAGAGAGAGAGAGTGTGTGTGTGTGTGCGTGTGTGTGTATATATATATATACGAGAGAGGGTCTTTATGAGTGTGTGATTATGTGTCTGTGAGTGTGTTTGTGTGTGTGTGAGAGTTAATAGTGCGGTGGGGTCACCTGTAGTGTAACATGTATCCAAGATGCCGGTTAAGGCCATTCTCATGGGGACCGAACTTGGCTATCAGCCTCTGCTCAGCGACTCTGCATCGTTGTGTATCCTGAAGTCTGCCTTGGAGGGTGTTTTCCCAAAGATCCAAAGCTGAATGTCCTTGACCGCTGAAGTGCTCCCCACAGAGAAGAAACATCCCTGGCGATTGTTGCGCAGTATCCATTCATCTGTTGTCACAGCGTCTTCATGGTTTCACCAATGTACTATGCCTCGGGGCATCCTTACCTGCAGCGTATGAAATTTAATAGCCATCTTAGGTTTGTTCAATACATTTGCATCAGTTCTATGACCCTTTGATCTTTTGCTTATCAATTCGTTGTCTGATGCTACCTTACTCACTGACATCTGAAGAAGGAGACTCCGAAAGCTTGTGTTTTCAAATAAACCTGGTTTTGTATGATTTTTGAACTTGTCCACCCCAGACCAACACCAGCAGGATAAGGAATAATTAAGAAATTTGAATTTGCTTTCTTTGAAAAAATTGAGACATTTGAACAGCATGCATGGAAATATCAGATTTGTGAAATAAATTCAAAATTTTGGTGCAATAATTCTATTTTTCAAAAGAAAATCTGGTAATTATTTAACACTTTCTAGATTATGAAACATCCTTAGGTGTTTTACGAGAAAGCAATAGACACCAATGGACAAACTCAAATGTAATTAGAGAAAGGAACTATTGATGGGGTGGTGGGAGCTGGATTGCCTTTCAAGTGAAGTTATTGCAGTCTATGTTCTGGTCACCCAAAATATTTACTCATAGGCACAGCAAGAATTCTATACAAGCTCTGAGTGTCTCCACAAGAGATCTCAAACCAGGCTCTCTCTACTTATGAAATCTTACATCAACATTACATTGTGTTGTTAACCCATTCACCACACAGTAACCAACAGAATCCTCAAAGAGATGGGTTTCTGCAGAATCTTTGGAAATCGAAGAGAGAGGAAGAAGGCAGAGAGGAGTGAGAGTTCCAGGTTGTAGTCAATTTCCATGATGAAAGAAAGCAGGAGAAGGTGAGAGATAAGTAGAAAAGGATTGAAAGTGTAAAGGGTGCAGCAAGAAAGTGGGCTTTTAATAGATTTGAACTGAAAGGTGAGAGGAAAGTCTCACTGGATTGAAGTTTTCGTTGCACCTCTGTTGGCATAGCTGCAATATAACTTATTGAGAAAATTCAAGCTAAAAATAAAAATAAATTGAAATAGTTGATAGTGTAACTTTCTAGTTATTGGATGAAACCCATTTGGAAGAATGTTTCGTATAGATATATCTATGCATTAAGCAGGCAATTATATCACTGAACAGCTTACACCAATTTTCAATTCACACGCATAAGCTGGGGTTTTTAACCCTGGAGCATCAGAGGTTGATGGGTGACCTTATAGAAGTTGGTAAAATCATGAGGGCATAGATAGGGTGAATGGTCAAGGTCTTTTTCCCACGGCTGGGGAGTTCAAAACTAGAGGGAATAGGTTTAAGATGAGAAGGGAAAGATTTAAAACGGGCAACCTTTTCATACAGAGAGTGGTGTGTGTATGGAATGAGCTGCCAGAGGAAACGGTGGAGGCTGGTACAATTACAACATTTAAAAGGCATCTGGATGGGTACATGAATAGGAAGGGTTCAGAGGGATATGGGCCAAATGCTGGAAAATGGGACTAGATCAATTTAGGATGTCTGGGTGGCACAGACAAGTTGGACCGAAGGGTTGGTTTCCATGTTGCATCGCTTCATGACTCTATCTCTTTCTTGCTATAAGTTATTGGACAAATTAGAAATGAACTATGGTGGGTGCCACAAAATATGTCATTATTTTACCAGCAAACTTTGGCCTCCCAACCCCTGCTCAAAGACAATTAGAGATGGGCTATAAATGCTATCCTAGCCAGTGATACCCATGACAAAGTGGGGGAATTAAAAACAAAACTTCCTACAAAATTACAGATATAGAAGACTGGAAATTTCATTGTAATTCAAAGTCTTACCTTATTAATTTATAAAGAATGATCTGTGGAATCACATGTCCTCATTAGTTGCCCATCCTGAGTTACCCTGGAGAAGATGGTGGTGTGATGTCTCCCGAGGTTTCACCAGACCATGAGGCTGCTGTCTCATTAGTGAGAGATGACTGGTGATGGTTTAACCTGAGGGTCAACTTGCCTCAGGTGAGGGGAGAGATGGAGAAGGAGAGTCCTTCATGGTAACCTCAGCTGGTGCAGGAATTAAAACCAAGCTGTTGGCACCATTGACATTGCAAGCCACCCATTCGACCAACTAAGCTAGCCAATCCCTAGCAGCACTGCTGTCCAGTGGTAAATCTACAATGAGGGTTTTTGACCTGGAGACAGTGAGAGATCAATACATTTTTAAGTCTGACATGCGTGCATGCTTCTCCTTGTCTTTCTCGGTGGTGGATGGATTTTGATGGATTGCTGTGGGTGAAGGTGCGTGCTGAGGCCATTGGAGGTGGACAAATTGAATTTGTGAGATGTTGGATGAGGTGCCAAACAATCCAAAAGATGCTTTGCCCTCGGTGGTGTGAAATGCTTTGAAACAGCACCCATTCACATCCCACACTGTCTATTTGAACCTTGTTTGTGGTGAATGGTCTAAGGAAATCGGGGTGTTCCCAATAGCTTTGCTGTTCTAGAGCTAGAAGCACATGTGTAAAAGATGCTATTGAGAAGTGTTGGAGAGTTAGTTCAGTGCGTCTTATGGATGCATGCTGTGTAGCTGGAGGGCAATGAACATTGAAGACACCAAATACAAATCCTTCTTCAAAGATGAAGCTTTTGGCATTATTTTCCACTACTTAGGAAGAACAATTTAAAGAAATAGAAGCTATAATCTGCCAAGAAGGACACCATTCAGAAACAAAGTCTCGCCAGAATTCAAAAACCCTGCAGCAGCTCAGATTCTACCTCACTGAAGAGAAACAGACAACTGCAAGACAAAGGGAAAAAGTCTGCCAACCTATTACTGGGAGGCTCTGTTGTACACCTAACTGCATGTTGGTTTTACCATGACTTCAAAGTGCCCTTGTAATGATGCATGTCTTTTATCTCCATCTGGTGAATTACTTGTAAAATCCACTTATGGTGATTTACACATGCTGAGAAACAGCTGGTGTAAATATCCTCATAATCCATGTCAGTCCTTCAAACCTTCCTTCTTTTTCTGCTGAGTAGTAAGTCCTGTAGTCCCCTGCCTCACAATACTGGCAGTCTGAGAATCACAATAAATGTTGTAGCTGATGCAAAAAGACCTGTTTTACAGTTCTTCTTCTGAGGAAATTGATGGCTGAGACTCAGTGGCCATACATTTTCCCAGTCACCACATAACCTCATGGTTAACAATGTGTGACACGTAATTGTTGGCAGCCACACATGAGAGCCTGAGGGACCCACTAATATTACTTTGCAAACTTTTGCTCTGGAACTTTGATTGAAACGGTGAGTTATTCTGTTTTAATGTTTTTTTTAAATGAGAACAAAAACTACTTGCATTCCTGTTTTAGATATTTTCTAATCAACTACCTCAGAGATGTCATTACACACTTCTGCGGTAGGTGGGATGTGAACCCACTTGAATGAGATATATTAGGATCACGTAAGGCTGCATGAAAAATCATTGCAATGAATTTAAGTCATCGAGTTTACAGCATTGCTTTCCTGATTTAAGGAGCACATTTGTGCCATTTCTATTTCAACATGTATAATAATATTGGGCTTCTAATATATTTCCTTATTGCCACCATAGTAAATGACTTGAGGTCAAAATGCAGAACATTTTTTTGTTTTGGGAAGGTTTCACTCTTAGTTTTATTTTTAAGATCAAATGGACATCTGTCACAATAAATATTTCAGAACAATGTTTATACTAGATAATGATAAAGGTTTCTAGGAATTCAATTATCAACTATCATCAATAGGTTATATAAAGAACGTAAGGTTAAATAATGAGTCATTTATTCATGTTGAGAATTAAACTACGAAATACAATCTGGACTTTTTCCTGACTGAAATAAACAAATGCTGGAGATCACAGCAGGTCAGGCAGCATTCATGGAGAGAGAGCAAGCTAATGTTTCACGTCTCGATAACTCTTCATTAGAGCTGACGTTGAAACGTTAGCTTGCTCTCTCTCTCGGTGGATGCTGCCTGACATGCTGTGATCTTCAACATTTGTTGTTTTCAGTACAGATTCCATCTTCTGCAGTAATTTGCTCCTGGACTTTTTTCCTCTTCTGTTAGATAAAGACTTTAAGATCTGGATATTATACTTTTCTTTTGGCTCTGTTTCTTTCATTTCTTTTCTTGATTTTGTTTCAAATTTCTGGCATTTTTATTTTAAGATGGCACCATAAAATACCTCCCTCTGTACTCCTGCGTTCCTGTACTTGAGGACACATGACAATAAAATCTAATTCTACTTCTAAGAGGCTAGTAAAGAATTTTAATATTTCTTGTAAATTAACAATTTTCCAAAGCCCCTCAAACATTCTCTGTCATTCTAGATCATGTCAGAAGTCACACAACACCAGGTTATAGTCCAACACGTTTATTTGAAATCACAAGCTTTTTGCACGCGGCTCCTTCATCAGGTGAAGTGAGGGAAAAGCATGCAGACACAAAATTTATAGGCAGGGAGATCAAGGGCAGAGAGATCAATAGATCACACAGATGGTGTGAGTGGAGTGTCGAACAATAAGTCCCTGCGTGTGATCAAAAGTATCAGATAGTGCGAGTAAAGTGTCAACAGCTGAATAACTAGTGAAGGGATGACCTATAATCCCATTAGGTGAGGCAGTGAGATAATTACAAAAATATTTTAAAATAAGGTGGTGCTGGAGACAAACTAAATGACTGGAATAACATGATAGATATAAGAGTTCCCTCCCAGTTGAGAAACACTTCCGCGGTCAAGGACATTCAGCCTCCAGTCTTCAGGTAAACTCCCCCAAAGCGGACTTTGAGATTCACAATAACGCAGAATCACTGAGCAGAAACTGACAGCCAAGTTCTGTATCCATGACGGTGGCCTCAACTGTGATCTTGGGCTCATATCTATACATGACTCCACCATACTACTCTGTTTCTGTGAAACCTTCCTACTGTCCTGTTTTAACACTAAAACCTTGATAACTTGTTATGATCTCTTTACTTTAATTAGTTTGTACAGTTTTGGATTACTTATTACTTTAGTTGGACCATTGGCATGCAACTCCTATATATAACATGTTATTCCAGTCATCTGGCTTGTCTCCGGCATCACCTTACTTTTTAATTTTTTGTAGTTATCTCTCTGCCTCAATGAATCACATTATAGTTCATCCCTTCACTTGCTATTCAGCTTGACACTTTACTCACAGCGTCTGACACCCTTGGTCACTTGCAGAGACTTATTATTCAATGCTCCACTCACACAATTTGTGTGACCTTTTGATCTCTGTGTCCTTGATATGTCTGCCTATAAACTTTGTAGCTGGGTGATCTTCTCTCTCACTTCACCTGATGAAGGAACTGTGCTGTGAAAGCTTGTGTTTTCAAATAAACCTGTTGGACTATAACCTGGTGTCGTGTGATTTCTGACCTTGTCCACCCCAGTCCAAAACCAGCACCTCCACGTCACTCTAGATCACGGCAGCTTCAGCCATTTCAATGACAAATTTCCACACAATTCCCATATACCGGTTTCCCATTCATAACTAAAAATCTATTTGTCAAAATGGATTGTTTTAAAATTTTATTTTTGATAGCTGGATTGTAAAAGATAAAACAATGTCTCCCTCAAAAGAATTGCATCAGGGCATATTAAAAATAACAGCAAATGTGCCACAGTGATTGCAGAACATTGCACTCCAGGAAACACTTATCATAAACTTGTGCTATGTTTCAATATATGGAACAGAAGCAGGAATTCTGAACCTGGTATACATTTAACTTAGAAATTAGAGTAGTGCAACCATTTATCAGTGTTAGATGATGTGCTCATCGTTATTTTTGTCTTCCATTTCTTTTCCTTTAGATCATTCTACTTCAGTTTCAGTCGCTTTCCTGATCACTTTCACCAAAAGCGGAATCAAAAATGAATTAGATCTCAGTCCTGCAGGAATCATTACCTTCAGCTGAACAAGGCTCACTGGAGCCCCTTTACTTTTGATCATTCTGTTTAAGGGATTTGGCTCAAAAAATTTGCAGGGTACAAAGACTGGAGGTCTGAAATAGAATAAACAACTCAATTTTACCTTTAAATGTCAAATTAGAAATAAGCCTCCCACAGTAAAGTACAGTAAATCGTGTACCTTTTTTTATGAGAATGAGTGTCTGTGACTTGTGGTTGCACTGAACAAAACCATCCAGATGGTTTGACAGAAGTTTAGTGGGAAACCTTATAACAGTGATTTGTTTTATGTGACTGAAGCTCATCAAGTTCACAGAAATCAAAGCAGAATGGCATTAATATTTCTATATTTATTATAAATGCATTCTTTTCCATATCCCCAAGACACCTCTGAAGAGTTAGATTGACAGTTTGCTTTTATTTTTTTATGAAGCGGTAAGCAACCAACGTATGCTTGTGCTGCATTTACTTACATCTTCTACTGGAGGGCATTGGTTAGATCAATTTGCAATCCAGTCTGACAGTGCAGGTTCAATTCCCATGTTAGCTGAAGTTAGCAGGAAGGTCGACCTCATGGCCTGCCTGAGGTGAGGCGACCTGTAGGTTAAGCCACCACCAGTTGTCTCTCTCTCTAATGAGAAAGAGTGGGACTATGGCGACTGTGTTCTACCTTATATCTTCCACAGTCTAGGAATTCACTGACGATCCCAAGTTCCTTCTCTGACAGAGCAACAACAGAAACATATAGGTTTGCAGCAACTTTAATGTGATAGTGTAGCCCAAGGTGCTTCCTAGTAATGTCCTGAGTCAAAATTTGACTTCAGGCTATGGCGGGTGATGTTAGGGCCATTGCTGCAAAACCTGGTCAAAGAGGAAGGTTTTAAATCTAGGGATGGAAAGATGGCAAACGGTAGGTGGGGAGCGGGGGTGGGGGCGGCGGGGGATAATGTTGAAGAAAGACATCTCAGAATCACAGAATTCTTATCGCTCAGAAGGAGACCATTTGGCCGATCATGGCTGCATTAGTTCATTACTTAAAATCATTACCGAATGCCAGATTTCCCCCATATCTATACATGTTGGTCTTTGGTTTGTGTGAGGGTGGAGTGGTCCATTCTGTGCAGTTGCTCACTGATCCAGGTGGAGGACACGTTCAGGGAGTCCATGAGTAATGGAATTTACAAATTATTCACAGGGGGACATTTAAAGTTCTGCAAATAATTAAAGTCAAAAGGCTAGGGGAGGGCGGGGTGCAGGGATATGTGATTTCTCACAGATGAGGGGAAATGTCGGAGAGCTACCCTTTATTGCTAGGGGATTGGATGTAAAAAATAGTCATAAACTGTTACAACTGCATAGGGTGCTACTGAAGCTGCACTTGGAATACTGCATGCACTTTTAGTTATCATATTCCAAAACAGATATATTGAAGGCTCTTCAAAAGGCATTCATTAGATGAATTAAAGGATTGAATTATTGAAAATGGCTAAACAGATAGACTTTTATTCATTAGAGTTTAGAAAAATGAATGGTGATCTAATTGAAACATACAAGATTATCAGAAAGTTTGACAGGGGAGATGATGTGAAGATGTTTTCACTGGTGGAACAATCTTTAATAGTACACATAGTTACAGAATAAGGGGACACTCATCTAAAACTGAGAAGCAAAGATATTTCTCCCAGAGGATAGTGAATGTCTGGAATTCTCTATGCGAGGGAATTGTTGAGGCTATATCACTGAAAGTATTTAAAGAGGAGATGGCTAAATTTTTGAATGATCAGTGAATGTAAGGCCATGATGAGTCATACAAAAGAGGTGCTATGTCTGGAGTAGATCAGCTATGATTTTGTTAAATGTTAGGCACGGTCAAAATGGTCCAACTAACTGACTCCTACTCTCACTTCTTATGTTTATTAGTAGCCGAAGGAGAAGAGACGTGATAAACAGCAAGTACACGCCATAGAGTCATAGAGACATGCAGCATGGAAACAGGCCCTTTGGTACAACCAGTCCATGTCAAACATAATCCCAAACTAAACCAGTCCCACCTGCCTGCTCCTGGCCCATACCCCTCCAAATCTTTCCTGTTCATGTATCTATTCAAGAGTCTTTTAAACATTGTAATTGTTCCCGCATCCACGACTTACTCAGCAAGTTCATTCCACACATGAACCACACTCTATGTAAAAGATTTGCCCCTCATGTCTTTTTTTTTAAAATCTCTCTTCTCTCACCTTAAAAATGTGACCTTAGTCATGAAATCTCCCATTCTAGAGAAAAGACAACTACCATTAACTCTATCTGTACCTCTCATTGTTTTATAAACTTCTATCAGTTCTATCTCAACCTCCTATACTCCATTGAAAAAGTCCCAGCCCATCCAGCCTTTCCCTATAACTCAAACCTTCCATACCTGGCAACATCTGGTAAATCTCTTCTGAACCTTGTCCAGCTTGATAATATCCTTCCTATAACTGGGCGACCAGAAGGGGACACAATAGTCCAGAAGAGGCCTCACCAATATCCTGTACAACCTCAACATTACATCCCATCTCCTATGCTCAAAGGACTGAGCAATGAAGGCAAGCATGCCATATGCCTTTTTAACCACCCTGTGTACATGTGATGCAAACTTTAAAGAATTATGTACCTGCACTCCTAGCTCCCTCTATTCTACAACACTACCCAAGGCCCTACCATTAAATATACAGGCCTTACCTTTGTTTGTTGTACCATAATGCAATTCCTCTCATTTATCTGCCGTTTTTCAGCCCATTAACCCATTTGATCAACCTTCGAAAACTTCCTTCACTGTCCACTATGCCACCAATTTTGGTGTCATTTGCAAACTTATTAACCATGCCTTCTGTATTCTCATCCAAATCATTTATATAAATGACAAACAAAAGAGGACTCAGAACCAATCCCTGTGGAACACCGCTGGTCACAGGCCTCCAGTCTGAAAAGCAACCCTGCACCATTACTCTCTGTCTCCTGCCGATAAACCAATTATGTATCCAATTGGCAAGCTTACACTGAATCCCATGTGACCTAACTTTCCTAATTAGCCTACCATGCAGATCCTTGTCAAAGACTTTACAAAAATCCAAATAAACAATATCTACTGCTCTGCCATCATCAATCTTCATGGTCACTTCCTCAAAAAATTCAATCAAGTTTGTAAGACACAATTTTCGATGCAAAAACCCATGCTGACTATCCCTAATCAATTATTGCCACCCTAGATGTCCATAAATCCTATCTTTTATCCTGTCGTTTATAATCACCTCCCACAACCACATACATATTACCAGAGAGGAAGTGTTTCCAGCCTTAAAGCGCAAAAAGGTAGGTAAATCTCCTGGATCTGATCTAGTCCATCCTCGGACATTGTGGGAGGCTAGGGAAGAATCTGCAGAGGCCTTCGTAGAGATTTTTGATTCAGCTTTAGCCATTGGTGAAGTTTCAGAAAACTGGAGGGTGGCTAATGTTCCATTATTTAAGGGGGTAGCAAAGGGAAGCCAGGAAACTACATGCCAGAAACCCTGACATCAGTGGTAGGCAAGTTATTGGAGAGGATGCTGATGTACAGGACCAACCAACATTTGGATAGTCAAGGTCTGATTAGGGATAGTCAGAATGGATTTGTGTGTGGGAAGTCATATCTGAAAAATCTTTTAGAGTTTTTCAAAGTGGTGACCAAGAGGATGGATGAGGGTAGGGTAGTGGATATTGTCTATATGGACTTTAGTAAGGCCTTTGACAAGTTCCCACATAGCAGGCTGGTCATGAAAGTTATGTCGCATGGGATCCAGTATGAGCTAGTTAATTGGTTTCAAGACTGGCTCGATGATAGGAAGCAGAGGGTGATAGTTGAAGGCTGTTTCTCAGACTGGAGGCCTGTGACTAGTGGTGTGCCACAGGGGTCGGTTATTTGTTATTTACATAAATGATCTGGATATGAATGTACAAGGCATGATCAGTAAGTTTGCGGATGACCAAAATTGGGAGGTAACATTGATAACAAGGAAGGCTATCAAAAATTACAGAGGGATCTTGATCAGATGGGGAAATGGGCTGAGGATTGGCAAATGCATTTCACAACAGATAAGTGTGAGGTGTCGCACTTTGTCAAACCTAGGAAAGATTTACACAGTAAACAGTAAGGTCGTGAGGAATGTTATGGAACAGAGGGACTTAGGAGTACAAATACATAGCTCGTTGAAAGCGACATCACCGTTAGACAGGGTGATGAAGAAGGCATTTAGCATGCTGGCCTTCATCGGCCGAGGCATTGAGTTTAGGAGTTGGGGTGTTATGTTACAGCTGTATAAATCATTGGTGAGACTGCACTTGGTGTATTCTGTACGGTTTTAGTCACCCTGTTATAGGAAAGACATAGTTAAACTGGCATAACAAGCATGGGGCTGGATGAACACAGCAGGTCAAGCAGCATCATAGGAGCAGGAAAACTTGACGTTTCGGGCCTAAACCCTTCATCAGAAATGGGGGAGGGGAAGAGGGTTCTGAAATAAATAGGGAGAGAGGGGGAGGCGGATAGAGGATGGATAGAGGAGAGGATAGGTGGAGAGGAGGCAGACAAGTCGAAGAGGCGGGGATGGAGCCAGTAAAGGTGAGTGTAGGTAGGGGGGTAGGGAGGAGATAGGTCAGTCCAGGGAGGACGGACAGGTCAAGGGGGCGGGATGATGTTAGTAGATAGGAGATGGGAGTGTGGCTTGGGGTGAGAGGAAAAACAGGTTAGGGAGGTGGAGATGAGCTGGGCTGGTTTTGAGATGCGGTAGGGTGAAGGGACATTTTGAAGCTTGTGAAATCCACATTGATGCCATTGGGCTGCAGGGTTCCCAGGCTGAATATGATTTGCTGTTCCTGCAGCCTTCGGGTGGTATCACTGTGGCATTGTAGGAGGCCAAGGATGGACATGTCATCTGAGGAATGGGAGGGGGAGTTGAAATGGTTCACGACTGGGAGGTGCAGTTGTTTGTTGCGAACTGAGCGCAGGTGTTCTGCAAAGCGGTCCCCAAGCCTCCGCTTGGTTTCCCCGATGTAGGCCCGAAACGTCAAGTTTTCCTGCTCCTATGATGCTGCTTGACCTGCTGTGTTCATCCAGCCCCATGCTTGTTATCTCGGATTCTCCAGCATCTGCAGTACCTTTTATCTCTAGTTAAACTGGCAAGTGTGCAAAGAAGTTTCATGAGGATGTTGCCAGCACTAGCAGGTCTGAGTTACAGAGAGAGGTTGGCCAGGATAAGACTTTATTCCTTGGGATGTAGGAGAATGAGGTTGTGACATTATTGAGGTGTATAAAATCATGAGGGACATAAATAGGATGAATGCATACAGTCTTTGCTTCCCAGGGATGGGGAATTGAAAACTAGAGGGCATAAGTTTAAGGTGAGAGGGTGAAGATTGAAGAAGGGCTTGAGGGGTAACCTCTTCACACAGAGAGTGGTGTGTGTATGGGACGGTCTGCCAGAGAAAGGCAGGTACATAAGCAACATTTAAAAAAACATTTGGATAGGTCCATGGATGGGAAGGGCTTAGAGGAATATGGACCAAATGCGGGCAATTGGAACGAACTGAGTGGACACCATGGTGAGCATGGACCAGTTTGGGCCGAAGGGCCTTTGTCTATGCTGTATTCCTCTATGACTCTAATTTACCCACAACCAAACTCAGACTCACAGGTCTACAGTTCCCCAGTTTCTTTTTACAATCTTTCCTAAACAAAGGTACAACATTTGCCACCCTCCAGACATCAGGCGCCTCATCCATAATCATCGATGATGCAAATATTTCTGCAAGGGGTCTCATAATTTCCTCTCTTACTTCCCATAACATTCTGGGATACATTAGATCAGGTCCCAGAGATTTATCCACCTTTATATTCTCTAAGTCCTTCTGAACCTCCTCTTCTGTAATGTGAACTCTTTTTAAAACATTAAAGTGTATTTCTCTGCATTCTCTCGACTCCAATTCCATCTCCACAGTAAAAACTGACCCGAAATGTTCACTTGGTATCTCTACTATCTCCTGGGGTTCAATACAAAGATGGCTTCCTTGACCTTAGAGAGACCCTACCCTCTCTCTAGTTACCCCTCGGCTTTTAATGTATTTGTAGAATCGCTGTGGATTATCCTCGATGTGGAGGTGCTGGTGTTGGACTGTCTTGGACAAGGTCAAAAATCACACAACATCAGGTTACAGCCCAACAGATTTATTTGAAAACACAAGCTTTCGGAGCATTGTTCCTTCATCAGGTGTTGTGAGAGACGAGGGATCAAGACACAAAATTTATAAGTAAATGATCAAAAGATCATACAACTGATATGAATGTACTGAACGCACCTAAAATGGCTGGCTGACTCCCTCCTGTTAAATCGTTAATCAGTTAGAAAAGAGACACAGGTGTCAATTGATTAAAATGCAAATCCCAAAATTTCTTTCAAGTCACTGCCCTGAGATAACTAAAGGTTTTATTCAGTCAACACAAGTGGTCAGACAATGTATTTTAGGCGTGAAGCCTTGTTTAGAATCCCTCTGTTTTAGTATGATGTTGGACTGGTTTTATTTCCAAAGCAGGAATTTACAAAAAGTCCCATTGACTGACTGTGTCTACAAATTGTGTGCTTTTTGAACAAAATTGAATGTTTCTGCCAATGCAATTTCATCCCATAGATTAGACATAGTGTGTGTGCGTGCGTGTGTGTGAGTGTGTGTGTGTATGTGAGAGAGCGTGTGTGTGGGTGCGCATACACG
>JAHRHZ010000030.1:38498448-38526395 GCA_024137785.1 Ginglymostoma cirratum
TGTGAGAGAGTGTGTGTGTGAGTGTGAGTGTGTGCATGTGAGAGAGTGTGTGTGTGAGCGTGTGTGTGTGTATGTGAATGTATTTGCATGAGCGAGTGTATGTACGTGTGCGTGTGTGTGAGATAACCAGCTCTGCATCCGGATACATGGAACAGCCATGGGGACCAGATTTGCTCCCAAAAAGGCCAACATTTTCATGCACAAGTTCGAATAAGACTTCTTTGCTGCACAGGGCTTCTGACCAACGCTATAAACCAGATACATTGATGACATTTTTTCCTTTGGATTCATGGTGAGGAATCACTGAAACAGCTACATAGTGATATCTATAAGTTTCATCTCACAGTCAGACTTACCATGGACTACTCTTTAGAATCAGTCTCATTCTGGGACACACGCATCTCTATCAGGGATGGATACTTCAATACCTCACTCTAGTGCAAGCCTATGGATAACCTCACGATGCTGCACTTCTCTAGCTTCTACCCTAAACATATTAAAACAGCCATCGCCCATGGACAAACCCTAAACATTCACAGGATCTGCTCAGATGAGGAGGAACGCGATAGACACCTGAAGGAGTTCAATGCAGACCTCAAAGGAACAGGATACGATGCTCAACCCATCGATCACCAGTTCCAATGGGCCACAGCAATAAACTGTACTGACTTTCTCAGAAGTCAAACATGAGATACGACCAATAGGGTACCTTTCATCATCCAGTACCTCCCCAGAGCGGAGAAACTACACCATGTTCTTCACAGCCTTCAACACAGTATTGATGACGATTAGCACCTCGCCAAGATCTTCCCCACGCCTCCACTTTTTGCCTTCAAACAACCGCCAAACCTTAAACAGACCATCTCTTGAAGCAAAGTACCCAGCCTTCAGGCCAATATTGACCACAACACCACACAACTCTGTCATGGCAACCTCTGCAAGACATGCCAGATCATTGACATGGACACAACCATTACACGTGGGAACACCACCCACCACATACATGGCAGAAACACATGTGACTCGGCCAATGTTGGCTATCTCATACACTGCAGACAATGACGCCCTGGGGCATAGTATATTGGCGAAAAATTACAGACACTACGACAACAGATGAACGGACACTGCACAACAATCACCAGACAGGGATGTTCCCTCCAAGTGGGGCAACACTTCAGCGGTCAAGGACATTTGGCCTCGGATCTTCAGGTAAACGCTCTCC
This sequence comes from Ginglymostoma cirratum, assembly GCA_024137785.1. Lineage (NCBI taxonomy): Eukaryota > Metazoa > Chordata > Chondrichthyes > Orectolobiformes > Ginglymostomatidae > Ginglymostoma > Ginglymostoma cirratum. Next base: position 38,499,671 of record JAHRHZ010000030.1, read on the forward strand.
ATGGCGGACTTTGGAATACACAACAACAGAGAGTCGCCAAGCAGGGGCTGACAGCTAAGTCTGGTACCCATGAGGATGGCCTTAACTGGGATCTTGGGTTCATGTCACACCACAGGTGACCCCATTACAGTATTAACTCACCCATATACTCCCTCACACTCACATACACTGTCTCTCACACACACTCTCTCCCTCTCTCCCACACAGACACACATACACACACACTCTCTCCCTCTCTCCCACACAGACACACAGACACACACACACTTACACAGACCCTCTCTCACACATTCTCTCTCTCACACGCACGCACTTGCACTCACATACCCACTCTCTCACACACTCTCTCTCTCCCACACAGACACACATGCACACATGCGTGCATGCACACACACACACACACAAAGATACATACTCATTCTCTCACACAAACACACACACACACACACACTCACACAGACACACACACACGCGCACACACACTCACACTCTCACACTCAAACACTCACACAGACCCTCTTTCACACACACACACTCACACTCACATGCACACTCTCTCACACACAGATACTCCCTCCCTATTGGGACGGGGCGGGGTGGTGGCCCACAGTACAATCTCATCAAAGTGATCTCTCCTTTCTTATTTGTAATTTCTAACAATATATTTTCACCAGACAATTTTTCACGTGAAAGAGAGAAGAAATAAAAAAAGAGTTTCCAAAGTCAAATTGTGGAAAGAATTTGATGAGTAACCTGATACAATGCAAAATCCCTTAGAAAGGTAAAGTCTCCATAGTGTTACCAAACCATACGTCAGCTCTCCCATTATAGAGAGCGACTGGCGGTGGTTTAACCTTAGGGTCACCATGCACTAGGCAAGAGGGGAGTCCTTCATAGTATCCTCAGCCAGTGCTGGAATTGAATGCTGTTGGCATCACACTGATTACAAACCAGCCATCCAGCCAACTGAGCTAACTGAGAGCCAAAGCAACAGATAATCCTGAAAGGAAAAGTTTCCACTTTTGTAGATGCCAACTGGTAGGTGAATGTGCACCATGAAACAGCATTGTGGCTGCTTAATGTGGGTTGTAGCTCCTTTGCATATATAAATAAAGGACCTAATAACTATTTGGCAATGCCTTAGGTTATTGATACCCTCTGTAGTACTTCTTGCACTTATTTCCCTGGGTGTGGATGTGACCTAGGGACTGGTCACCAATGAGGAGGTATGATTCAGGTAGAGAATCTGAAATCTGCTTGTCCAAAAGGGGAGATAATAGGTACTGCAGATGCTGGAGAACCCTTCAGGGTCTAGGCCCGAAACATCAAGCTTTCCTGCTCCTATGATGCTGCTTGGCCTGCTGTGTTCATCCAGCTCCACACCTTGTTATCTCTATGTCCAAAAGGGGAAATGCCTGCAGAGACAACGTCACGCACCATCAGTTCGGTTAGACCAGAGACACAAACTGTTCGGTTCTACAGTGAGTCTGTCACACATGGGACTTTTGGCAGAGCTGTCACCACCTTCATGCCCAATCACAAATGCCAAGGAGTTTCTGAAACAAAAACCAGAAATCGCTGGAGAAACTCAGCAGGCCTGGCAGCATCTCTGGAGAAAAAAGCAGAACCATTGTTTCAAATCTGATGACCTTTCTTCTGAACTGCAGGAGTTTCAAATTGCACATCAGAAATTCACCAAGGCACCTTAGACAACACCTTCCAAACCCATGACCAATTCCATCTAGAAGGACAAGGGTGGAAAATACATGGCATCACCACCCAGTACAAGTCCCCCTCCAAGCCACCCATCATCCTGACTTGGAAATATGTCGCTTTTCCTTCAGTGTCACTGGGTCAAAATCCTGGAAGTCCCTCATTAGCAGCATTGTGGGTCAACATACATCACTGACTACCCCCATGGACTACAGCAGTTTAAGAAGGCAGTTCACCACCACCTTCTTAAAGGCAACTAGGTACAGGCAATAAATGCTGGTCCAGTGATGCCTATGACCCACAAGTGAATAAAAAATTCCTACTGAACATTGGTAAGATTATTCTCAGCATTATTATCGGTGGGAGGGATTAACGTCATAAATTTCCCAGCTCCATAACCTGGAACATGGAGGGGGTGTTTGTCAGAAATTTGCAACTGGTAACAGTAAAATTAATTTGTTGCTTCACTTGGGCTGATTCTGACCTGTTTCCCTCACTATAAATCTGCTGTCCTGAATTATACATCCAAATCTATTATGCACTCAGTCAGGATTCAGAATTTTGCTCAATTCTTATGTAACAAATCTAATCTGTTTTAGGCACCAGACTGAAAAAATTATATTCTTTGGGGTTAAGAGATGCTTTTAGAACCTATTACAATATTAATAGTCAGATTTATTCTTCAGTCAATTCTTCTTCCATATTAAATTCAATTTTAATTGGTATCCCATGTATTACTGTTTCTTAGAGATAAAAGGTACTGCAGATGCTGGAGAATCCGAGATAACAAGCATGGGGCTGGATGAACACAGCAGGTCAAGCAGCATCATAGGAGCAGGAAAACTTGACGTTTCGGGCCTAAACCCTTCTCTTTGCTACTTCTCCGTTGCTCTTTTATGAATTCGGCATTTGCGTCTATAACGAGATTGTACAGAATTTCATCCTAAATACCAAATTCATCGTTATGATTTTCTGTACCATTTCAATATTTTTAAGTTTTCTTTTTAGATGGAGCATCATGCTTTAGCTTTATCTTCCTGCAAAAGTATTTGACTGAGCATGTCCACATGAGTTTGATCTTCCAATATGGACTATTAGCATTGCTGGCATGGCCAGCATTTTTGCTCATCTCTAATTATTCTTGAGAAGGTGGTGATAAGCTCCTTTTTGAAACACTCCTGAACATGTTGTTGGGATGGGAATTCCAGAATTTTGACAAAGCGACAGTGAAAGGACGTTAATATATTTCCAAGTTAGAAAGGTGAATGATTTGGAGGGGAGCTTTTCAGATGGTGGTGTCCCCATGTATCTGTTTCAGAAGAGCTGCTCAAGGATGCTTGGGTGAATTGCTGCAGTGCACCTTGTAGATGGCACACAATGTTGTTTACTGTGTGTTGTTGGTGCAGGGAGTAAATGTTGAAGATGTAGAGACGATGAAGCAGACTGTTTTCTGTTTCTGAGCAGTGCTAACTCCTTTGTTTGTATATATCCACACACAGCCATTTTTAACATAATTGAAAAGCAGTTGTTTGCAATGCATCTGCAATAGATGTTCTGTTTCCTACATTAAAGGTGGAATACTTTCATTCCTGACCTGATGAGGCCAACAATAAAGATATCAAAATTGCGATAAGAGGTCACAGACATAAAACATTAGCGTTGTTCTTCTCTCCACAAGTGCCAAACCTGCTGACTATTTTCAACAGTTTCAGGAAATGTTTTTGGATCTGTTAAGGAGATTGGTAACAGTTGATTTTTTCAGTGGGCTCCATCAATCTCTGGTTTATATGTAAATGACTTTAGGCCCAGAGTTTTATTTGATAATGTTATAAGCTCAGAACTTCCTGTAAATACATCAGCCTTAATTATTTGGAGATTGTAAGGGTTAGAAGTGTAATGCACATAAAATAGATGAATGTTATACTTTGCAAGGATCATTGGATGTTATTTGTTACCAGTATTGGAAGCTATTATGCAAAGAATCATTAAAGATGCAGTGCTTAGGATTAGAGGTATCAAAGGATATGGGGACAAAGCAGGTACGGAGACTGATTTGGATGATCAGCCATGATCATATTGAACCATGGAGTAGGCTTGAAGGTTGAATGGCCCATTTCTGCTCCATGTTTCTTTATTTACAATGCAATTCTAAACAGTGACCTGGGCCCTTTGTAATGAGCTTTGTGCCTTCTGGTTCCCCTCAAAAGCTTTCTGCATTTATGCAACCAATTCAGTAGGGTCAGAGAGTCATAGAGTCTTGGGGTGAATGTTGCAATGATGGCAGTGCTCAAGAAGTCCTACAGCACCACAGCTCAGTAGTGGGCACTGCCAGTACTGCAAGGAGGCTCAAGGAACACAACTACGTCCTGGATCTTTAAACAGGGAGAGGGATCGGGCAGCCTGGGTAGTTGGTGTGTGAGGTGGGAGAGTTGGGTTTGGAGGCCAGGTGGAGAGGAACAGAGGAGATTAGTACTTGTTGAGTCTGGTGGGTACCACTGAATGATATGCCCTCCACCCTTTGTGCCTTTTCAGCAAAGCCGAATCAGAAATAGCCTTTTCTCTTCGCCTGCTTGCCTTGTCCCAGCAGTTTATAGCAGTGGGGATGGAGTGAGGACCTGAAATGAAAAGTGATTGACACTTATGGCCCTCGAGAAGCCTAGTAATGTAATTGATACCTTACTCTCATCCGCTCTATATCATGGGGAATGGGTTGGGGCTGGGCAGGAAGACTGTGTACAAAATCTGAAATTGCTCGAGAAACACAGCATCTGTGGAGACAAAGCAAGGTTAATGTTTTGGGTCGAGTGACCTTTCTACGGAATGGGCCACTTGACATGTTGCCCTCCATCCCCACCTGCAGGAAAGAAGCATGGTAGGGCATATGATAAAATCCTGTCTGTGTAAATATCAACACCTGGAGGTACAGCACAATTCATAAGACCAAACAGCGCCTGGGAGAAAGCCATTCATTTTACCAGTACCCTGGCCATTGAACTTTATACTCACTCTCTCCATTGTCTGTGCACATAACCTATCAACAGGATGTACTTTGGCATCTCAGAAGCAGCACTTACCCCTCAACTCCCTGTCATGTGAACCTTACCATACAGCAGAGAAGGAGCAAAGTCATCTCTGAGTTCTCCAAAATTTCCTCAAGCTTTTCCAGCATGGGATGAATTTCACCACAGGACTATGATGGTTCAATGAAAGGAACCACCTTTCTCAGAGTAACTATGGCTAATGAACAAGGCCTTATGTAAATTGTTTACTTCCTCAGAATAGATTTTCTATTTTTTTTCACAATTTAACATTATTCTTACCCAGTTATGTGTTCCTGGTTAACCATTAGTCAGTATAGTTTCAGAAAGCTCAAAAGAGTGCTTCAAACCAAGATTCATGCTGCATGGATTGTAATGTTTTCATATTATAGTGTAATGCATAATAAAGCTGCGTGAGTCCATGAGACGTGGATTTTCCTTTTCTGGGTCGTTTTACCTTCTGAACAGGAAGTCAGTGCTGTTGCCGTTACCGTTGTGTGGCTGCATTGTGTTGGATCTGGAAGTGATGTGCCCAGAGTTGCTGCTTTTTCTCACTCACTCCTGTCCGCCACCCCTGTTCCCTTCCCAATAGCAGCTGCATCTGTGATTTAACAATTTCATATCTTGTCCAGATGGATTCAATCAAAACCGGATCTTAAAGCATGTTTTTCAATAACAAAATTTCACCTTCTCATGGCGTGACTTACATGTGCAGTGAATGCATCCTCTGTCGTTGCACTGGCATCGAAGATGGCATTTCCTGTTATAGAGTATCAGGTGGACGCTGTGGCTACCCTTCCATACCTATTGTAGCTTAACTCGGCCTTCTTGGCCAGGGGTCATTGTGAATGTACAATTGACCCTGAGCTGAACCACACTAGTCAATAGAAGTGCCTATTATCATCATGGGAAATACTTGCAATGCTGTGACAAGACCATTTCTACTTAACCCCGAATGACACAGAGCAGGTGATACTTCCTTCTCAGACAGTCTCCAGTCACTCTCAAACACCCTTGAAGCTCTATGATTTTTTTCCTTCATTTCAATTATTTATCCTGCTTTCCTTTGAAAGTTCCTATTGAATCAACTTTGACTATTCTTTCAGGAAGTGAATTCCAGATGTCAACAATTCGATGTGTACAAGAATTCCACTGATCTCCCATTCTTTTGCCATTGAGCATAAATTTGCAGCCTTTGGTCACCAGCCTTTTTTACCACTGGAGATAATTTCTCTTCACTCATCTCATAAAAACCCCTCATCATTTTGAACACCTCAACCAAATCTCCTGGTAAACATAAATGTTAAGTCAAAAGGATTGTGGAAAGTTGAAGATAAGCTGGGCAGTTTATGGTGCTGGACTTTTGACTTAGAGGGAAGTCCAGCAAAGTTAAATAAAGCATGTGATTTAATAGAATTAAGCATCATCCCTTCAGCCAGGATTCTGGAAGGAATGTGCTGAAATAAGTAGACTATATCCATTGTTGGCTGCTCTATCCACTCCCAGCATTTCTCTTGACTCGTGGTGTTATGATTATTTTCTAGATCCAACCTCTACAGCATGTATTCTGTCCCATACCTTCAAGAAGCAGCTTTATTCATGATTCAGACACTCAGATAGGGTTTATTCAAGTCTGATGCAATTTGTGGATGTCTTGGGATGAGATTATTTCATTGATGTTATTCAATTGGTGTGTCAGGTTTGCTAAGCTAGGTAATGCATAATTTTATAATAGCTGCAATGCCTGGGAATTGTCATAGTGCAGTTCATTAACTTTTAAAATAATTACTTACTTGCATCATATTTCACTGTATTGAATTAATTCTCAAACTAAAATCTAGTTTGTGTTCTCTCCAGTCCATAAAATAAAAATATGTTGGATGTGATGGATCAGTCTGAAAACAATTGCTCTTTTCAAAAAACAATATCAGTTCCGAAACTATAATCCACCGATGGAAGCAGTTATACTTTCTCTGACCTGGTGAAAGATTTCCTGTGTTTCTATTATTGCAAGCAATAAATCTGGAACTGAGAGCTTCCACCCAAAAGAAAATAAAATTAAACAGGCGCCTTTCTATAGCAAAAGGTTGGCATGCAGGTGCAGCAGGCAGGGAGGAAAGCTAATGGCATGCTGACCCTCATAACAAGAGGATTTGAGTATCACGGTATTGCTGCAGTTGTACAGGGCGTTGGTGAGGCCACACGTTGAGTACTGTGTGCAGTTTTGGTCTCCCAGTCTGAGGAAGGACAGTTTTGCTATTGAGGGAATCCAGCGAAGGCCGACCTGATTCCCAGGATGGCAGGACTGACATATGAGGGAAGACTGGGTCAACTGGGCTTGTATTCGCTGGAATTTAGAAGAATGAGGGGGAATCTCATAGAAACATATACAATCCTGAAGTGACTGGGCAGGCTAGATGTGGAAAGAATGTGCCCATTGTTGAGAAAGTCCTGAAGTGGGGGTCACATTCTAAGCCATTCAGAACTGAGATGAGGAGGAATTTCTTCACTCAGACACTTGTGAATCTGTGGAATTCTCTACTACAGAAAGCTGTTGGGGCCAGGTTGTTAGATATATTCAAGAGGGAGCTGGACGTGGCCCTTGTGCCTAAAGGAATCAAGGGGTATGGAGAGAAAGTGGGAAGAGGATACTGACATTGCATGATCAGCCATGATCATATTGAATGGTGATGTAGGCTCAAAGGGCCGAATGGCCTACTCTTGCACCTATTTCCTATGTTTTCTGTTTCTAATAGATGACTGAGCGGTGTCCTGATAAGGGTCTTTGAAATGAGGGAAGACTTTAATTAGATAGTCATACAGGATCTAGCCTACATGTGACTCCAGACCCGCAGCAATATGATTGTCTCTCAACTACCCTCCAGGCAACTAGGGATGAGCAATAAATATTGACCAGGCCAGTGACATCCACATCCTGTGAATGAACATAAAAAATGAAAAGATGTTTCCATTTGAGAGCAAGGCCAGACTGGGCATTTTCAATGTAAAATTGTTCTTAATAAATCTACTTAGATATTCAGGGGAATCTTTTCTATCAAGGGGATGGTTCTGATGAGAAACATGCCACCACAGAGAATGGTTAAGATTAATGGACAGATGAATTTAAGGGGAATCTAGATCAGCATGAGGAGGAAGGAATAAAGGAAATGCAGTTAGGTTTAGATATAGAACAGGCTCATGTTGAGTATGTACACTAGCGCATAGGTCAACAATACCCTGTAACTACGATTGGGAAGATGTTTTCATTTAATGGTTAAGGAATATGGAACTGTTTGTATATCATAGATTGAAAAGGTTTTGAAAAGAGATATGATTTCTGGAACTTGTGTACGGCAGTAGGTATTGAAATCAAATGGCTGTTATCCATCTGGTGTTTGTTTGGAAGACAAGTAGCTTTGGAACAAATAAAGTAAATCTTTTAAGGAAGAGATAGAAGGTAGGATTTCTGCTATAATTATGGACAGACTGATTTTGGAAGTCCTATGCTGAAAGTTGCCCAGCAACAGCTTCTGAGCCAACGTTGTTGCTTAAGTATATACCTAGATGTGGCAGTTGAAGGATCAACCCTGCAGGAAAATAAAAGACCTGTTTCTCTCTCTCCCTCTGAGAAGGAATAAACTTTACAGCTGAATAAGCTGCTCACTAAGCATCTTCAGGGAACTTGAGAAAGTTCCAGAAATCAATATTTTTAACTTCTTACACTTTGAATGTTGGACTGACACTCCCATTTAGAGACCTAAGTCTAACTGACTTCTGTTTGCACTTAAGTCCGATTTGAAAATCTCATCTAATCTTTCTATGTCAGAATTGTGATCTTGATGACTGGACATTTTTATCCTTTCATTCAAGACCCTTGGCAGTACCTGATTTTCTATTTCCTTTTTGCAAAGATCTATAACATCTTTGCAGAGTTGTATTGCCTTGCTGATCATGTGTTTGGGATGAAGGAGGTAAGATTTAAATCTGCATAGAAACCCCGTTGTTAACCAGTATCACCACTTCTTGGACGAAGAAGTTGCTTATGATAAACGAGTTATTTTTTAGTTCATTGAACAAACCTGCTCAAAGTATCTTTTGTCCTGGCTAACAGTAACAAAGCGAAACAAGTTAATAATGTTGGTGATTGAATAAAACTTATACACTTTCCGACTAGGTTCAGGATTTGTGGGCATCATTACAGGTGTAATCCTCTCATTAACGTTGTATCATTGCATTTTGAAGTAAATTCTAAGTCTCTGTACAACTGGAAGCTAAATTAAATTAAATCCAAGTAATACACTTTCTGCTTTTTTTCCCAGCTCCTGGCTATTTTAAAAAGATGCTTGCTTGAGGTCAAGGTCACATTTTATGAAGTCAGCCAGTTTGGCTGAACAAGGTTTCTCTCAATTCACACTAAAATAAATGAAGAGGTCATTTAATATTTGTGCAAACATAACCTGTGCTAATGATCTTTCCAAAATTTCTGCACGACAACTGTGGCACATAGCCAGAAGGTGGGTTAAGAGGTTTTGATACCTATGCCTTTGCTTTCGCATAGGGGGTGGTAAATTTCCTTCTTGAAATTTTGGTGGTCCATACAGTGAAGCTAGGCTCAGAGTGCTATTGGGAGGGAGGCCCAGGATTTGACTCGGTAACTGTTCTGTCCTATAGATATCGACGACACATTGGCGCGTTGCTTGAGGCAAACATAGAAGTGGTTGGTGACGTTCCCAATTATCTACAACGATTATATGAAATAGGAACGTGAGTAGGCTGTTCAGCTCCTTGAGTCTGCTCCACCGTTCAATAGGATCATGGCTGATCTGAAATTTCTCATGTTCACTTTCTTGCCCTTTCCTCGCAAGTCCCCCGACTGATCCAAATTCTATTGACCTCATCCTTAAACATACACAAGGGTTCTGACTCCACATTTATAGCAAGGAGACCCAAAGATTCACAAACTTCTGAGAGAAGAAATTTCTTTTCATCTCAGTCTTAAAATGGTGCTGCTTTATTCTAAGATTTCTGAGAATCTCTGGTCTTAGACTAATCCACGAGGGACACATCCTCACGGCATTCACCCTGTCAAGCCCGGTAAGAATCCAATTTTTTTTTTAATGAGATTACCTCTCATTCTTCTAAACTGCAATGAGTACAAACCAAAGTTGTTAACTTTTTCACATAACACTATCCCTCCATAATCTCCTGTTCTTCTCAGCTGTAGAAGCTTGGAGAACCCTTGGCAGCTGCTACGTAGAGAGAATGAATGATTGAGGTCACAGAGTCACCGAGTCATACAGCATAGAAACAGAGCCTTCAGTCAGACTAGTCCACGCCAACTATGTTCCCAAACCAATCTAGTCCCACTTGCCTGCGTTTAGCCCATATCCCTCTAAATCTTTCCTATTAACGTACTTATTTGAATGTCTTTCAAATGTTGTAACTGTACCTGCTTCTATCACATCCTCTGGTAGTTCATTCGACACACAAACCATCCTCTGTGTTAAAAAAGTTGTCTCTCATGTCTTTTTTAAATCTTTCTCCTCTCACCTTAAAAATATGCTCCCTAGTTTTAAACTCTCCCACAGTATGGAAAAGACCCTTGTTATTTGCCTTATTTATGCCTGTCATGATTTTATAAACCTCTATAAGGTCAACCCTCAACCTCCTAGGACCTGTGAAAAAATTCCCAGCCTATCCAGCCTTAATTGCTGGCAACATTCTGCTAAATCTTTTCTAAACCAGCTCCAATTTAATAAAATCCTTCCTATAGCAAGGTGACCTGAACTGTACACAATACTCCAGAAGAAGCCTCATCAAGGTCCTCTACAAGCTCAACATGACATCCCAGATCCTATACTCAAAAGGCTGACTAATGAAGGCAAGCATACTAATGCCTTCTTAGTCACCCTGTCTACATATGATGTAAATTTCAAAGAATTATGTACCTGAACCCCTTGGGTCACTCTGTTCTGCAAAACTACCCAGGGCATTTCCATTAATTGTATAATCCTGCCCTTGTTTGTTTTACCCAAATGTAATACCTTGCATTTAGCCCCACTAAATTCCATCTGCCACTCCACAGCCCATTGATTCAATTGACCAAGGTTTCTGTGTAATCGTAGATGACCTTCTTCACTGTCCACTATACCACTACATTTGGTGTCATCTGCAAATCCACAAAAAGGTGATAGAGTGGATTGCTTTAAACTGGATGGAGTTGACCTTCATGAGTTTTGTTGGAGCTGCACCCACTCATGCAAGTGAGAAGTATTCCATCACACTCACAACTTATGTCTTATAACTTGTAGACAATTTTGGGAGTCTGTAGGAGAGTTCTTCGCTGCAGAATTTCCAGCCTCTGACCTATTCTTGGAATTACAAAATTTATGTGGCTGATCCAGTTAAGTTTCTGGTCAATCGTATCCCCAGAAGCTGAGAGATTCAGCAATGTTTTGGTAAATGAATGCTAAATGGAACTGGTTAGACATTCCCTTCTTGGCTATGGACATTGCCTGGCGCTTGTGTGCTACAAATTTAATTTGTAACTTTTTGTTTGTTGAAACAAGGATATTGCCCAGGTCTTGTTACACGCTGGCATGATGCTGCTTCAGTACCTGAAAAATTTCTTATCCATGTTTTTAAGCAGTCTTTGGTGGATTTTTGTCCCTTCTAATTGCATCACCCAACATTTATTCACAAGATATTTCATCCGAAATGCACTGTCACAAGTTAGTTTATTTATGTCACATATCTGATTGACAACAGTATATTATAGTTTTCTGGTCTGTTTAATTTTGGGAGACACAGAAATTTCAAGGCAGACAATCATACTCATTAACAAGTGATTGCCAGCGATGAATTTTGGGGAATTAAATTCTAAAATTAGCAGTGACTAGAGTTGAAAAGACTACTAATAAACAGCTGTAATTTACTTAATTGAAGAACACTGAATGCCTGCATTGCCTCACATTTTGTTCAGTAAGGCAGTTTGTAACAAGAATAGGACAAGCTCTGGTCTTGAGCTGCTGCTGCTGCTGTAGCTCAGTGTACACATCATTGTAGCAAAAAATGGGGATCGAAAAAACCAGTGAGGGAGAGGGAGTGAAACGTGACTGAAATAATTCTGCAAAGGCCAGTGTCCCATCATAAAGTCACCCTTTATTTACATGTGCTTTTACACACAGCTGGCTCCAAGAGTAAACAGAACCCCTGATACTCCATTCTATATCTGTCAGCCAGGACTCCCCAATTGGGACTGTTAATCTGGTCCAATCAGGGAACTCATATTCCGCCCGGCTGATCTCATTGCAATCACTACAATGATATTTCTCTTTAATGGCTGTACCATGGACTTCTCACTATTTGAAGCATTGTGACCTGCTGCTAAAGATCCTTATCCAAGCAAGGTATAAGTCAGGGTGTCACACAGTTGTCTTTTGATTGTTCCTTTACATCAGTTCCTGTTTTGAAGTGTCAAAGTCACTCATTCTGGTGCAGGTTCTTTCTATATATTTATCACAGGAAAAAAAATTCTAATGCTGTTTACTTTCATAATGAGGAATTTGCAAGCAGTTACTGCCAGTTTTGTGATCTCTGCTCAGATTAAAAGCCTGCTTTGTTTTCAGTCTTTCCTGTTACCAGAGGTGATGGTGTGCAGAGTTGAGGTCTATTAGGGATTACACAGCAAACTTCAATTAGCACAGGGATTGAGATGGACATTTGAGACTGCAACGGAACTCACTGACTTAATTTTCTTGCTCCTGATACGCATTATCATTGATTCATTGTCCTGATCACTGCAACTCTGCAGGTTGTAAGTTACAGGCAATGTTCAGACTCCACACAATGGGAGTAGTATGTTCCTTTTATGGGTACAAAATTCCTGACCACAGATCATAGGATCTATAACAAAACTATAATTGCCTAATAACTCCTTCAGTCAAATAAAAAGAAAAACCGTTGAAGAATGTGAAATGATCTAACCCCATTCACATCCTGGGTGCTTTCCAAGCTAATGCTTGCTATGTATTTCAGTTTACTCAGCCACATGGAAATTTAGTAGCATGGCTTATGGCAGGCTGAAAGTCAGATTGTTAGAACCATCGTCTTTTCTTTCTTTCAGTGGATTGTGGAGCTTTGGAATTCCCTTTCTTAAAAGGCAATGGATGCAGAATCTTTCAATATTTTGAAGGTAAAGGTTGATAGATTCTTCATTATTAGGGCAAAATGAAAGATTATTGGGGATAAGGACGAATGTGGTGTTGAGAATGAAATTAGATCAGTCATGATCTTATTGAATGGCAACACAAGCTCAAAGGGCCAAATGGCCTACTCTTGTTCCTTGTTCATATCTTCATGTGTTCTTGCCATTTGAGCTAAACCCGCAGAACTCTTGGAGAGGTAGGCCCAGGATTTTTACCCAGCGAAGGGTCTGTCCGATATATGCCCAAGTCACAATGTGGAGGTGGCTTTTTTTTCTTTATTCATTCATGGGATGGGGGTATCACTGGCCAGGGCAGCATTTATTGCCCATCCTTAATTGCCCAGAGGGCAGTTAAGAGTCAACCATATTTCCATGGGTCTGGAGTCACACGTAGGCCAGGCCAGGTAAGGATGGCAGTTTCCTTCCCTAAAGGGTGTTAGTGAACCAGATGGGATTTTCCAACAATTAGCAATGGATTTGTGGTCATCATTAGACTCTTAATTCCAGATATTTATTGAAATCAAATTCCACCATCTGCTGTGGCAGGATTCGAACCCTAGTCCCCAGAACATTATCCTAGTCTCTGGATTAACAGTCCAGCGATAATACTGGACATTTCCCCCCACCCCACCTCCTCCCCCCCCCTCCCCCCACCCCCGGCCCATCGTTCCAATGTATCTACCTGACCTTGTTCTTCTCAGTTAAAGAAGTCACTGTCTTGTAGAACCCTTGAGAACTCCTATGTAGAGAGAATGAATGATCAAACTGATAGATTTACCTTATAGATGGTACACACTGCTTCTCCTGAGCATCAGTGGCAGAAAGAATGAGTATTTGTGGATAAGGTGCCAATCTTCTCGAGGGTTGTTGGAGCTTTACCCATCCAGGCAAGTGGAGAGTATTCTACCACAATCCTGATATGTGCCTTGTAGATGGTAGACAGACTTTGGAGAGTCAGAAAGTGAGTTATTTGCCACAGAATTCCCAGTCTCTGACCTCACCCTGAAGCCATTGTATTCAAATGGCTGATTCAGTTTAGTTTCTGGTCAATTGTAAACCACAGAGTTTTGATTGATGAAAGGTTCAGCAATGGTAATGCCACTAAATGCCAAAGGGACAAACAAAATAAAAATTTGAATGTGTGACTCAGGAGACTCTGTTAGACCATAAGGCACAGGAGCAAAAGAATGCCATTCAGCCCGTCGAGCTTGCTCCATCATTCACTGAGACCATCTGATAATCTTCAACTCCACTTTCTTACCTTTTCTAAATTCTAATCTGGTATATGCATATCATGACTTCACAACAGAAAGAAATATTTGTATTTATATGGTGCCTTTTGACACCATAGGACATCTAAAAATTCTGCACAGCCAATGATACTTTTTAAGTGTGGCTCCAGGAACAATGTAGGAATCACAGCAGTCAATCTAAGCACAGGAAGCTCCCACAAATAGCAATATGGTGTGAACAAACAGGTCTCCTGTTTAATTTTACTACACTGATAATGGTCAGAACGGGATACAAAGCTATCTTAAACCAATCTGTCGAACCCAGCTGTATTTCAACCTGCAGCCCTGTTACATTTTACAGTGCTTCCTTTCCTGTTCCAGTTGACTGAAATAGTTTTGATTTTCCACAAAGCCTGATGCCCCAACATTTTCAGATCCATTCTCTGGCCTGGACTGCCTCTTCATTTCTCAATGTGATTTTTTTTAAGGGAGACTTCATGGAGGAGTTCCATCATGTTTTTGGAAAGACCTGTTGAAGAAAAAGAAATGTCAGTGAGGCCGAGAGTAATTGTGCAGGAAAGTTCTAAAATTTTAGGCCAGAGAGTACAGGGAAGGGGATTGGGTTCACTGGGAGGGACTGAAATTGTGACAGCAAAAATACATAAACATTTCAAGGAACAAGGAAATTTGCAAAAATGAAACCTAAAGGTCGTACTAAAACAAAAGAAAGGAGCAGGAAATAAATCAAGGAGAGGTGGGAGATTCCCAATGACTGAAGGGTTGAATGGGCTTTCTCTGTGCTGTGTGGTACTGAGCAGATGCCAGGAAGATTCAGCCCTGCCTTCGTCATTAATTACAGCTAGAGTCAGGCAGTGCTTGAGAAAGAGAGCTGCAAAGCAAACACTGTGCTTCAATAATTCTGCACATTGACTGAGAGAAAAGTATTCAGCAGAAGTAATAGAAGAAGAAAATGAACAAGCACTGGATTTTCTGGATGTGTCATATTTGATTTCAAACATCTATGATGATGCAGGAGATATACAGTGGCCTGACGGGCCTGTTCCTCTGCTGTACTCTTCTACATGGTGGTGAATAGGGGTATTTCATCTAACCTCACAGATTCATAAGAAATAGACTGATATTGCACAGTTGTTATTGGTATATACATTGCAAAATCTCACCACTGGCAGCAAGTATGTTTTTGGATGCCAACTCTGCTGGTGTTGCATCTGTTCTAGCCCTGTTTTCTGCAGCCATCTGGGATGGCATTGGTCAATTCGCTGACACTAATCCTTCATTTTGGTTTCAGTCCAAGTTATTGACACCAAACAGTGAGGGATAGTAACAGGGAATCTTCAGCAAAGGATAGACTCAGCCACAAGAAACCTAATACAATCATTGTATTGTACTTAATAGGCAGTTACATGAGATCTAAGATACATCACAAGATCCTGTGTAATATATCAAGTTACTTTAGAGTACTTTCATTTCACAGCTGCTGAAACATTCTGGTGCACAACTCAGAGACAAGTGAACAACTGGAAGACACAACAGTCCTGGTTAGCTCTTCCCGGAGACAAACCTTTGTGTAGAGACATACAGAATAAAAGAGGCCTTTGGCATAGCAAGACTGCATTGACCTACCTACTCTAATCCCACTTGTCCCATGGCCTTACATGTTATGACACTTCACCTGCTCATCCAAGTACTTTTTAAAGGTTGTGCAGTTTCATGCCTCCATTACCATCTGAGGCAGTGCTTTCTGGAACCACCTCCCACCACCCCCCTCCACCACATGATGAACCAATTATTCCCCAAATCCCCTCTAAACCTCCTGCCCTTCGCCGTAACATTATGCCTTCCTGTTATTAACCCTTCAGCTAAAGGGAACAACTGTTTCCTATGGCCTCCTGCCCACGTCCTACATAATACACCTCTAACAGGAGCCGCCGCCCCCCACCCCCAACCCCACAACCTTTTCTGCTCTGAAGAAAACAACCCACGCTTACCCAATCTCTATTCTTAACTGAAATACTCTATCTCAGGCAACATCCTGGTGAATCTCCACCGAACCCCCTCCAGAGCAATCCTATAGTGCAATGACCTCAAATGCACAGCTGTGGCCTAACCAAACTTTGCAAAGCTCCAACATAAACTCACAACTGTTATAATCTGTGCCACATAGATTATCTTGATGGACAGAGGTTGTCCCATGATGTCAATTAACCCTTTCCATTGCTAACTGTCATATCAAGCAGCTTTAATTGATGTGATTCCTGAGGAATGTAACCTGATAGAGAAAAACAAGTGGCTTCCCTTCCTTTTAATCCAGTTTAAGTTATGCACTGCAAATCAATATTACAAGATTTGAGAATTTAAGCAACTGTTTGAGGTTGACAAAGGTGTTCAAATAAAGCTGCCAAATCAAACAGTGCTGTAAACTTTCAGCACTTCTGTATCCAATTTTCCACTGATTTGATTTGTTACTGTCACAGGTACCTAGGTACAATGAAAAGTTTTGTTTTGCGTGCAGGCAGGTCAAACCATACAAAGTGCATCAGGATAACAGTGCACAGCAAAGAATACAATGTCATGATTACAGAGGAGGTGCACAAAGGATGAGATCAACATTAAATGTGAAATTTGAGAGGCCCGTTCAGAAATGTAATAACAGTGGGGGAGAAGTTGTTCTTGAATCTTGTTAAATTTGGTTTTAACGCCATGAGCTGTAAGAGAAGAAGGGAGGAGAAATTCACCTCTTGAGGTCTTCTGAAAAGGCACAGAGAGGGAGAAGTCATTCAACCTCTCAGAGGGACAGGAGAGAAGCTACGCTTGCACATGACCCATTTTGTTACCCAAAAGTAAAGTTGAAACTAACTTTCTCCTTTGCTTCACTAAACCTTAGTCAGTATGAGTGCACACCAAAATATTGTACACTACCGTGTTCATTTTTGACTGGCTCTTTGTTTCACTGGCAATTCCTGTTTCTCAGCAGAATAGGAGCAATTTAAATGTCGTTACTGCCCATTTTTGCTGAAAAACTATTTCTCTGATCCATTATTCTTGAGGAGAAAACAGTCCTTGAGATGTGTCGAGGCCTTTTAACATTATAATCATGTCCTCTGCATCTTTTTGTCACTGTCGCTATTCAATAGCCTGTTTCCACCTGTATTATCACTAGCTTTGAAGATCTTGTCAAGTTGTTCCCTTTCAAAGTTCAGAGCAGCTCTGTGAATCTCACTAATAAAGCATTCAATTTATGCTGAACATTGAAGTAAAAGCACTCATTTCCCATTTAAGTGCAATGCTTTTATTATTTGTCTTTAATAGAGTGCAGTGTAACTTTTCACACCCAACTGAAACTGTTTTTGCAGCTAAATAAGAATTATATCAACAATAGACTGACCCACCGTCAACCTGTTTTGTTTGAACTTATGGTTAGTTAAACAGAAACATGTGCAATTATCAAATATATATTTCATTTGCATGTCATATGCGAGTGGCAATGAAGTGCAATCAAAATGTAAACCAGGAAATTAGGCATTTGCAATTGGAGAACAATGGTGAATGAATTTCATGGTTTCCAGTCCACCATGGAACAAGATGAGTTTTCTCATGCAATTTTCCATTTCTCTGCTCAGTAATGACGTGATGGAGTTGTTGAGGGTGTTTCTAGGGAGAAGTCGGAGCAAGAGATGTGGAAGTGCTCACCCATGGCTGGGACCACATGGCTTAAATGCCTCTGTCACCTTGTTTAAAATTCAGTTGTGCAACATCTCAGAGGCTGCCACCCAGAAACTATCACTCAAACTCCGGTGCTCAAACCTGAAAATGTCTCAGAGGAAAGGAGCTAACTCCCCAGTTTACAGACAGGGAGCTGGAGGTGATGGTGGACTGGGTGATGGGGAGGACAGTAGTCCTTCTCCCTGCTGACCTCTACAGGAGGCCACACTACCATCCAACACCTACCAGAATAGAAATCATAGCAGGCTCAGTGCTGGTGATTACAGTTAAAAGACACTCTCCACCATCTGTCCCACCATCTACAAGACACAAGCCAAGAGTGTGATGGAATACTCCTCACTTGCCTGGATAGGTGCAGACCCGACAACATTCAAAAAATCTGACACCATCCTGGACAAAGCAGCTCACCTGATTGGCACTACATCCACAAGCATCCATTCCCTCCACCACCAATACTCAGTAACAATTGTGTGTACTATCTACAGGATGCACTGCAGAAATTCACCAAAGATCCTCAGACAGCACCTTCCAAACTCATGACCAATTCCATCTCGAAGGACAAGGACAGCAGATATGAGAACACCACCACCTGCAAGTTCCTCTCCAAGCCACTCACTATCCTGACTCGGAAATATACCTCCAAAACTTCACTGTTGCTGGGTCAAAATCTTGGATTTTCCTCCCTAAGTGTATTGTGGATTAACCTACAATATGTGGACTGCAGTGGTTCAAGAAGGCAGCTCACACCACCTTCTCAAGGGCAGATAGGGATGGGTAGTAAATGCTGGCCTGCCAGTGATGCCCACATCCCACCAGTTAGTTAAAACATAGCATCAACTACAAGAAAATGCCAGTTACTGTGCACCTTTGATGAATGATCCAAAAAGTACTGATGTTCTTGCAAAACCATCAATTTTTAAATTCTCAAATATGTATTGTCCTATTCCCTACCATGTCCACCGACCAAAGCAGCTCAGCAGTTTCAGCTTGACTTTAATGTTCTTCCATATGGTTATTTGTTTCACCAGGAGCACTCCTGTCTTTGAGTCAGGACGTTGCCTCATTCTGGACAGACTTGAACACCTAATCCAGGTTGACACTGAAGTGTAGTTCTCTGGGAGTATGACATATAAATCTGAAACCCCGTACACTCTTTTGGGTGATCTTAAATAGTCAAATGGCACTTTCCGATGTGAAACAATAGGAGTTCTCCTTTGGTGTCCCTTCCAAAATTAATCATAAAGTCACAGAGTCATTGATTCATACAACATGGAAATAAACCTTTTGGTCCAACTCATAAATGCCAAACAGGTTTTCCAAACTAAACTAGAGATAACACAGTGTGGAGCTGGAGGAACACAGCAGGCTAGCCAGCATCAGAGGAGCAGGAAAGTCGATGTTTCGGGTCGGGACCCTTCTTCAGAAATGGGGAAGGGATAGGGTGCTCAGAAATAAATAAAGGAGGGTTGGGGCTGGGGAAGGTAGGTGAGATGGTGATGGGTGAGTTCAAGTAGGCAGTGATGGGGATTGGCCAGTGAGGTGGGAGGAGTGGATAGGTGGGAGAGAAGATGGACAGGTTGTGTCAGGTCAAGGAGGCGGAGATGAGAAGGAGTGCTGGTCATGGGATGAGGCAGGGGTTGGGGAAATTTTGAAACTGGTAAAATCCACATTTAGGCCATTGGGTTGTCGGCTCCTGAGGTGGAATATGCGTGCTGTTCCTCCAGTTTGTGGGTGGTGTCATTGTGACACTGGAGGAGGCCCAGATGGACATCTTACCCAGGGAGTGGGAGGGGGAGTTCAAATGGTTCGCGACTGGAAGGTGTTGTTGCTTGTCACGAACAGAGCACAGGTGGTCTACAAAATGGCCTCCGAGCCTCCGCTTGGTCTCACCGATGTAGAGGAGGCCACATCGGGAGCAGCGGATACAGTAGACCAGTAGACCTGCAGGTGAACCTCTGTCTGATGTGGAAGGCTTGTTTTGGTGCTTTGGATGGAGGTGAGGGGGGAGGTGTAGGGGCAGGTGTAGCACTTCCTGCGGTTGAAGGGACAGGTGCCAGGGGTGGTGGGCAGTGTGGAACGGAAGAGGGAGTCGCGGAGAGAGCTGTCTCTACGGATGGGCTTTCTTTCCATATCAGACAGGGGTTCACCTGCACATCCGTCAACTTGGTCTACTGTATCCGCTGCTCCCGATGTGGCCTCCTCTACATCGGTGAGACCAAGCGGAGGCTCGGAGGCCGTTTTGTAGACCACCTGCGCTCTATTCACGACAAGCAACAACACCTTCCAGTCGCGAGCCATTTGAACTCCCCCTCCCACTCCTTGGGTAAGATGTCCATCTGGGCCTCCTCCAGTGTCACAATGACGCCACCCACAAACTGGAGGAGCAGCACCTCACACTCCATCTCGGGAGCCTATAGCCCAATAGTTGAAACGTGGATTTTACCAGTTTCAAAATTTCCTCACCCCGGCCTCATCCCGTGACCAGCCCTCCCTCCCATCCCCGCCTCCTTGACCTGACACAACCTGTCCATCTTTTCTCCCACCTATCTGCCCCTCCCACTTCATTGACCAATCGTCATGACTCCTTACCTGCACTAACCTATCACCATCCCACCTATCTTCCCCAGCCCCACCCCTCCTCTCTATTTATTTCTGAGCTCCCATTCCCCTCCCCATTTCTGAAGAAGTGTCCTGACCCAAAACGTCAACTTTCCTGTTCCTCTGATGCTGCCTGAGCTGGCTTCTGGAGGCAGTTGGAGGTGCCGTGAGAAGTTTTTTTTTAATGTTGGCTACCGTCTTCCAGGTCCTGAGCAGCAGAAATAGATGTAACAGAATTATATCACTTCCACCTAGCCTCACAATATTTTGTGACAAAAATATTTTTGTAACCAGGGTCTAAAAATTATCAAGCATTTTTCAAGCTGTGCATACGCCAACTTCAAATGAGCCAGCCTCACGTACAAACCCATTCTTATAGACCCATGATACTATGCCAAAATTCCCTCAGATCTAATGGATGGAGTTCTTTGCCATGATGGATGCAGCTTTTTATTTTAAAGTTTTCAGCCTGAATGTTGTTCAGGTGTGATCCACCCTCAATGAGTGTGACGACTAACTGGCAACCTGCATTTTCGGGATTGAGAAGAAAGCTTGCTGAAACCAGACACTGCATAATACTAAGTGAAGGTAAACTAGTGGAACTGCCAACAGCTGCTGTGTCCTTTTTGCACTCAGTCATTCTGGCATCAATAATCAATAATGTTCAGTGTTACTCAGAGAAATGAATAGCCAGCACTGAGAAAATGGGAAGTTAACAGACTGCTGACCAGCTGTCGGATTTTTCCATTTTGGCAAAGTGCACTTTGTAGTTGAAAACCTGGCCAGAAGGAGCTGATCTTCCAGATGAATATCAGTAAGAGGACTGAAGTCCTTACCTCAGGCACAGATTTATCTACATGCCCAGCCATAATGATTCAGGACGATTGAAATCACTGCAGCAATATGTAATTTAAAGTTTTTGAGAATATTTATAGCTCAGTTTGTGGAGGAGGATGTAGACTTGCTCACCGAGTTAGTGTGTTTGTTTGCAGACGTTTCATCACCCTGCTCGGAAATATCGTCAACGCGCCTCCGGTGAAGCGTTGGTGTTCTGTCCCACTTGTTATTTATGTGCCTCGGTTTGCTGGGATGGTCGGTATTACTTCCGGTTCTGTTTCTCAGTGGTTTGTATATTGGGGTCCAGTTCAATGTGTTTGTTGGAGTTCTGGTTGGAATGACTGGCCTCCAGGAGTTCCCTGGTCTCAATACACACGGGCAAAGAAGGGCACAAATTTGATTGGGACAGCACATCCATAATCACACAAGCCAAACAGAGACATGCCAGGGAATTCCTGCAGGCCTGGCATTCCAACTGGAACTCCATCAACAAACACATTGAACTGGACCTAATATACAAACCACTGAGAAACAGAACCGGAAGTAATACCAACCTTCCCAGCAAATCGAGGCGTATAAATAACAAGCGGGACAGAACACCAATGCTTCACCAGAGGCGCGCTGACGATGTTACCGAGCAGGGTGACAAAACGTCTGCAAAGACACCGGCTCGGCGAGCAAGTCTACTAACTCAGCAATACGTAATATCTGGCATTGGGAATTTTATCATGTCTTTAATGCTTTTATTGTAAGACCAGGCTTGGAATTTTGAACAAAAATTAAAGCAGAACTTTCCTCTCTGGTAATGGAGCAATTTGCTGAAAGCCAAACCTGACCTTTGAGAGCCATAGCAGTATTAACCAAAATAAACACAATGAATTATAGGGGCATGTAGCAGACAACTGTACAGTCTTACTGCAGTAATTTATTACAGAACCCCAATCTATTGGGGGTGCTGAGAATTAGATGGAATTAGTCTGTTCTCATTGGAGAGAAGAAGGCTAAGAGGGGATTTAATAGAGACATACAAAATGATCAGAGGATTAGATAGGGTGGACAGTGAGAGTCTTTTTCCTAGGATGATGACGTCGGCTAGTACGAGGGGGCATAGCTGCAAATTGAGGGGTGATAGATTTAAGACAGATGTCAGAGGCAGGTTCTTTACTCAGAGAGTGGTAAGGGCGTGGAATGCCCTGCCTGCAATGTAGTTAACTCAGCCACATTAGGGGCATTTAAATAGTCCTTGGATAAGCAAATGGATGATGATGGGATAGTGTAGAGGGATGGGCTTAGATTAGTTCACAGGTCGGCGCAACATCGAGGGCTGAAGGGCCTGTTCTGTGCTGTATTGTTCTATGTTCTAAAGTAAAGTTGTCTTGGGAAGACAAAGCACTGGGTCAAAGCTACCTTACATTTGTGCAACTGGATTTAATTGCTTTGTCACATGACTGTCTAAGCAAATATCAGATTCACCATCATACAAAATTCATGACTTTAAAAATGATATCCGATCTGAGTGACTAATCCCATGAATTAATCTGTTAATTTCCCTTCTGAGTGACATGGTTTGAACCGTTCACTAGTACAGATACTGCTGATCTCAACTAGTCTTCCTCTAAGTCACTTCCCTCTGGACGAATTGTGGTCATTTAGCTACCAATCGGATTAGTTTTCCTGACTGGCTCATACCCCTTGTGATACAATGGGGCCATCGTGTTCTAACGTTGAAAGAAAAATCAAACCTAAAAATTAATCACCAAAATATCAAGAAAAGACTATCCCAAAACAACATAGAATTAGGTGTCATAATTATCAATGCCAACAGCCAAGGAACATGTATTTTACTTTAACATGAGTTCAACTGTACAGTCACGAGATGTGGGTTTCACTCATAAAGCAAAAATTTGTTGCTGTTTCCTGAATATTCTAGAGAGGTTTGTTAGGTTTAGGGTTAGGGTTAGGATTAGATATGAGTTAGGTCTAGGGCAAGGGCTAGGGCAGATGGTCAGCTGCCCTTTTGAATAGAACTAAGTGGCTTTCTAGATATTTAAAAGCCAGCCACGTTCTTGCAGGTCTGGAGTCACAAATAAATTCGACTATGGACAGCAAATTTCCTCCCCTCAAGGACACAAGTGAATGAGTTGGACTATGATGACAATCTAATAGTTTTATTGTTGTAATAACTAATAGCAGCTTTTAATTCCAGGTATATTTATTAAATTTACTGATACTTCCAGCTAGTTAGACTGGATCTCTAGATTGTAAAACCAAGTTCACAGACACCCTGTTTCCATAACCTATCATTCAGGACCTCCAGAACATCAGTATTGTTTAAAACAAAATCTAAAATTAAATATCTGTTAATTTTATTAAAAAAGCAAATGACAGGAAACTTACTAAATATAATGTGGATATAAAGAGCAATAAAAATTCTATATATTGCTCAAGGTTAAAAGGTTGACAATTATAGGTTTGAAGCAGTTATTTTGTTGTACTCTTGGGGTTTCATTCATAATAATGGTACAATTGGCAACTATTTATAATCTAAACATTTAAAACTTTAAATAAATGTGGAGAAAGAAAGCAAGACAGATTCACAAATAATCATATTCTTTGTATTTCAGTGATCTCCTGCCTGTTATAGGGGCACCATTGTGGCTCAATAGTTAGCATTGCTGCCTCACTTTGCCATGGACCTAGGTTCAATTCCACCCTTGGGCAACTGTCTGTGTGGAGTTTGCAGATTGTCCTTGTGTCTGCATGGGTTTCCTCCAGATGCTCTGGTTTCCTCCCACAATCTGAAGATGAGTAGGTTAGTATGGGCTGGCCATGAGAAATGCAGAGTTGTAGGGAAAGGATAGGATGGTGGGTCTGGGTGGGATCGTCTTTGGAGGGTCGGTGTGAACTCAATGGGTCAAATGAGCTGGAGTTTTGCATGACACCAGAAACCAGCTCCCTTCATCATAGAACCTTGAAGATTACAGAGAGTCATTCACAAGCAGAGCTCATGCCCAATACAAAATAACCATAAGTGTTTGCAGCATACAAACCAGTTACTCTAGCCTAAATGAAGCCCTACTTTCTGCCCATTTGCAAATATTAATGTTGCTTTGAATTTATACCTGAGTCCCATTACCAGGCTGGGGTCCACCTTTCATG
The DNA here is from genome assembly GCA_024137785.1 of Ginglymostoma cirratum. Taxonomy (NCBI): domain Eukaryota; kingdom Metazoa; phylum Chordata; class Chondrichthyes; order Orectolobiformes; family Ginglymostomatidae; genus Ginglymostoma; species Ginglymostoma cirratum. The sequence goes on from JAHRHZ010000030.1 coordinate 38,524,198, forward strand.
TTTGCCCATACTCTTGATTTATTTATTGTCAAGTGTATTTTGTTACAAAACACAGTGAAAAGTGTTGCACAGTGTTACTCATGTCTGGTGCCATCTTAATACACAGAAAAATAAACAAAACATAGAATTTAAATGCAGGAGAATAAAGAAATAAATAAAAATGTTCAGTTTTACAGGCCTTCATGTTACGTGCTCTGCCATGTGCCCTGGACATGGTGGCCAGGGATGAGACCCTGTCACCGTGACATCACCGCTACAATGAATGACACCTCTCATCGATGCCATTTTGCCTCCACTGATGCCCTCACCACTATAAGCCCTCGCTGGATCTCACCAATGCAGATGTCACTGATGCCGCTGGGTATCGCACTGGCCCAAACTCAACTCTGCCGTAGCCATGAGACCGCTTCGGGCCTACCTCACCATGATGCAGCCATTGTCTTTACTGCAGGGTCTCCTAGTGAGCCCAAACTTGTCTCTGCCACCACTTGCGTGAATCTGCACTGGACGCAGACACTGCCAGGAACCTAAACCCACCCCCACCACAGCCACGACACCAGTCAGCGCTAGGATGATGCAGAATTCCCTGGGAACCCAAACTCTCTCCGAAGCTGCCACCCTGATTTAGTACTGAACCTACACACCACCGATGCCATGGCTATGATCTGTCTCTTCAATAAGAGGTAAGCAAAATAAGATAAAAATGGAGAAAAAGGAAGGAAAAGAAACAAAAAGCAAAATGGATGAGCCCCAGGCTCAGAAGACCTGCTGCACTGTCACCTTACCATCTTACCACTCTTAAAGGCGTTTCTGTTTTACTAAATTTGGCTGTAATATAGTCACCATTTCTCAATCATGTTGCTGATCTTGGACAAAAGATGCTACACAAACTTCACAGAGCCTTTCACACAGCTTCCTGAAACTCTGTGACAGCTGTATTTTTCTTCAGCAAACAATGCCAGTATACTTCAATATAAGATGCTATATGGATCCCATGGGATCTTCATCTTCCTCTCTGCGCGGGATCAGGGAAGAATTGGATCTTAGATATTCTGCCAAAATCAAACCTTGATGTTTATTCCTTCTGTAATAGACCAGTATCTTGGATCCGAATGTCTTAAAAGGCTCCGTGTGAAGAGTAAAAAGATGATCAGAGGTGAACAAAAAGCAGTATGAGGGTCAGTCAGGAAGCTATTAAAAATATATCTAGTGGGACAGAGAGTGTTCCAAAAGGACTCAACATATAAAAGGTAATACTCTGATTTAATCATTCCCAATAGTAGACTTTGCCCTTTGGGATTGAGTTATGGCAACACAACTTGTGTGCTGTGCAATCTTTTTTTTTAATCCATTCACTTAAAAGCTTGAAGAACAGCTGTGCGCCATATCTAGTATGTATTCGAGAAGGTGAAGCTTATCGTTCGGAAATTAACTCTTTCATTACTGTCAGTTTTTTTTAAATGAAGAGGTGTTTTCAATTAATCATTTAGACTTCTCTTTGTGGATTATGTGAATATTGAGAGGCTAGTTTCTCCAGGTGGAACATTTAGGACTTGGGGTCATCATCTCAGAATAAGGGGTCAGCTCTTTAGGAATTTGGGACTGAAGTCAGAGAGATTTCTTCAATCAATAAACTGTGGATCTTTGAAATTCTCTACCACAGAGAGCTGTGGATTATCAGTTGATGATTACATTCAAGGCAGAGGTTAATACATTTTTGGACACCATGTGGATTTGAGGTTAATGAGTCAAAATCTAATTGAGTGGTGGGACAGGATTAAAATGTTGATTGACATCCAACTGCTCACTCTACCTTGTTTTGATTTTCCCTTGACTGAATAAAGATGGAAAAACACACCAGGCACATGTTTTGGAGATCCAAAGAGTTATAACTTTTTAAAAAAAAATACATTTTATCTCAATAGATCCTCTTTTTGTTCAGTCCTGGCTGAGCCAGCATTTGTTGCCCTTCTCAAGTTAGTGTTGAGTAGGAGGTGATGAGCTGCCTTCTTAAACTGTTGAGGTCCATGTGCTGTAGTTACACCTCCAATGCCTTTCGGGAGGGAGTTGCAGGATTTTGATCTAGCAACACTGAAGGATCATTGTTATCATTCCAAGGCAAGATAGTATTCAGATTTCTTAATTTCAGAGATAGTAGGAACTACAGATGCTGGAGAATCTGACATAACAAGGTGTAG
>JAHRHZ010000030.1:38526495-38555328 GCA_024137785.1 Ginglymostoma cirratum
CAGAGGAGCAGAAAGGCTGACGTTTTGGGCCTAGACCCTTCTTCAGAGGGTCTAGGCTTGAAACGTCAGCCTTCCTGCTCCTCTGATGCTGCTTGGTCTGCTGTGTTCATCCAGCTCTACACCTTGTTGTCGTAGAGAGTATACACTGCTGCTACTGAGCATTTTTGGTGGAGGGAGCGGATGCTTGTGGATGCAGTGCCAGTCAAGCGGGCTGCTTTATCCTGAATGGTTTCAAGCTTCTTGAGTGTTGTTGGAGCTGCACCCATCCAAGCAAGTGGGGAGTATTCAGTCACATGACTGAGTTGTGCCTTGTAGATGGTGGATAGGCTTTGGGGAGTCAGGAGGTGAGTTATTTGCTACAATATTCCTTGCCTCTGACATTTGAAGCTCAGTATATTTTATGCCTAGTGCAGTTCAGTTCCTGTTTAATGGTAAACCCCAGGATGTTAATAGTGGGAGATTCAATAATAGTGACGCCACAGAATGTCAAGGGATGGTCTCTTACTGGAGATGGTCACTGCCTGGCATTTGTGTGACATGCAAGTTTTTTTTGTCACATTTCAGTCCAATCCTGAATCTTGTCCAGGCCTATTTGCAGTTGGACGTGGATAGCTTTGGAGGATGACAGGAACATAAATTAATCATCCTTCACCCAAATAAAGGGCATGCCAAGGTGGCCATGTAATGTTATCATCATTTATAAAAAAGATTTGGATGTGAATATAGGAGGTAGAGTTAGTAAGTTTGCAGATGTCACCAAAATAGGTGGTATAGTGGACAGTGAAGAAGATTATCTCAGAGTAAAGCAGGATTTTGATCAGATGGGTCAATGGGTCGAGGAGTGGCAGATGGTGTTTAATTTAGATAAATATGATGTGCTGCATTTTGGTGAGACCAATCAGGATAGGGCTTATACAGTTAATGGCAGAGCCTCAGGTAGTGTTGCTGAACAATGAGATCTAGGGGCGCGGGGACATAGTTCCTTGAAAGTGGAGTCGAGGGTAACAGGTTGGTCTGAAGGTGTTTGGTGCGTGTGCCTGTATTGGTCAGTGCATTGTGGATAGGAGTTGAGACATCATGTTGTGGCTGTATGGGACATTTGTGAGGCCTCTTTTGGAATACTGCGTGTAACTCTGGCCACCCTTCTTTAGGAAGAACGTTGTTAAACTTGAGAGGGTGCAGAAAAGATTTATAAGAATGTTCCTCGACTGGAGGGTTTGGGCTATCTGGAGAAGCTGGGGATTCTTTCTCTGGATGCTGAGAGGTGATCTTATAGAAGTTTACAAAAGTATGAAGGGCATGGGTAGGGTGAGTAGGCCAAGGTCTTTTTCCTAGAGTGTGGGGAGTTCAAAACTAGAGGCTATAGGTTTAAAGTGAGAGGGCAAAGAATTGAAAAGGACATAATGGATAACTTTTTCACACAAAGGGTGGTGTGTGTATGGAATGAACAGGCAGAGCAAGTTTGGAGGTGAGTACAATTACAGCATTTAAAGGCATCTGGCTGGATATATGAATAAGAAGAGTTTCGAGGATATGGGCCACATGCTGGCAAATAGGATTAGTTCAGATTGGGATATCTAGTCAGCGTGGATCAATTGGACTGAAGGGTCTATTTCTGTGCTGTATAACTCTATGATTCAATGACAGTATGAATACAGCCAACAAGAGTTGGCAATCCTTGCCAGCAATGATGAATAGACTTCTCCTTGGTCAGAGGTTCTGTTTCGTGTGTTTGACAACAACTGGCTCGTGCAACTTTTACTGAAAACATTGCATTTGGAATGGGCCTTGGCAGTGACAAGGTAAAACTGCTGATGCACACACAGGCCTTTTTTAAAAAAAGAACCTGGTGGCCTAGAATTGGTGCTGAAGGGTATTGCGCGGCAATCTAAATTTCTTCACATTGTTCGTCAGATGGAGGTGTTAGTCTTTCTAATTGAAAGGAATTGCAATGAAAATGCTAAGCATTTACACAGCTACATCCAAAACTTCATACCAGGGTCAATAAAGAATGACGTTTTTAGGCAGCGTCTTTTGTACTTCAGCTATGCTGTCAAATTAACACAGACTATATTATTGTCTCATTAGTTTGAAACCCATCTTTTCTGCTTGAAAGAAGCCAGTTAGTCAGTTTGCCTTGCTCACGTACAATTGTGGTCCCGGCTACAATTGCTGAACTTAAGGCAAAAGCTGAATGCCTCAAACAAAGTAGTCATGAGAAAATGTGTTAGAATTGATGCTGATTATGTAAAATTTTCCTGGGTCTGCTTTCAAACAAAGGGACGAAGGTATAGATATGTGACATCAATGTCCCTAAGTAAAAATTACTCCATCACATTTCATTTTAAGTAACTATTACACTTCGTTAAATAACAAAGACACCCTGCTGACTATATTGTCACTATTAAAACTCCCACTTTCCTTTTATAATCTGTCATGACACCTTCTACATTCAGAGCTGTCCTCCAAAATGCTTAGCATTTTAATTTGAAACCAGCATTAAGACATTCAAACCAATTTTTCCTTGAGACCGTTCTCTACACATGAAAATTAGTCCAAGTTTCAAAATATTTGCAAAAGACAAAAAAACCTTTAATAATGTTTGTTGATGAGAACAAAAATAGGAGCAGAAACAGTACATTAAGGCATACAAGGTTACGGGCCAACTACTTGAAAATGGGAGTGGAATAGCTAGATGGCTATTTTTTGACCATCATGGATTTAGTGGCTTTTTATGTGATGTAGACCTCTATGACTCTGATCCTAAATGTGCTACTTGAGCTCCAGAGTTTGCTCCAGCTTACATTTTATTGTGGCTTTGGCTGCTATTTTTCTCCAGCTTCTCAATCAATTGCAGAATCATAGAACATAGGACTTAGAACAGTACAGCACAGTACAGGCCCTTCAGCCCACGATGTTGTGCCGAACTTTTACCCTAAACCTAAGGTCTATCTAACCTCCACCGCTACTTTATACTATCATCCATATGCCTATCTAATAGCCTCTTAAATGCCCCGAATGAGGCCAATTCCACTACCCTCTCCGGCAATGCATTCCACGCCGCTACCACTCTCTGAATAAAGAACCTACCTCTGATGTCTCCTCAATATCTACCTCCTTTCACTTTAAAACTATGTCCCCGCATAAAAGCTACCTCCATCCTAGGAAAAAGTCTCTGGCTGTCTACTCCATCTATACCTCTGATCATTTTGTACACCTCTATCAAGTCACTTCTTACTCTTCGTCGTTCTAAAAAGAAAAGCCCTAGCTCTCTCAACCTTTCCTCGTAAGACCTCCCTTCTATTCCAGGCAACATCCTGGTAAATCTCCTCCGCACCTTTTCTAACGCTTCCACATCTTTCCTGTAATGAGGTGACCAGAACTGGACACAATACTCCAGATATGGCTGAGCCAGGCTTTTGTATAGCTGGAGCATAACTTCACGGCTCTTGAACTCAATCCCTTTATTAAGGAAAGCTAACATACCATATGCCTTCTTAACAACTCTACCTACCTGGGTGGCAGTTCTCAGGGAACTGTAAACATGAACCCCAAGATCCCTCTGCTCCTCCACACTGCCAAGAATCTTTCCGTTAACCCTGTATTCTGCTTTCAAGTTTGTCCTTCCAAAATGAATCAGCTCACACTTTTCAGGGTTAAACTCCATTTGCCACTTCTCAGCCCAGCTCTGCATCCTATCAATCTCCCTTTGTAACCTAGAATAGCCCTCTGCACTGTCCACAATGTGACCCACCTTCGAAACATCCGCAAACTTGCTAATCCACCCTTCCACTCCTTCATCCAAATCATTGACAAAAACCACAAATAGAAGAGGACCCAGAACAGCTCCTTGTGGTGCACCACTCGTAACTGAGCACCATGTTGAATATTTTCCATCCCCTACCACCCTTTGTCTTCGAAGGGTCAGCCAATTCTGAATCCAATCTGCCACATTTCCCCCTATCCCATGCCTCCTTACCTTCTGCATTAGCCTACCATGGGGAACCTTATCAAACGCCTTACTTAAATCCATGTATACCACATCTACCGCCCCACCTTCATCCACGTGTTTGGTCACCTCTTCAAAGAATTCAATAAGGTTTGTGAGGCATGATCTACCCCTTACAAATCCATGCTGACTATCACGAATCAAACTGCTCTTTTCCAAGTGATCATAAATCCTGTCTCTCAGAGCTCTTTCCAATAATTTGCCCACCACTGATGTAAGTCTAACTGGCCTGTAATTTCCGGGGTTATCCCTATTCCCTTTTTTGAACAGTGGAATGACATTTGCCTCTTTCCAATCTTCCGGCACTATACCCTTGGACAGTGTGGATGAAAAGATCATCGCCAAAGGCCCTGTGATCTCGTCCCTCGCTTCCCATAGGATTCTTGGATAAATCCCATTGGGCCCGGGGGACTTATCTATCTTCAACTTCCTCAGAATTCCTAGCACATCTTCTTTACTAACATCAACCTCCTCTCGCCTACCTGCCTGTTTCACAACGTCGTCCTCTACAACTAGGTCCCTCTCAGTTGTGAATACTGAAGAAAAGTATTCATGAAGGACCTCTCCCATCTCTTTAGGCTCTGTGCACAAATTCTCTTTACAATCCTTGATTGGTCCTACCCTTTCTCTGGTCAAATCTCTTTAGGCTCTGTGCACAAATTCTCTTTACAATCCTTGATCGGTCCTACCCTTTCTCTGGTCATTCTCTTGTTCTGCACATATGTGTGAAAAGCCTTGGAGTTTTCCTTGATCCTATCCACCAAGGTTTTCTCATGCCCCCTCATAGCTCTCCTAAGCCCTTTCTTCTGCTCCTTCCTGGCTAACTTGTATCCCTCTAGAGCCTTTTCCGTTCCTCTTTTCCTAAACCTTATATAAGCCTCCTTTTTCCTCTTAACCAGTCGTTCGACATCCCTTGAGAACCACTGCTCCCTCACTCGACCGCATCTTCCCTGGCTGCTAGGAACAAACCTATCGAGCACGTGCAGCATGCATTCCTTAAACAATCTCCACATTTCTGTGGTGCTCTTCCCTGACAGCATATGTTCCCAATTTATGTTACCCAGTTCTTGCTGAACAGAATTGTAATTACCCTTCCCCCAATTATAAACTTTACCCTGCCATATGTACCCATCCTTATCCATGACTATCGTGAAAGAAACAGTTATGATCGCTACCGCCAAAATGCTCTCCTACCAATAAGTCTAACACTTGGCCCGGTTTGTTGCCAAGCACCAAATCCAAAGTGGCCTCTCCTCGTGTTGGTCTATCTAGATACTGTGTCAGGAATCCTTCCTGAATGCACTGGACAAAATCTGCTCCATCTAAGCTATTACAACTAAAATGTTTCCAATCAATATTTGGAAAGTTGAAGTCACCCATGACTACAACCTTGTGACTTCTATACCTTTCCAGTATCTTCCTCCCAATCCGCTCCTCTACTTCTCTGCAAATATTAGGGGGTCTGTAAAAAAGCCCCCAACAAAGTGATTGCTCCTTTCTTGTTCCTGAACTCAACCCAAACTGACTCTGTAGACATATCATTCTCGAACTGCATTTCAGTAGCTGCTATACTGGCCCTGACTAGCAATGCCACTCCCCCACCTCCTTATCCACCCTCCCTATTTCTTTTAAAGCATCTAAATCCTGGAACTTCCAACAACCATTCCTGCCCGTGAGTTACCCAAGTTTCTGTGATGGCCACAACATCGTAGTTCCAAGTGCCGACCCATGCTCTAAGTTCATCTGCTTTATTTCTGATACTTCTAGCATTGAAGTATACACACCTCAAACCATCTTGGTGTCCGCAATTATGCTCCATCAACCACATTTCTTTATAGACCACCTCACTCCCTGTTGTGTCTGTTGGAAGGCTGAATACCTCATCCTCTGAATTATAAATCCGGTTCCCTACCCCCTACCAAACTAGTTTAAACCATCCCGTACAGCTCTAGCAATCATAGAATTTAACAGTGCAAAAGGATGCCATTCAACCTATCATGGCTGTATCAGCTCCTGAAAGAACTACCCAGCTAGTCCCATTCTCCAGCCCTACCTCTGTAGCCCTCTAGCGTCATCACTTTCAAATATATATCCAGCTCATTTTTGAAACCTCCCCTGGAATGATTTCCAACACTCTCCCAGGCAGACTCTTCCAAATCCGAACAATTCTGAGGAAAGTTTCTCCTCAACTCACTCCTCGCTCTTTTGCTGACAATCTTGAAATTGTGACTCCTAGTTACTGACATACCAACTAAGGGAAACAATCCTCCGCTTCTCTCCCTTCCAAACATTTTCTCCTCCATGATTCAGACATTAGTTATATTAGTTCAGCGAATAGACAATTATAACACAATGCAGACGGGGAGCTGGGGCGGAATCAGAATTATACATCTTTTACATAGTACCTTCTAAATATTCTAATCCCTTCATGTCACAATATATTACCCAATTTACGTAACTTCATCAACACAAGCTCAGGGTAGTTACAGATTAAGCAAAGGTGTGATTACTATTTAAAGCAGATGTCACATTCCTTTCTTTGTTTCTTTGTGATATACCTTTGGCTTTGAAAGAGAAAGTTACCGAGAATATGAGCAGTTATAATTCATGGCGTGAGGCGACAGGAATCTCAGAGAGTTGTTAAGGACAGATTGAGCTGTTTGCTGTAACCTGGAGCTGCTGTCAGACCCGTATTATAAAGATTGAAGTGTGAAGTCACAGGCTAAGTTATTTGTTGGTGAGTATTTGCTATTTAAATTAAGAAAATAATTTCAAGCAGGTTAAAAAGAGTTATCAAAATATCAAGAGTATAAGCAGAAAAGGATTAGAGACATTAATTGAAATTAACATTTAATCAGAAAAATAATGAATCAATTAAAATGTTGCAAGGTGATGCACAGCAGCTACAGAATGTGGGAGCTCATGGACACTGGTGTGATTCAGGTCAAATATGTTTGCAGTGAGGTTTTGTGGTTGGATGACCTTCTGCTCAGAGGTTATGAGACACATTAAGGAGGATGCACACTACTGGGACACTTTGTTTCAGGAGATGGTCATATCCATAATGATTGGGCTTTCTGATTTTGTCCATGATCATGAACAGAAAGGCTATGAGTGAGGCAGGTTTGGGGATTGAGGAGGTTGAAGTGGAGGTATATGAAACCACTACTGTGCTGGATCCTGCAAGGTGATTGATTAGGAGATGGAAAGGGAAATTAGAATGGGTGGATAGTTTAGGATGCTCAGAACAGCCTTTTCCTATACATTATTCATATCTGCTTCTATGTTTTCATGGTTCAGTATTACCTTTTGCAAACCTAGCTTGCTATGGAATGACTCCAGAGAGGCTGGTATCCCATCACCAAGTCATCCTGTATTTACACATGAAAAAGTCCTTCACTTTAGTAGTACTTCATCCAGGATGAACAGGTAATCTTAAATGTGAAAGGTTAGTTAGGCTGGGCCTCTATCCATTGGAGTTCTGAAAAATAAAACGTCGGGTTTTTTTAATTCAAACATATAAGACTTAAAAAAGTGGATATTGAAATTATGTTTCTCCTTGCAGAAAAGACTGGAATTAAGGACACAGATTAAAAGCTTCTGTTCAAGATGGAAATGAAGAGGAATTCTTTCTCCCAGAAGGCTGTGCATCTGTGAAATTTCCAGAGAGGTTGGAGACAGCATCATTTTTAAGGCAGAGGTAAATGGTTCTGGACTGAAAGGAGAATAAAAGAGTGTAGAGGGTTCAGACAGAAAAGTGCCTGCAATCAGATCAGCCATGATCTTACCAAATGGTGGATGGGGTTTGAGGGGCCGAATGGCCCACTCCTACACTTAATTTCTATGGTTGCACACACTTTTTTCAAGATTTTACAGTCTTTCCTAGCTGTTGAGACCAGAGAGAGAGAGAGAGAGAAAGAGATACTGAAAGAAAGTTTCAACTCGTAAATCCTTCTGACTTTGTTCAGGAAACTTAAAGCCACGGATATTGTAATTGTGCTGTCATCAAGAAAAGCTTTCTGACTTGAATCATGTTGTGATTCATTTTGTATTGGTGTCCATTTCAGACCCAACAACGTTACAGCAAGCTATTTCAGATTTGTTTCAGCAATGATAGATTATGATATTAGAGCATTTATCTTGATGAAAAAATGTCAGGTAGGTCTTTTTTAACTGTGGGATTTTCTGAAGCAGCTGAAATCAAAGTAGTACCCATTTTACAGAATTGAAAAACCATAGCGCGGTCATAGTGCAGAAAGAGGTTGCTCAAGAGCAATATAAGTCAACCCACTGCCCCACTTGTTCCCTGTAATTCTGCCAAAGACCCAATTTCCTTTTGAACATTCTGGCTGGTCCAGCCTCCATCATACTCTCAGGCTGTGTAATGCAGACGGACACTTGTGCATTAAATAAAATCTTCAAACCATAAGGCCTCTCGCATTTTACAACAGTCACCTTAAATTGTTGGTCTCAACCCTTTTGACGATGGAATTCATTTCTCCCAATGAGGATTACAGCATTTCAAGAAGGTAGCTCATCAGCACCTTCTCAAGGGACGGGCAATAAATGCTGGTCCAAGCAGCAAAGCCCACATTCCACAACTGAATAAAAAAAATACCCTGCCCATAATGGTTTTATACCTTTCATGATTTACATTTGGTCTATATTCAGCCACGAGACAAGAGCACTCATCCCTCATTGTTTTTGAGAAGGTGCTGGTGAGCCACTGTCTTGAATGATTTCAAACCATGTAGTGTAGCTGCACACACAGTGGTGTTTGGAAGATTTTGATCCAATGGCATGAAAGTGGTACAGTCCCAAGTCAGTTTCCATGTGGCTTCCCTCTTGTCATCATTGTGAGAGTCTCTCGCAAACAAATATGATTCTCCACTCAGCAAATTCTGTGTCACTGGTCATGGGTTCTATGGGTTCTTGAGTAGTTGATCAGCCTGTTCCTAGAGCTACATCTCCATCCAAACATTTGGCATGTGTTTCTGGGAGGCGAAATTGGTCCTTGGCCTTAAGATCATTGGCATTCCTTTCTCCAGCTCCTTTTCCATACTTCCTGTTGCCAACAGGTATTCTCAAAGGATTGTGTCCCTTGATATAAGAGTTTCCTCTAAGTCAGTGTCTTCAGAATGAAGAACTCCCACGCATTGACATCAATGCTGCATTTTTTGAAGGAAGCCTTGGGGGAGCCTTTGTCCCCCTCCATTTCGAGTGCCACCCTTGACCTGGGTGAAGAAGACTTGCTGTTGCAGTTGGAACTCAGGCATCATGACAAGGTCAATCCGATTGACTTTAACACTAGGCCTGAATATATGGTTGTTGATCATGATGCAGATCAACAACTTCAGGAGATGTTCAGCCACCAGTTCCAACAGATCTGCTTTTATTGCTCTGCATGTTATAAATGCAATGCAATGCAAAGGAATGAATCACAACAATTCAGTGCAACTTCAGTCTTACTTTTTTTGATGAAACATTAAACACGTCACATTTCAATATGTTGAGATTTTTGTCACACTGTTTTAGAATTCTGGCATTGAGTGGTGACGTAATTGCGATAATCGAATGATCTGTCATACAGTTGTTTATAGTTACAGAGCACTGCAGCAGCATTGTGATGTTAAGCTGCTAACCTCATCTGTTCTCTTTATTCCCACTAATTGCGTCAAATTTGCAGCTGAAAAACAGACCAGGAACTGATGCAAGCTGGTGTTTATGCTCGATGCAAGCCTTTTCCCACCTTACTTTACTTCATCCTCTCAACATAATTAGTAATCTCTGTAGGTAAATGATATAAATAGGTCTTCTGCTAATGAGCTGAATTACTGTTGAGCAATTGTTGGCAATTTTGTAAATTGCAGGCACTTGTACATTTTCAGCTCCAGGACACACAAATATTTTCCTTTGATGATATATTGGTATTTTGAAGTAACCACAGAAGAGGGGCAGGTAGTCGCATTGAGTGAAACCTATCCCCCGCCAACCGTCGCATTTGCCTGTCCCTTGGACCCATTAATAGCCATCTTGAGCAGGGCCAGGAGAGATTGCCAAAGCATGACAAATAAAACCATGTGCTAGACTTATTTATATGTAATATCCAGGAGGTATTGTTCAGCAACAACCTGCTCATTGATGCCCAGTTTAGGTTCTGCCAGGGCCAGTCAGCTCATGACCTTAGAATGTAGGTTCATAGTTCCTTGAAAGTGGATTTGCAGGTAGATATAATAATGGAGAAGGCATTTGGTAAGCTTGCCTTTATTGGTCAGAGCATTGAGTATAGGTATTGGGAGGTCATGTTGTGGCTGTACAGTGCATTGGTTTGCCCACTTTTGGAGTATAGTGTGCAATTCTGCTCTCCCTTCCATATAAAGGATGTTGTGAAACTAGAAAGGGTTCAGAAAAGAATTACGAGGATATTGCCAGGGTTAGATGGTTTGAGCTAAAGGAAGAGGCTGAATAGGCTGCAGCTATTTTCTCTGGAGTTCCAGAGGCTGAGGGGGGACCTTATAGAGGTTTATAAAATCATGGATAGAATAGATAGGCAATATCTTTTCCCTGGTGTGGGGAAGTCCAAAACGAGAGAGCATGGATTTAAGGTAAGACAGGAAAGATACAAAGGGACCTAAGGGGTAACTTTTTCTTCCAGATGTGGAGATGTTGGCTGATATTTGCGCAATGTTCAGCACCACTCATGAGTTCTCAGATACTGAAGCAGTTCATGTGTATGGAATAAGCTGCCAGAGGAAGTAGTGGAGGCTGGTACAATTACAACAATTAAAAGACATGAGTGAGACGGGCTTGGAGGAATATGGGACAAATGCTGGCAAATGGGATGAGATTTATGTAGGATATCTGGTTGGCATGGACAAATTGGACCAAAGAGTCTGTTTCTATTCTGTACATCTCTATGACTCTATGACCTTATTACAGATTTGGTTCCAACATGGTCAAAGAACCAAAAGTCCAGAGGTGAGGTTGGATTGAAAGCCTTTCACATCAAAGCTGCATCTGACTGAGTGTGGCATCTAGGAACAATTGGGAATTAGGTCAGAACTATGCTGTGGCATCATACAATGGACAATGGTTGTGTTTATTAGAGGTCAGTCATCTCAGTCCCAGCACATCTCAGAGGGAGTTTAGAACATAGAACATAGATCATAGAACAGTACAGCACAGTACAGGCCCTTCGGCCCACAATGTTGTGCCGAACTTTTACCCTAAGCCTAAGGTCTATCTAACCTCCACCCTTACCTTATACTATCCTCCATATGCCTATCTAATAGCCGCTTAATTGCCCTAATGAGGCTGACTCCACTACCCTTTCTGGCAATGCATTACACGTCCTGACCACTCTCTGACTAAAGAACCTACCTCTGATGTCTCCCCTATATCTACCTCCACTCACTTTAAAACTGTGCCCCCTCATAATAGCTATCTCCACCCTAGGAAAAAGCCTCTGGCTGTCCACTCTATCTATACCTCTGATCATTTTGTACACCTCTATCAAGTCACCTCTCATCCTTCGTTGTTCTAAAGAGAAAAGCCCTAGCTCTCTCAACCTTTCCTTGTAAGACCTTCCCTCCATTCCAGGCAACATCCTGGTAAATCTCCTCTTCACCTTTTCCGATGCTTCCACAACTCGCCTGTAATGAGGCGACCAGAACTGAACACATTACTCCAGATGTGGCCGAACCAGGCTTTTGTATAGCTGGAGCATAAGATTCCCAATTAAACTGTTCAGTTATGTTATCACACACCTCTGGAGATAGGAGTCTTGAACTTAGGCATCCTGTTCCAGACTAAGGAGCACTACCACTATGCTACAGGTGTCCACTTCCTCAGGGTAGTGTCCAAAGCCAAACCATCTTCAGCTGCTTCATCAATGACCTCCTAACCATATAAAGCCAGATGTGGAGATGTTGGCTGATGTTTGCACAATGTTCAGCACCATTCGTGAGTTCTCAGACACTGAAACAGTTCATGTTCTGGCTCCATAGCTCAGTGGTTAGAGTACTGGCCTTATAAACCAGAGTCCGTGAGTTCGTGCCTCTCTGGGGCCTTTGGCAAATGGGCAGTATGGTGGCTCAGTGGTTAGCACTGCTGCCTTCAGCGCCAGGGACCTGGGTTCAATTCACACCCTCTGGTGATTGCGTGGAGTTTGCGCATTCTCCCTGTGACTGCATGGATTTCTTCCAGTTTTCTACCGCAGGCTAGGTGGATTGGCCATGCTAAATTGCCTGTAACATTCAGGGATGTGCAGATTATGTGGATTACAGGGGAATGGGTCTGAGTGGGATGCTCTGAGGGTTGGTGTGGACTTGTTGGGCCGAAGGGCCTGTTCCCACACTGTAGGGATTCTATTAGTGTTCAAATCTTGCAAGATCAGGATGATATCCCAGGTTGGGCTGTCAAGTGGCAAGTCACATTTGCTCCACACAGGCAATGATCTTCTCAAACAAAAGAGAATCTAACCATTACCTCTTGATATTTAATGACATCACCCATCACTGAATCCACCACTTTCAAAATCCTCGGGGTTACCATTGAGTGGAAACTGAATCGGACTGTGGTTACGAGAGAAGGTCAGAGGCTAGGAACTACGCAGGGAGTAATTCACCTCTTGTCCACCATCTACAAGGCAGAATTAAAGAGTGTGATGGAATACTCCTCCCTTGCCGAGATCAGTGCAGCTCTAACAACACTCACAAGGCTTGACACCATCTAGGAACTTGAGTCACTACCTTCAGTGTACATTCCTTCCACCAGTGAAATACAGTGACAGCAGTGTGTGCCACTAACAGATTCCCTGCAGTGACTCATCAACGGTCCTTTGACAGCACCTTGCAAACCCTTGTCCCTTGATCAGGATCTGATACCTGACGTCAGCACCTGACACATGTGAATATCATGACTGCAGATTTCCCTGCAAGCCACAAAGCTTTCTGACTTGAAGCTATATCTGCATTCCTGCAGTGTCACTGAGTCCAAATTCTGAAACTCATTTTCTGACAGCAATGTAGGTGTACCTATATTCCAAGGATTGCAGCATTTCAAAGAGGCTTCCCAAAGATAATTAGGGATGGCCTTTCACTTGGGGCAGCGGGGCAGCACGGTGGCTCAGTGGTTAGCACTGCAGCCTCACAGCACCAGGGACCTGGGTTTGATTCCACCCTCAGGTGACTGCCTGTGTGGAGTTTGCACATTCTCCCTGTGTCTGCGTGGGTTTCCTCTGGGTGCTCCGGTTTCCTCCCACAGTCCAAAGATGTGCAGGCTTGGTGGATTGGCCATGCTAAATTGCCCATAGTGTTCAGGGGTGTGTGGATTATAGGGGGATGGGTCTGGGTGGGATGCTCCAAAGGTCAGTGTGGACTTGTTGGGTCAAAGAGCCTGTTTCCACACTGTAGGGATTCTAATTCTAAATAATACTGGCCTAGCTAGTGACATACACATCCAACAACTAAAAAAAATTCTGATTATCTGATAAATTAAGACTCTGACAAAACCATAAATATTGTAGAATAAACTTGCCTTTAGGTAACAAAAACAAAGTTGCTGGAAAAGCTCAGCAGGTCTGGCAGCATCTGTGGAGGAGAAAACAGAGTTAAAGTTTCGGGTCTGGTGACCCTTCCTCAGAACTGATGGTGGCTGGGAAAACGTCAGTTTATATGCAGAAAATAGGGAGATGGGTGGGGTAGGGAGTAAACGAAAAGATAGAGCTCAAAGCGAGAGAAAGACAGTTGGACAGACAAAGGAGTTGCTAACAATCAAGCTGGGAAAGAGAATAGTTGTTAATGGGGGCTGTTAGTGACTAACAACAGGGGGTGTGTAATGGCAGGCTATGCAGTAACAAGGCCTGGTGTGTCGGGTGGGGGGCTGGGACATGGGAGAGTTTAGGCCCTAAAATTATTGAACTCAATATTGAGTCTGGAGGGCTGTAGGGTCCCCAAAAAGAAAATGATGTGTTGTTCCTCCAGCTTGCGTTGGGCTTCACTGGAACACTGTAGCAAGCCGGAGTCGGAGATGTTGGCCAGGGAGCAGGGTGGTGCATTGAAGTGGCAGGCAACAGGTAGTTCAGGATCTTTCTTGCGAGCAGAACATAGATGTTCTGCAAAGCAGTCGCCAAGTCTACACTTAGTTTCCCCAATGTAGAGGAGACTACATTGTGAGCAGCGAATGCAGTCGACTAGATTCTTGGAAGTACAGGTGAAGTGTTGCTTCACCTGGAAGGTATGTTTGTGCCCTTGGATAGTGGGGAGGGAGGAGGTAAATAGGCAGGTGTTGCACCTTCGCCGGTTACAAGGGAATGTGCGTAGGGCTGTGGAGAGGTGTTGGGGTTGAAGGAAGTGTGAACCAGAGTGTCCCGGAGGGAACGGTCCCTGCGGAAGGTGGACAAGGGAGGGGAGGGGAATATGTGTCTGGTGGTAGCATCTTGCTGGAGATGGTGGAAATGGCGTCTGATGATCTTCTGGATGTGGATGCTGGTGGAATGGTAGGTAAGAATAAGGGGAACCCTATTGCTGTTGCGGGAGGGAAGAGAAGGAGTGAGGGCAGACGTGCGGGAGATGGGTTGGAACCGATTGAGGGCCCTGTCGACAACAGAGCTGGGGAGTCCCCTGTTGAGAAAGAATGTGGACATTTCGGAGGCTCCCTTGTTGAAGTTGGCTTCATCTGAACATATGCAACGGTGACAGAGGAACTGAGAAAATGGGATGGAGTCTTTACAGGAAGTGGGGTGTGAGGATGTATAGTCCAGGTAGCTGTGGGAGTCATTGGGTTTGTAATAGATATTAGTGGCCAGGCTATCCCCAGAAATGGAAACAGAAATGTTGAGGAAGGGAAGGGAGGAGTCAGAGATAGACCAGGTGAAAGTGAGGGCAGGGTGGAAATTGGAGGCGAAATTGATGAAGTTTTCCAATTCTAGACGAGAGAGGGAAGCAGCACCGATGGTATCATCGAAGCATCAGAGAAAGAGTTGTGGGTGGGGGCCGGAATAGGACTGGAACTAGGAATGTTCCACGTACCCCACGATTTGGGGATTGAGGTAAAAGCATCACCTTTCATCTTAGTGTTGCTAAACTATCTAACATCTAACAACTTTCAAGATTAATTTAACCATCGATGGGGGTATGGGTTGAAGTAAGTGCTACAACTCAGCAACACGTAGCTTCTTAAAAACACTGTCCTTATCAGGAGTGTAAAAGGGCTAATTGTTTATTGATGACACTCCATGCCAGCTCATGACCGTGTCTTTATTTCAAAGCAATTCATCTAAATGCCACTTGTATGTGACTCAAGGATAAACAAGTGTTGCATCTAATGAATTTTCTGATGTATTTTTTCACCCTTGAATAAAGATTTACAAAAATGTTGCCAAAATTAGTTACATAGCACATTGACATTTTTATACTTTTTTATTGCCTTGAAAAGCTTCTCAGTAGAGGAGAGCCTTTTGTGATGAAGTGCTATGAATTCATTAAGGTAATAAATTAAATATGCATAAAACCTCCTCAAAGCAAATTGGTTTGGACTGGGTGCATAGGCAAGTCTCATGTATGTTAATTCCAACCACGATACTGCCTTGTTACTCCTGTTCGGCTGGAATAGATTGTTTTTTTCACAGCTTTCTGAGAAGTTTCAATCTTTTGAGTGGTGCAACTTGTAGATTACTTCAATGTTTCCATCTTGTTTTTGGCAGGAACAGTTTGAGGATATTTGCAATTGACTCCAGCATGATAAACAGATAGTTGTGAAAAGAGATCAAACGGCTGTGGATGTTGAAAGTCCGAATGGAATCAGGAACGGTGGTAAATACTCAGCAGGGCAGGCAAAATCAGAGGAGAGAGAACTCACAGTTACACCATTAACTCCGAGTGCAACTCCACCCTCCCATGACGTGGCAGGAGATTGGGCCAAAAGGGGAAATGAATAGGTAGGTTGATCCTGGAGATTTAGTTGCCCTCTTTTCCCTTCTTGACCAATTAAAGACCGGGTAAGATAATCCATGGGGGAATTTTCTCGTTTCACCAGCAAATAAAGCCTTTAATTAAAGGTCAATTAACAGCCACTGATGGGCCCCAACTGCTCAATAAGCTAATTACCTGCCATGCCAAGAAATATAGCTGGTTTCCCTGGAAACGAGGCTGTCGGGTTTGGTGGGGGGAGGATTTAATTTTTCCCAATTTGGGGGCCAATCTGAGGAGTGGATGGGGGTTGGAAAGTGCCCTCTGAAAGCCAACGTTACTCTTGCATCCATCCCCACATGACTCCCTCACCCCCTGACTAACCCCTTCACCCTTCTCCAATATCACAAGAAGCAAAAATCACCTTTCTTCTCACTTTGGGATCCCAGTAGAACTCAATCTCAACAAATGATCTTTAGATTTAGATTTAGATTTTAGACAGAAGCACAGGAACACAGTGAGAAGTGTATAGTGTTGCCAAACATGGTGCCATCCAAGGTGCAAAGGTACCTTGGTACAAAAAACTGAGGCACAAAGTAGTAAAAGAAACAAGGCTAAAACGTTAAGCATTACATTCATAGAATAAGTCATAAAAGTAAAGGAAAATAAGTTAAAAGTTTGGCAATCTTTGATGAGTCCTCCACTTACCTCACTCTCTGGGAAAACGCAGCTGCCTGCTCTTGACGCTGCCATCACAGATACCAGGGGACCGTCCTCATTGCTCACCCTTCCCATGTTGGGCCACGATGCCATCGCCACTGCTGAAGCTGCCGTCTTCCTGATCTCCTCCTGCTGGATCCAGAACATGCCACACTCGTGTGCCAAGTTACCGTCACACTGGGCTGAGAGACCACCATGTGCTGCCGATCTCGAATCTGCCAGCCTCTGATTGGCCAGAATGGGAATCTAGTGTCGAACATCAGACAGACCAAGTAACTACCGGTCAGCTCTTAACCAGCTCGTGATCTGGTAGATTCACTCCGTGTTGGCGGCGATGTGTCTGTTGTTATGCAACACACCGAGGCCCCCACAATTAGTCTGCCGATCAGAGGTTCGTAACACTTCTTTCCAGATGCTGCCTGACCTGCTGAGCATTTCCCACTTCCTGCTGCTTTTCCTGAAAAAATATTGGACTGGATTGACTGAAGGTGATGGAGAACCAGAGCTAACCATGTGACAACTTTTCTCAGGAATACCCACCCAGATTTAGGGCACTTAACTGGGCAGCTCAAGCTTTCCCCATGATCAAGGACCACAGCGCTGGAAGGACCATCCACTAAAATCCATCAGCTAATCAGGTCCTAGCAGCTTTCACACGCAAACAAGGAACAGGAGTATACCTCTTGGACTTTGAGCATGCTCCACCATTCATTGAGATTATGGCTGGTCTGACACTAACCTCAGTTGTACAATCCTGCATATCCTCTAATAATGTTTTTTTCCCCTTGGTTAAATAGAATCCATCTACTTCCACCTTAAAAATATTTAAAGATTCTACATCCATGGTTTTTTGAAGAAAGGAGTTCCCAAAATTCACAACTGTCTGAGAGAATTTATTTTTCCCTCATCTCTGCCTTAAAATGGTGGTCCCACATTTTTAAACTATGCTCCCTAATTCTAGATTTTTCCAGATGAGGTAATATTCTTTCTGATATCCATCCAGTCAAGTCCCCTCAGGATCTTCTCTGTTTCAATTAAGGTACATCTGAATCGTCTAAACTCCAAAGGATACGGGCCCAGCCTGTCTAGCCTTTCCTCATCAAGCAATCTGCTCATTCTAGGTATTATCTTAACAAGCCTTCTCTGAACTGCTTCTGATGCATTAACATCCTTCTGTAAATACAATGAGCAGTGCTGTACACAGTAGTCCAGATGTATTCTCACCAATGCCCTGAATAGCTGAAGCATAACCTCCCTACTCTTGTATTCCATTGCCCTCAAAAACATTGAGTGGTCACTAATTAATTGTCCATTTGAGGGCTTTAATTACCAGCAGGGCAAGAATGTCATCCATGTCTCCTCCCACTATGGGCCAAATTGGGGTGGATCCATCAAGATGGTGGGTACTCTCCCAGCCAATGTAATTATTTCAACTCTGAACCCAACTCCCCTCACAAAGCCAGCCCCACTGCCAGGTGTACCACAGCAGTGCATATTATATCCTGTTCATTCTCGGCCAAATGCCTTCCCTCTGAACAGCCAGAAGACCATGTTATGATGAAGCAAGGCAGAATTTCACAGAATTGTCAGAGCTTTAAAGGTTAGGCAACAGCTCAATAAATCTCTGCTCCTGTGATTTAATTTAAATTAGCTCGCTGATATTGATTTTTAATGTCATCACTGTTCATAACAAGATCTTTAGCAAATACCTCTCATTTGCAATAAACTACACGTGCACTCTCAACAAATTATTAGCTGTCTTACCTCTTGTCATGAGTGCAGCAATTGATAATTATATAGCATGTTCAACGTAGAAAATAGGAGTAGGAGTAGGCCATTCTGCCCTTTAGGTCTGCTCCACCATTTAATATGATCATCCAGTTCGATACCCTGTTCTCACTTAATCCCCTTAGCTCTAAGAACTGTATCAAACTCTCTCTTCAAAACGCACAATGTTTTGGTCTTAGCCACATTTTTTATTTACAACTGAAGCTCATGGGTTATTAGCTAACTGAACATATTGGAACTGGAAACAAGTTGCAAAACACACAGAAACAAAGAGAGAGAAAGACAAGGGTGTTGTTTCCTCTAGCAGAAGCTGCCTGTTCTCTGCAGTAAAAATAACTGTTTAAACTTGAAGAAAACCATTTACCTTTCACGCAGCAGTTGCTGTGAAATGTGATGGGGGCATTAGGTGGGAATCTCAGTGTTGGATTCTCAGTGGTAAAAAGACTGGCTAGAGTTAGTGTCAGTGTACAGGCAGAAAGGGAACAATAGAGGAGTCCCAAAAGCTGGGGAAGCGGATGAGTCACTTGAAAGCGAATGTAGCCGAATCCACTCGCATTTAATTGTGCCTCAGAGATTTAACAGGAACTGTAGGGTCTCAAAACTATCCAGCAAACCCTAGTATATTTATCCGTCTCCTTATTGAGGTGTGGCCTTCACACAGAGGCAGCAGAATCTGACATTGAGAGTGGATAGAGTTGCGCAAGACACACCCCGTCTTTCTATTCAATCAATGCTGGAAGGATAGCAATAGCTTGGAGTTAATGTCATTAGATTAACAACCCAGAACCTCAGGCTAATGATGTGGGAGCATGGGTTCAAATCACACCGTGGTAAATGATGAAATTTGAATTCAATAAAATAACATGTTTGGCATTAAAATGCTTGTTTAGTGGTGAACTTGTAACCGTTGTTGTTTAAATATCTGGTTTACTCATTCCATTGAGGGAAAGAAATCTGGCATCCTTACCTGGTCTGGTCTACACGTGACTCCAGACCCACCACAATGCAATTGACTCCTAATTGCCTGAACAATTAAAATGGGCAAGAAATTCTGGCCCAGTCAGCAGCAATCACCTTACATGAATGGATAAAGGACAATTAAAACATTGCAACCACCTTCCAACCACAAACTTCGTACTCTCTATTTCCATGCGATTCTGGCGCAGTACCAGCTACAGACACCGCGTCTGACATGTTAAATAAAAACCAAAAGAATTGTGGGTGCTGTAAATCAGGAAGAAAGCTAAAAGTTGCATGGAAAACCTCAGTAGGTCTGGCAGCATCTTTAAAGAAAAAATCAGAGTTAACGTATCGGGTCCAGTTCTGAGGAAGGGTCACTGGACCCAAAACATTAACTCTGAATTTTTTTTCTTCACAGATACTGTCAAACCTGCCGAGCTTTACCTGCAACTTTTGTTTTTGCTATGTCTGAAAAATTGTTTCCCTTGTTGGAGGGTCAAAGACCACAGAATCTCAAAGTGAGTGTTGCCTATTTAAGACAGGGATAAGAAGGAATTTCTTCTCTCAGAGGTAACGGATCTTTGGAATTCATTACTACAGAGGGCTGTAGAGGCTGTTTCATTAAATGCATTCAAGGCTGAGATAGATAGATTTTTAGTCAGTAACAAAATGAAGAGTTATGGAGAAAAGGCAGAAACGTTGAGTTAAAGATATCAGATCATCTCATTGAATGTTGATGGGCCAAATCGTCTACTTCTGCTCGTACAGAGAATCATTTTACAGTTCCCATCCAAGCTAATGGCAATACAGACAAGATCCCAATGTAAAGTTTGACGCGATAGACCATAATTTCTACTTTTGTAACTTTGTTACCCTGGTGGTAACAGAGAGACTCACGGTTGGTGTGTTGCCTCCCAGGTGCCAGGGTCCGTGATGTCGCGGATTGTGTCTTTGGGGTCCTGAAGGGAGAGGGTGACCAGCCCCAAGTCGTGGTCCACATAGGTACCAATGACATAGGTAGAAGAGGGATAGGGATATAAGGCAGGATTTCAGGGAGCTAGGGTGGAAGCTGAGAGCTAGAACAAACAGTGTTGTTATCTCTGGTTTGTTACCTGTGCCATGTGATAGCGAGGCAAAGAACAGGGAGAGATATCAGCTGAACACATGGCTGCAAGGATGGTGCAGGAGGGAGGGTTTCAGGTGTATGGATAACTGGGGATCATTCTGGGGAAGGTGGGACCTGTACAAACAGGACGGCCTTCACTTGAACCAGAGGGGCACTAATATCCTGGGTGGGAAATTTGCTAGTGCCATTCGGGTGGATTTAAACTAGCTCAGCAGGGGCATGGGAATCTGTGGTGTAGTTCCAGTACACTGGAGGATGAGAATAGGGAGGACGTGGACAGGATTTCACTGTCACAGGAGTGTGCTGGCAGACAGCAAGCTGGTTTGAAGTGTGTCTACTTCAACGCCAGGAGTATCCGGAATAAGGTAGGTGAGCTTGCAGTATGGATAGGTACCTGGGACTTCGATGTTGTGGCCATTTCGGAGACATGAATAGAGCAGGGTCAGGAATGGATGTTGCAGGTTCCAGGGTTTAGATCTTTCATAAAGATCAGGGAAGGTGGTAAAAGAGGGGGAGGTGTGGCTTTGTTAGTCAAGGACAGTATAACGGTGGCTGAAAGAACTTTTGATGAGGACTCGTCTACTGAGGTGGTATGGGCTGAGGTCAGAAACAGGAGAGGAGAGGTCACACTGCTGGGAGTTTTTTATAGGCCTCCGCAAAGTTCCAGGGATGTGGAGGAGAGGATCGGCAAAACGATTCTGGGCAGGAGTGAAAGGAACAAGGTGGTCATTATGGGAGACTTTAACTTCCCCAACATTGACTGGAAATGCTATAACTCTAGTACTTTGGATGGATCGGTTTTTGCCCAATGTGCGCAGGAGGGTTTCCTGACACAGTATGTCGAAGGGCCGACAAGAGGGGAGGCCACACTGGATCTGGTACTTGGGAATGAACCAGGCCAGGTGTTTGATTTAGTGGTAGGTGAGCACTTTGGAGAGAGTGACCATAATTCGGTTACGTTTAGTTTAGCAATGGAAAGAAATAGGAACATGCCACTGGGCAAGAGTTATAGATGGGGGAAGGGCAATTATAATGCGATTAGGCAAGACTTAGGAAGGATAGAATGGGGAAGCAAAATGCAGGGGATGGGGACAATCGAAATGTGGAGCTGGTTTAAGGAACAGATATTGCGTGTCCTTGATAGGTACGTCCCTGTCAGGCAGGGAGGAAGTGATAAGGTAAGGGAACCTTGGTTTACAAAAGAAATTGTATCTCTTGTTAAGCGGAAGAGGGAGGCTTATGTGACATTGAGACGAGATGGTTCAGATGAGGCGATGGAGAGTTACAGATTAGCTAGGAAGGATTTAAAGAGAGAGTTAAGAAGAGCAAGGAGAGGACATGAGCAGTCATTAGCAGGTTGAATTACGGAGAACCCTAAAGCTTTCTATAGGTATGTGAGGAATAAAAGGATGACTAGGGTAAGAAGAGGGCCAGTCAAAGACAGAAGTGGGAAGTTGTGTGTGGACCCTGTGGAGATCGGAGAGGTGCTGAACAAATATTTCTCATCTGTTTTCACTCAGGAAAAGGAGAATATTGCAGAGGAGAAGACTGAGATACGGGCTATTAGACTTGAAAGGATTGAGGTTAGTAAGGAGGAGGTGTTATCAATCCTAGAAGGTGTGAAGGTAGATAAATCCCCTGGGCCGGATGGGATTTTTCCGAGGATTCTCTGGGACGCTAGGGGGGAGATGGCGGAGCCTTTGGCCTTGATCTTTGAGTCGTCATTGTCTACAGGTTTAGTACCAGAGGACTGAAGGATTGCAAATGTTGTGCCCTTGTTCAAGAAGGGCAGTAGAGATGACCCAGGTAATTATAGACCAGTGAGCCTTACATCTGTTGTAGGAAAAGTTTTGGAAAGGATTATAAGAGATAAGATATATAATCATCTAGCAAGCAACAATTTGATTGGAGATAGTCAACATGGATTCGTCAAGGGCAGGTCGTGTCTCACGAACCTCATTGAGTTTTTTGAGAAGGTGACTAAGCATGTGGATGAGGGTAGGGCAGTTGATGTGGTGTACATGGACTTCAGTAAAGCCTTTGATAAGGTTCCACTTAGTAGGCTATTGGAGAAACGCGGAGGCATGGGATTGAGGGAGATTTAGCAGTTTGGATGAGAAACTGGCTTTCTGAAAGAAGCCAAAGCGTGGTGGTTGATGGAAAATACTCAGCCTGGAGTCCGGTTACTAGTGGTGTGCCACAAGGATCTGTTTTGGGACCACTGCTGTTTGTCATTTTTATAAATAACTTGGACGCAGACATAGGTGGATGGGTTAGTAAGTTTGCAGATGACACTAAAGTCGGTGGAGTGGTGGACAGTGTGGAAGAATGTTGCAGGTTGCAGGGAGACTTGGATAAACTGTAGAATTGGGCTGAAAGGTGGCAAATGGAGTTCAATGCAGATAAATGTGAGGTGATGCACTTTGGGAAGAATAACAGGAAGGCAGAATACTGGGTCAATGGAAAGATTCTTGGTAGTGTGGAGGTGCAGAGGGATCTTGGTGTCCAGGTACATAGATCCCTGAAAGTTGCCACCAGGTTGATAGTGCTGTTAAGAAGGCATACGGTGTGTTAGGTTTCATTGGTAGAGGGATTGAGTTCCGGAGCCGTGATGTCATGCTGCAACTGTACAAAACGCTAGTGCGGCCTCACTTGGAATATTGCGTACAGTTCTGGTCGCCCCATTACAGGAAGGATGTGGAAGCATTGGAAAAGGTGCAGAGGAGATTTACCAGGATGTTGCCTGGTCTGGAGCGAAGGTCTTATGAGGAAAGGCTGAGGGACTTGGGTCTGTTCTCATTGGAGAGAAGAAGGCTAAGAGGGGATTTAATAGAGACATACAAAATGATCAGAGGATTAGATAGGGTGGACAGTGAGAGTCTTTTTCCTAGGATGATGACGTCGGCTAGTACGAGGGGGCATAGCTGCAAATTGAGGGGTGATAGATTTAAGACAGATGTCAGAGGCAGGTTCTTTACTCAGAGAGTGGTAAGGGCGTGGAATGCCCTGCCTGCTAATGTAGTTAACTCAGCCACATTAGGGGCATTTAAGCATTCCTTGGATAAGCAAATGGATGATGATTGGATAGTGTAGGGAGTGGGCTTAGATTAGTTCACAGGTCGGCGCAACATCGAGGGCCGAAGGGCCTGTTCTGTGCTGTGTTGTTCTATGTTCTCTGTTCTATGTTCTGTGTGGTCAGTCCCTGAATATATTCACATGAGGCTACATTGTACTTCAGGAAAAGAACATAGGTTCACTACATAAATGCAAAACAAAATGTATAATTTTGAAAGACTTCATAAACAGTAAAAAAAAGGAAGATTTAGTCCATTTTCCCAGCAATATCTATTATGGACACTCAATCCCTTCTAAGTACACTTGAAAAATTCTTTCTCAATTTTTGAGCTCAGAAGCATTTCCTTCCACCAACTTTCTGCACGTTTGTCAGCTATAATTCTGCTTGTCTCTCCTGAGACAGATAAAGGCTAACTGATTGGCTTTTCTCACTGAATTCTAAGAATGAAACTAAGGACTGCGAAAAAGACTCGAGTCCTCTTTCCAACACTGATAATCTGGGGACTACAAAGTTAAACAGTCTTTCGGTTGGAATAGATCCTGTCTTTTGAACTCAACATGCTTGTGTCACTTGGACAAATCTCTTTTCTGTGGTATTCAAAATTCCACTTAATAACCAGCACATGATCATCTCCCCACGTAGGTTATTTTACGTAACACACTTTCTCCAGAAAGCTGTTTTGAATGCACTGTTCAAAATGGCGTTGTAACCAATTTCAAAAAGTAGATCTCTACAGAACTATAACCAAAAATCCATTTTAACTTGACTTTAGATACATTCTCAGACAAAATTTTATCACAATAGCAAACAAATTAAAGTATACACTGTACTATTCTTAAAGCGAAATAGTATTAAATAATATTAATGTTAACGACACACTACTATTGATGTGTATTTCAGTCATCAACTTGTGGTCAGGAAGAGTTCTAACCAATCGATGGATAATTTGCAAAATTCTGCCTGTAGCCTCTTGAAAGTAGCCTCTCACCCTTAAACACCACACTGCTTGTCAAGGATGTGGTCATCTCTGGGAAGGCCAGCAACAGTTGCTTTTCCTTAATTGGACTGAGTGACTTGCTGGTCCATTTCAGACGACAGTTAAGAGTTAACCACATTGCTGTAGGTCTGGAGTCCCATAGAAATGTACAGCATGAAAACAGACCCTTCAGTCCAACTTGTCCATGCTGACTAAATATCCTATACAAGTCTAGTCCTATTTTCTAGCGTTTGGCCCATATCACAGTAAACCCTTCCTACTTGTGTACCCATCCAGATGCCTTTTAATGTTGCCTTAGTACCAGCCTCCACCATTTTCTCTGGCAGCTCATTCCATACACGCACTATCCTCTGCATGAATAAGTTACCACTTAGGTCCCTTTTCAATCTTTCCTCTCTCACCTTAAATCTAAGCCCTCTAGCTTTGGACTCCCCCACCCTGGGGAAAAGACCTTGCTTATTTACGTTATCCATGCCCTTCATGATTTTATAAACCTCTATAAGATCAC
This sequence comes from Ginglymostoma cirratum, assembly GCA_024137785.1. NCBI lineage: Eukaryota > Metazoa > Chordata > Chondrichthyes > Orectolobiformes > Ginglymostomatidae > Ginglymostoma > Ginglymostoma cirratum. The sequence continues at coordinate 38,551,589 of JAHRHZ010000030.1, forward strand.
CCCTCAACCTCTGACACTCCAGGGAAAATAGCCCCAGCCTATTCAGCCTCTCCCTATAGCTCAAGCCCTCCAACCCTGGAAACATCCTTGTAAATCCTTAGTGCACTCATTCAAGTTTAACAGCATCCTTACTACAACAGGGAGACCAGAGTTGAAGGCAATATTCCTAAAGTGGCCTAACCAATGTCTTGTACAGCTGCAACATGACCTCCCACCTCCTATACTCAATGCACTGATCAGTAAAGGCAAGTATCTCAGAAGTCTTCTTCACTATTATATTTATCTGTGCCTCCACTTTCAAGGAACTATGAACCTGCACTCCAAGGTCACCTTGTACAGCAACACTCCTCAGGACCATACCATTAAGTGTATAAGTTCTGCCTTATTTGTCTTTCCAAAATGCAGCACCTCACGTTTATCTAAATTAAACTCCGTTTGCCACTCCTTGGCCCATTGGCCCATCTGATCAAGGTCCCATTTTACTCTGAGGTAACCTTCTTTGCTGTCCACTACACCTCCAATTTTGGTGTCATCTGCAAACTTACTAACCATACCTCCTATGCTCACATCCAAATCATTTATATAAATGACAAAAAGCAATGGACCTAGCACCAATCCTGTGGCACATTGCTGGACACAGGTCTCCAGTCTGAAAACCCACCCTCCACCGCCATCCTCTGTGTTCTACCTTTGAACCATTTCTGTATCCAAGTAGCTAGCTCTCCTTGTATTCTGTGTGATCTAACCTTGATAACCAGTCTACCAATGAGGAACCTTGTCGAACATTTTACTGGAATCCATATCGATCACATCCGCCACTCCACCCTCATCAATCTTCTTTGTTACTTCTTCAAAAAGCTTAATCAAGTTAGTGAGACATGATTTCCCACAGACAAAGCCATGTTGACTATCTCTAATCAGTCCTTGCCTTTCCAAATAGATGTAAATCCCTCAAGATTCCCTCTGACAACTTGCCCACCACAGATGTCAGGTTCACTGGACTATAGTATTCTGGTTTTTCCTTACCACCTTTTGTAAATAATGGCACCACGTTAGCCAACCTCCAGTTTTCTGGCACCTCACCTGTGGCTATTGATGATACAAATATCTCAACAAGGGGCCCAGCAATATCTTCCCTCACTTCCCGCAGTTCTAGGGCACACCCAATCAGGTCCCATGTAGGTCAGACTGGGGTAAGAAGGAAGATTTCCTTCCCTCAAGGACATTAGCGAATCAGGTGAATGCTTATGACAATAGTGGCCATGGCTACTATTACTGAGACAGCTTACATATTTAAGATTTAGTTAACTGAATTCAAATTCTATGTTGGGATTCGACTCTGTGTCCAAAGAGCTTTAGCTGGGGTCTCTGGATTACTTGGTCAGTGGCTTTGCCTCCATAACAGGGGTCAACTCATTTGACTGGCTGAAAATCTAGCTTGCAATGCAGAGTAACACCAAAAGTGTGGGTTCAATTCCAGCCTGGGCTGAGGTGACGATGAAGGACTCTTGGTCTCAACCATTCCCCTCACCTGAGGTGTGGCAACCCTCAGTTGAAACCACTAGCCATCTGTCTCTTTAAATTGAGCAACCCTATGGTTGAGCACAACTTTACCTTTAACCACTATACCATCATCACCCAATCTTTCATTGAAAATAAAATGGCCTTTATTTTGTCAGTTAGCAGAACACAACCCTGTGTGAAGTTTCTGTTAAATTATTTAACAGCATTGTATTTTAACTCCAAAGGTTTTATAAATTACATTGATCTAGGGGAGGAGAACTGGGAAGGCCGAATAAGATTTTCTTTGTCATTCAAAAAGCACTGGAAAATTTACGGAAGTATATAAATCTACCCGGTGAATAATCCCCTCAATAGGCGTCAAAAGAGTGTCTGGGATTGAAATAATAGTTTAATTTTTGCCCCATGGCTTTATCAGCATTCAGGGAATGGATAGTACTAAATAATCTATAACCTTTCAGTAATTAAATCAGGTCAAAGTCCACTTATTATGAACAAAGTAATCACTTCATCATGTTGTGAAGCCTTGTTCCTGTTACTGTGTATATTTGAAGTGTGAGACTGCAGCATCTAAGGGGTCATTTTGCTCATCTGAGACAACCGCCCACTGTCTGATGAAAAGTGAAAGGCTCAATGAAAAGGAAGAGCTGACCTGTTCTGCATTGGTGACAATTAATAGGCATTAAACATAAAATTTCATCTATTGGCCCAGTAATTAAAGCATTTATGTGATAGTCATCTGTCTTCGTTTTAATCCAGCTGTTAGCAAATGCATATTAAAATAATGCAGAGTTTAATTGCACAATCCTGTGTTAAACAGTGGGCATCAACGGAAATTAAACTCTGCATTTTGTGAATAAATTGCTTGGTTTCAGGAAGACTATCTGAAAAAACTCCATTGAGGCCCATATACCGTTACCAAGTCACACATTATTTACACATGGAGAGCCCTGGACACTGATCCAGCTCCCTCAGGGCTAACTCTCAGAGTGATCAGAACATCTGACACTCCTGTTTATATCTGTCAGTGAGGGCTCCCTGATTGGATCAGGTTAACAGCCCCAATCAGGGAACTCATATTCTATCAAGAGATAACAAGGTATGGAGCTGGATGAACACAGCAGCCCAAGCAGCATCAGAGGAGCAGGAAAGCTGACATTTCAGGTCTAGATCCTTCTTCAGAAAGTCTAGACCCTTCCTGATGAAGGGTCTAGGCCCAAAACATCAGCTTTCCTGCTCCTCTGATGCTGCTTGACCAGCTGTGTTCATCCAGCTCTACGCTTTGTTATCTCAGATTCTCCAGCATCGGCAGCTCCTACTATCTCATATTTTATCAAGTCCACTTGGTTGGCCTTGTTCCAGCCACTTCACTATCCTCACAATAACTTTTCATGTTTTTGTAATTTCAAGTCAATTATGACAACAAATTTGACATGATTAATCAGACATCTGCAGCAACTACAGAAGTGTCCAGATATGTTTCCAATTACGATAACTGCAGGGCAATAAAAATGAATTCAACACTTTTTTCAGTAGTCTAGGTAGTTTAACAACAATTTATTGCTGGAGGAGACAAAAGCATGTTAGATTTTTACAAAATTGATCCTAATGATTGCTGGGAATTGTTACTAAAGTGACAATGGATAATTTTAATGTGGTACCAACATATAATTGTAGTGTGACAGAATGAGGAATTTATTGATTGATCTTAGCTTGAAGATTGCTTCAGAAAACTTAGTCTAGCTAACGCTGGTTAAATCAAATAAAATAAGATAGTGAGTCAACTGACAGTGCTTAAATAAGAGACTTTCACAAGCAGAAGAAACATTAAATGAAACTTCAGTTCTGGCAACATGCAAAGAATTGTTCGTGTGATCGAAAAATTCGGGAAAATTCTTTTGATTTATGCTCAGCAACAGTAACTATGACAATAGTGTTCTTGTCATTATCTGATGGATGATTGACTGCACTGGAATGTTTTTCCAGTGTTTATGAGGAGTGATATGTCATATTGGTCTCTGGGCCCCCAACAGCTAGCAGGTTGTGATTAGGTGATACTGTTGCCTCCAAACCTCTGGTCCACATTGAGTCTCAGGCCCTGTTAAATTATCTGTGCTAGAAGATAGACCACTGGCGAGTCTTAACAACATGCTGCATTAGTCTTGCATAACAAGAAGCAGTCTATCGCATGAAAGCAATCAGTACATTTACATTGGTAA
>JAHRHZ010000030.1:38555728-38677893 GCA_024137785.1 Ginglymostoma cirratum
AAACGTCAAGTTTTCCTGCTCCTATGATGCTGCTTGGCCTGCTGTGTTCATCCAGCCCCACGCCTTATTATCTCGGATTCTCCAGCATCTGCAGTACCTTTTATCTCTAGTACATTTACATTGACTAGATGAACATAATTACTTTTGAATATCAAGAGCCAGAGATAACATATCCATCTCCTGACAATAGGTTATAGTCCAACAGGTTTATTTAGAATCACAAGCTTTCAGAGTGCTGCTCCTTCATCAGGTGGAGTGCTCCAAAATATTGTGATTTTAACTAAATTTGTTGGACTACAACCTGGTGTCATGCGACTTCTGAATTTGTCCACCCCAGTCCAACACCGGCGCCTCCATTTCTGTCTCCATCAAGACTTAATGCTGGAATAAAAGGTTCCCCCTCCAAAGACTTTCTGACATTATCAAATTGGGTAAAGCATAATGCAACTTCTAATTGACTCTATCAGGACTACCACCTAATGCAACATCTTCCCCCAAACTTTTTATTTTTCCACATTGTGAACATTGATACAGTTATGTAAACAGCTACTTTCATATTTACCACTAGAAGTATCAGGTTGTATGTGTGACCAGAAACTTTATGTCAAAGTTTCTAAATTATCGAAAATAAATAAAAGAACTGCAGATGCTGGAAATCTGAAACAAAAACACAAATTGCAGGAGAAGCTCAGCAGGTCTGAAACTATCTGCGGAGCAAAAAAGCAATGTTAATGTTTTGGGTCCAGTTCAGAATAAATTTTCTCTCCTCAGATAGTGCCTGACCTGCTGAGTTTCTCCAGCAATTTGTGTTTTGGCTTCTAAATTGTCTGCTTGCAGTTTGGTTCTCGTTCCGTTAGCCATGTCCAGAGGCAGTATAGACAGAATGCAATGCAATCAACAATCAACAGATACACACAAGAAAACACCATGACAACTGAACAACTCAACGCAAAAGCGACATCACTGAGTCATTGATAGAAATGAGAGGGGAAAAAAAAAAGACCTGTACTTGCTTAACACTTTTCACAACCGTCCAATGTCCTGACAGCCAAGTAGGTATTGAAGTATAGTCACTGCTGTGGGGTTAGAAAGTGGCAGACACACAACACAATGTGATAACCAGAGACAATCTGTTCTTCGTGATGGTGATTCAGGGAGGCCAGGACGCTACTGCAGTGTTCTGCTCTTCTTCCAAATTGTGGCAGAAACAGAAAATCGGCTGCTTCATTTTCTCAAATCGCTGTTTTAACACGTATATCAGGGATACCTGCAAAGTTTGGCATTTTTAATTATCTTTGTAGTTCATTTGCTCCTGTAATTGGACCCTGTGCCATTACAAGCCCATTCACAAGTTCAACAAACCCAGAAATTTCCCCAGGCAACAGCACCTTCCAAGTCCATGACCACTTCCATCTCGAAGGGCAAGGGCAGCAGATACTTGGGAATGCCACCTTCTGCAAGTTCCCCACCATTGCCACTCACCATCCTGATTTGGAAACATATTGCTGTTCCTTCACTGTTGCTGGGTCAAAATCCTGGAACAGTCTCCATAAGGGCATTAGAGATTTACCTACAGCACATGCCCGGAGGCTGAAGGGTGACCTTTTAGAAGTTTATAAAATCACAAGGAGCTTGGAGAGGGTGATTAGTCAAGGTCTTTTCCCCAGGGAGGGAGAGTCCAAAACTAGAGAGCATAGGTTTAAGGCTGAGACAGAAAAGATTTAAAAGGGACCCAAGGGACAACATTTTCATGCTGAGGGTGGTGTGTGTATGGAATGAAATGTCAGAGGAAGTGGTCAAGGCTGGTACAATTACAACATTTAAAATGCATCTGATGGGTACAAGAATACAAAGGGTTCAGAGGGATAGGGACCAAAGGCCGGCAAATAGGACTGGATTTATTGAGGATGTCTGGTTGGCATGGATGTGTTAGACCGAAGGGTCTGTTCCCAAGCTGTACATCTCTATGACTCTATGACTTTATGTATTGCAGTGGTTTTCAAAAGGCAATAAGGATGGGCAATAAATGCTGGCCCAGCTAGTGACACCCACATTACACAAGTGAATATAAAAAGATCTCTGCTCCATAGTCTCTTCATATTAGAACACACTCTGGAAACTCCCTTTTTACTGAAACATTTCTGTCAATTTGGCACTCACACTTTTACCTGGATTGTTCATATGTGCATTTCACAACCTTACAACCAATCAGAGGCACAGATTGTCTTGACCTTTAATGGACATGCTCCACAGCCTAACGGAACTCTTCATCAAAAGTCGAATTAAATTAGCTCTACAACACCCTCTGGATCCCACTAAATGGATTGATAAAGTTTCAGATTCCACATGCACAGGTAATATTCAGATTTTTTAACACCTCCTTGTCCAAAAAGCAAAATCAATATTGGAAATCTGTGTAATGCATTATTCACTCCACAATAGCATTCAAACTCTGAACTATAGAGAGAGCTATGGGAGCAGAGTCCTTGTGCATATTTAAGGCTGTGGTAGATAGATTCTTGGGTAGTGAGGGAATCAAGGGTTACAGTGAAGGACTTTCAATTGGAATGAGTAACTTTGGTTAGCCATGGTCATAATGAATGACAGACCAGTCTCAAGGGGCCAAATGGCCTACTCCTGGTCCTGTTTCTTCTGGTCTCGTGGTTTAATGTTGATCAAGCTCAGATGCTCCTAACAACTATCAAAGATCTTACACATAAATGCTACAAGATTTGAGACTGGACTCTTATAGTGGATCCTCAATGTGATTACTGAACCCCAAGATGTAAACAGATCCCCATGTCTGTCAGATGCTCAGAAAAAAAAAGACTGGAATATCTACAATACATCTTCTGTTTGTGTTCAGGGGAACTAGGGACTGGATCAAATTCACCTGAAATCTGCAAGAGTATGCTGCTATCAATAATGTATACTGCTCACCAAGATGAACAGCCAAGGTTTGAAAGCCCAGAAAATTTTGTGTGAGGACCAGACATTTTACGATCCTCTGCCCATGAAGCACAGAGCCCTGTTTAAAGAGTTCTGCTCTTCTTTCTGCATGAGCAACTATTGATCATAAAGTTAAAACCATCTTCATGTGCAGCCTCCTTTGCTGGAGAAAGACATGCCACTTTTAGGTAGGGCTCACAACCTCATGCCAAATAGTTATCGGTGAGTTCGACTTTCTGCTGATTGCTTCCATTAATCCCTCGTCTGGAAATTCCAATAGATACTGAGCACTCGTTTTATTGAGAAGATAATGTCTCACTGTCTTGAGTCATGACATCACAAAGGAAGGAAATAAGAAAACTGAAATTTTAATATAAGATAACAAGGTGTGGGGCTGGATGAACACAGCAGGCCAAGCAGCAGTATCACTGAAATTTTAATGCTTGTTTCTTGATGTGAAAAAATATCATTCTTCTCTGAATTCATTTTGAAAGCGATGAGATACTTTGCATCATGAACATTGACAAATCATTTAATATGTTGTGTCCAGATAATTTGATCATAGTGATACAGCTTTATTGCTGGTTGTCTCATTATTGTTAAGTTATGGCTATGTTCTCAGGTGTTTTTCAAAATATGATCATGATTTTGTACCAGTGAATGGATATTGGTCACATTTGCTTTTTCTTATTCCAATCTGTTGAAGTTATCCTTTCCCCTACAGCTCTCCTCTGCTCTCTACCCTCCATATCCTCCCCTCCCCTCTCCTCTCTGCTCATCTCATCTCCTCCTCTTGTCTCCTATCCGCCCTCTCCTCCCTTCCCCTCTCCTCTATCCTCACCTATCTCCTTTTCCCTACCTTCTCTTCTCTGGCCCTTCTATCTTCTAGATTCATACAGTCTTATAACACACAAACAGACTCTTCAGTCCAACCAGTCCATGCTGACTGTGTTCCCAAACTAAACTAGTCCCACCTGCCTGTGCTTGGCCCATATCTCTCCAAACATTTCATATTCATGTATTTATGTAAATGTCTTTTAAATGCTGTAACTATCCCTACATCCACCACTTTCTCTGGAAGTTCATTCCACACACGAACCACTCTCTTGTGTAAAAAAATTGCCCCTCATGTCTTTTTAAATCTTTCTCCTCTCAGCTTAAGGTATGCCTCCAAGTCCTCAAATTCCCCACCCTAGGGAAAATATACCTTCCATTTACCTTATCTATGCTCCTCATGATTTTATAAACCTCTGTAAGTCACAACTCAACCTCCTATGCTCCAGTGAAAGAAGTCCCAGCCTTTCCAGCCTCTCCTTATAATTCAACCCCTCCATTCTCATCAGCATCCTGGTAAACCTCTTCTGAACTTTCTCTTGCTTTTTCAGGGCAACCAGAACTGCTCACAATGCTCCAGAAGATGGCTTCTCCTCCTTCTCCTCTCTTCTATTTCTTTCCTCTAATTCCCTTATCTCCTTCCTCTCTCTTAACTCCCTCCCCCTTCCCCATTGCCACCATCCCTCACCCTCCCCTTACCACCTCCTCTTCCATTTCCCCATTCCTGACTTCAGGAGCTATCATTTAAAGAGGCAGTGTGGTTTGGGGAAAAGGAAAACAGTCTCATATGATAACATTGTCTCTGAGAAATGAACAGTCTCATTCTGCACTCTATGACCCTTCTGTGTCTCAATGTGGCTTCTCATGTGGCTCCTTTACATTAGCTCTAAGTAACACACGTTCATTGCAGGGACTCATTCTTGAAAAATGTGGTATAGAATATGGTAAAGTTGATAAAATGTGGTGCTGGAGAAGCACAGCAGGTCAGATAGCTTCTGACGAGCAGGAAGACATTTCGGGTCGGGACCCTTCATCAAAATGTTCAAGCCATGTTCCTTTTTAGGAATCGGTCAGGAGATGTGGAGGTTTGGTATGAGTACTGTATAAGTGGAGTTTTGTACTGGGGCTTATTTTCAATTCTTGAAGGAGTGTTTTAGAATTGATAGGATTATACAAACAAATCTTTGAAACAGTATTATAAGCAGATAGTTTTGTTTATTCTATTTTATCTTCATTTATTTTATACAAACATCTGTTTTATTGGTAAAGCAAAAATGATTTCTGAAGAAGGGTCTAGGCCCAAAACGTCAGCCTTCATGCTCCTCTGATGCTGCTTGACCTGCTGTGTTCATCCAGCCCCACACCTTGTTATCTCGGATTCTCCAGCATCTGCAGTTCCTGCTATCTCTGCAGAACTGTGTGCTTATTTTTCAGTGAGAGATCACTTAGTTAAATGTAAAATAAAATAAAATTTATCAATGCAGGTTTCTTCCTGACATACTTGTCCAGCAATAACATCAGCAGGGATCATATTACCTTGTAACATGCAAACTGTGTTTGGGTAACGTAGTACTGAGGAAATTCACAGAGATTAATGACAGCCAGTGATTATATTTAAATATAGTGTTCATCAGCGTGCGGTACCTGGTTTATTATTAAACTATTCCATTACAAAGAATACATTTTGAGTCTCATGCTCCAAATGATCTGAGTTAAGATGGATTATGAGATCTTTATATGCTCACATCATGATGCAGTGATGGTGTCCTGAGCATGCCTTTCAAAGTTACACTGACACTCAGGCTGTGAGATATAACACAACATAGCGAATCAAGTTTGACCGGGCAATCCTGTGGGATAACATTTTCCTGATTGTTTAGAATTTGGCATTTTGATGTTTTCAAGCCAAATGATTTAGCAACATATTTTTGCTCAGCAATTTGTTGATATTAAAATCTAACTATTTAATAAACAATACCTTAACTAAATGCAGAAGTAATAGTCATCAGGACTTCCCACAGATAGATTAATTCTTTGTCTAGAATTTCCTTTTAATAATTCCTTGTGCCATTCTGCAACCCCCTATTAACCTGTCTGCTATTTCTTTGACCTCTGTCCCAATACCGGGCATAATAGTCTGTCATTTCCTATCCGTTGCTCGAGGCTATTTTTGCTTTTGTCACTTGCGTGGCCATCTTAATATTGATCTATACAACAGAAGGTAACAATCCAAACATGCCAATGATTTTGGCATCCTGCTTTTTAACAGGATTTGGAATTTGATAACAAATCACAATGATAGCTTCGTCAAAGTTTATCAACCTGGTCACCACCCGGGGTTTCACACAAACACTGTGTGCAGTACCAGTAAGATCTATTGTTTCCAGAAAGCTCTTAGAATTGTTTCATAGATAAAAGGTACTGCAGATGCTGGAGAATCTGAGATAACAAGCATGGGGCTGGATGAACACAGTAGGCCCAGCAGCATCATAGGAGCAGGAAAGCTTGACGTTTCGGGCCTAGATCCTTCATCAGAAATGGGGGAGGGGAAGAGGGTTCTGAAATAAATAGGGAGAGAGGGGGAGGCGGATAGAGGATGGATAGGGGAGAGGATAGGTGGAGAGGAGGCAGACAAGTCAAAGAGGTGGGGATGGAGCCAGTAAAGGTGACTGTAGGTGGGGGGGTAGGGAGGAGATAGGTCAGTCCAGGGAGGACGGACAGGTCAAGGGGGCGGGATGATGTTAGTAGATAGGAGATGGGGGTGGGGATTGAGGTGGGAGGAGGGGATAGGTGAGAGGAAAAACAGGTTAGGGAGGTGGAGATGAGCTGGGCTGGTTTTGGGATGCGGTTGGGGGGAGGGGAGATTTTGAAGTTTGTGAAATCCACATTGATACCATTGGGCTGCAGGGTTCCCAGGCTGAATATGAGTTGCTGTTCCTGCTGCCTTCGGGTGGCATCACTGTGGCACTGCAGGAGGCCCAGGATGGACATGTCGTCTGAGGAATGGGAGGGGGAGTTGAAATGGTTCGCGACTGGGAGGTGCAGTTGTTTGTTGCGAACTGAGCGCAGGTGTTCTGCAAAGCAGTCCCCAAGCCTCCGCTTGGTTTCCCCGATGTAGAGGAAGCCACAATGTGTACAGCGGATGCAGTATACCACATTGGCAGATGTGCAGGTGAACATCTGCCTGATGTGGAAAGTCTTCTTGGGGCCTGGGATTGGGGTGAGGGAGGAGGTGTGGGGGCAGGTGTAGCACTTCCTGCTGTTGCAGGGAAAAGTGCCGGGTGTGGTGGGGCTTATTGTTTCATGTTTTCCTGATAAGCTGAAGTCTGGTGAAAGGCTTTGAGATAACTCCATAACATCCGATATCCGAAATAACTTAATGGTTGATTATAAAATTACAATAATGCCTGACTGGCGCATTTTCAGTCTAAAGGGATGGATTAAAGATCATTGATTCCTGAAACATCTAAAACTAGGAACAGAGGTAGGCCCTTTCGACCCTTTGAGCTTGCTCCAACCTTCAATGTGATTATGGATGATTCTCTATCTCAATGGCATATTTGCGCTTTCTTTACATATCTCTTGATGCTATCAAGAAATTTATGTTTAAAATTTTATCTATCTCTTTCTTGAATGGACTCAGTGATCTGGCCTCCATTGCCTGTTGTTGAGAATTCCACAGGTTGACCACCCTCTGAGTGAAGAAATGTTTCCTCATCTCAGCCTTAAATAGTCAACCCCATATCATGAGACTATGAGCAGTGCTTCCTGGCTCCCTGCATTTAGTTTGCCCAGCTCAGTTAAAACTTTATATGTTCCAATCAGATCCCCTCTCATTCCATCTCTAGTGAGTACAAGCCCAGTTGAACCAATTTCTTCATAGCATCCCTGCAGTGGGAAAGCATGCCATTCGGCCCATTGAGTCCACACCGATTCGCCATAGAGCATCCCACTTGGACCCACCCTATCCCTGTAACCCTGCACTTTCCATGACTAACCCACCTAGCCTGCACATCCCTGGATATTATGGGCAATTTAGCATGGCCAATCCATCTAACCTGCACATCTTTGGACCATGAGAGGAAACCAGACCACCTGAAGGAAACCCTCACAGGCACAGGGAGAATGTGCAAATTCCACACAGACTGAGGCTGGAATCGAACCTGGTTCCTGGTGCTGTGAGCCAGCAGTGCTACCCACCATGGCAATCCGCTCTTCATAGGACTGTCCTGTCATCCCCAGTATTAGCCTAGTGAACTTCTGCTACACATCCTCTATGACAAGTTACATTCTTGATCCTGTATGACACCTTTTCAATGTTAAGGAGATCATAACTGCATGCAGTATTCTGTGTGGTCTTCCTAAGGCCTTATACATCTGCAGTAAGACATATCTACTTTTCAACTCAGATCCTCATGCAATGAAGTCCAATCCACCACTTGTCTCTGTAGATGCTCGCTGCAAGGTATTTTAATGTTTTTAACAGTTGCATAAAAGATGAGAAATTTATTTTGACTACTTCAATTCCACCACACCCCCACTGCACCCCCCCACCCCCCCACCAATCCCAAACTCTCACACCTTCCCATTGCTCATTGACAGGGTCATTAGTTGTATCTGTCCTCATTAAAATTCTAATTCTCATTTTCCAATCACTATTTGTGGTCTCACCCCTCCCTATCTTCTCCAAGCCCTACCCCCATCTGAAATCCTTGTTCTCTTCCAATTCTGGCACCTTGTGCATCTTGCCATTTTTAGTCACTCCACCATTCACAGCCATGCTGCGATGTTGGAGGTGCTATGTGAACGCAACTTCTCATTGTTGAATTACACAACCCTGCAAGATCACTGGCAAACACATTCGAATTTTAATTGCTGGGGTTTGGGCGCGTCATGTGGGAGACAGAAAGATGTTTGACAGACATTCTCATAGCCTCCGATTGGCAGAATCCTGGTGAAAATCCTGAAGGACTCCTCATAAGACAATCCCTCCATACCCGGCATTAGCTCTCTGTGGATAAAGAATTCGACAGATTCACTGTTCTCTGAGAGAAATAGGGTTAAGGTGAGGGGGAAAGATTTAGAAAGGGCTTGAGGGTCCTTCTGCATGCAGAGGGTGGTGCCTGTGTGGGTGGTGGTGAAGACAGATGCAGTCACAGTATTTGGGAGACATCAGGAGGGGTATATGAATAGGAAGGGTTTAGAGGGATATGGGCCAAATGCTGGCAAATGGGAGTAGGTCAGATTGGGATATCTGGTCGGTGCAGACAAGTTGGACTGAAAGGCCTGTTTCCATGCTGGATGCCTCTGTGACTCCAAAAATTGCCATTTGCCCGCAGATTTTTCTTATCGCTCTTCAGTTCCAAACACGGATCAGGAGAATCTCATGAAAATTCAAAATATGAAAACATAGATGTGTTATGGGTTAGCACATTAATTCTCTAAAAGAGAAGACAATGCCAAAAATAAGGAAGGTTATTCTCAATTCTTGTCAGGCTCTGTTTTGTCAGTTCTGATTGGTGATCTGGGTTGATGTTATTTGCCAGTGCTCTTTTCCATTTTTAGAAAGTTCTGGCACTAAATTGACTGACCTGCCTCTCTCCTGACCTGACTAGACAATTGCCCTGCATAACACAGAGACCCAACTGTGCAGCACAGCTGCAAGAGACAGAGATAGATATTGCAAAGGTGTCACAGCAAATGCCTGCTCCTGCTCTATAGTCAAAATCATTTTTGAATTGGTCGGGAAAAATATCCAGACTTTGAGAAAGATATAAACGGAAAGGGAGAGCATGGGATGTCTGTGGATTTACAGTTGTAAAGAGAGATTTGAGATGTTTTGTTTTTAAGGAGATAGTTTTCATGATCCAGTCCAGGCATTTTATAATGCACCTTTAAGGGCAGCATGGTGGCTAAGTGGTTAGCACTGCTGCCTCACAGTGCCAGGAATCCAGGTTTGATTCCACCCTCATGTGACTGTCTGTGTGGAGTTTGCACATTATCCCTGAGTCTGTGTGGGTTTCCTCCAGGTGCTCTGGTTTCCTCCCACAGTCCAAAGATGTGCAGGCTAGGATGGATTGGCCATGCTAAATTGCTGCATTGTGTTTAGCGAGGCCTATGTAGGATGGGTCTGGGTGGGATGCTCTGAGGGTCAGTGTGGACTTGTTGGGCTGAAGGGCCTGTTTCCACTCTGTATGGATTCTAAGGTGGTGAGATTTTAATCTGACGTCTTGTGGTGCAGAGGGAAGATACTACTGCACTATATGAGTCTTTTTGTATAGTACCTGATTAATGAGACCCATTATCACTTTACCTTTTCTTGTCCCATCATGACATTTGTCATTGAATTGATTTTGCTCTTCCGTCTCTCACAAACGTCCCTGTTTTACTCATGGACCTTTTTTCTTAATTGCGACTGCTTGTGGGATGTAGGCATTGATGAATAAGCTGGTGTGTATTGCTCCATCCTTAGTTCCCTTTGAGAAGGTGGAGGTGAGCTGCCTTCTTGAGGTGTAGGTCCAGGGAAGGAGTTCCAAGGTTTTGTCTCCTTGTCATGTCTCTGCAATAATTTTACTCACTTGCTCAAGACTCTAGCAGCTTCTGCCAAGTCTAAAACCTATAAAAACCTAGAAACACTGATCTGTGAAAGCTGGCCACACCCATCCAGGCTGGTTTTATTGTTCCAACTTTGAGATAAAAAACCCAAAGGCCTCACAAGTTGTTTACATTACCATGATCTGCTCAATAACTCTCATTCAATCTCTCTCTTAAAAGGAACCAGGACAAAATGCACCTCTTAAAGCCATAGCACCATCACAAAATTAATTAATAGTGATAAGACCATCACCTTCCCGTAGCCTTTCGTCCATCACACTGTATTCACCCTGCTTCCTCTTGTCTTGATTCTGTCCATTCCCAATATTTTCCAGTGGCAATAAACGACCATTGACAGTGTTGATACACAGATAAAGAATGTTTAAACTCAGCGAGTGGTAATGACCTGGACTTTGCTGTTTTCGTGAGGAGTCCTCCCAGATGAGAGCATTAGGAGTTCAGTATGAATCACACAGAGAGGGGCACACCACACAAAGGGCACATTGTCCTGAGAGCCCATCCCTACCCTCCACTTCCATGGCTCTGTAGCTTTTGCTTTCAACCCTATGAACATTGTCCTCTGTGCCTGCGGGTTGATCTTAGCTCTGATTACATGGCATAAGGCTCTTTTCCGTTAATGATAATCCACTGCTTTCAACTGAAACCAGGAATGATGAAGGGTTTAGGCCCGAAACGTCAAGTTTTCCTGCTCCTATGATGCTGCTTGACCTGCTGTGTTCATCCAGCCCCATGCTTGTTATCATGAAATTAAAGGTCACACAGTGTCAGCCTCACTTACTCAAGGGTCACACCTATTTCAGTTTCGATGGACCTATTAGCACAGAAGAACCCCCCAAGCCCGACCTCTTACATACATTACGCAATGCCCTGATTCTCCGAACCTTGGGATGGTTCTGCTTATCATAAAATCATTCCATACAGAAGAGACCCTTCGGCCCATCAAGGGTGTACTGCCAAAATTACACTAAATCTACACTCGTTTCATTTACCAGCGCTTGGCCTCCAGTCTTGAATGTTACAAGGTTTCAAGTGCTCATCCAAGTACGATTTAAATGTTGTGAGGATTCCTGCCTTAGTTACGCTCCCAGGCACTGCATTCCAGATTTCAGCTTTTGGTGAAAAAAAATCTCTCCTCAAATCCCCTCCAAACCTCCTGCCTTCCAACCTATAATGAAACCCCCTTGTTATTGACCCCTCAAGTGAGGCTGCTCTGTATCCACCCTGCCCATGCCCTTCATAATCTAATACACCTCTATCAGGTCACCCCTCGACCTTATTTACTCTAAAGAAAACAACCCGAGTGTATCCAGAGATAACACACTGGATGAACACAGCAGGCCACGCAGCATCAGAGGAGCAGGAAAGCTGACGTTTCGGTTCGGGACCCTTCTTCAGAAAATTAGCATATCCAGCCTCTCTTCCTCACTAAACTGCTCCATTCCAAGCAAAATCCTGTTGAATCTTTCACCAGTGCAAGCACTCTCTTTCCATGGTGGACAGTGCAAGAGGAGCTGATCAATAGTGAAAGGAAATTGGACTGGCTTTGCAGAGAAACTTGCCAAGTATGAGAACAGAACGGGTGAATGGGACTGACTGGATTGTTCAACAGCGGACTTGCATTGACTGGATGGGCCAAATACTCTCTTTCTGTGTTTAGAACTGAAGAGGTTAGACACGTTTGATGGAGGTGTTTAGAATCGTGCAATATTTGGATAGAGTACATGAACAGAAGTTGTTTCTAATGGCTGAAGTGTCGTTAATTTGAAGGGCACAGATTTAAGATGATTGGTAAATAAATTGATTCAAAATGTGTGGAAGCTCCTCGTGCATGTCTGGATTAGGATTCAGGATGCATTGATCAAAAGGTTTGAGGATTTGAGTTTACTTGTAGCTTACAAAAGGAAATTGGATAAATAGGGCTTGGACCTGCCCACCATCGTGATGCAAAGAACCATGTTCAAGGCCATGCTGGTGTTGATTACCAATAAGAAACATTCCCCACACTCCCCCACCAGCTCTCCCAGCCTGTGGCATCACGTATCCTCCCATGCACTACCATGTTGCACCAATATCTCAATTTTCCCCCTTCAATGTCCTTGTTCCCTCTGTATCTCTGGTTGTTGCCTCCAATCCTCAGCCTTGAGTTCCCTCACTGCCATACCATATCAGTGTCTCCTTAAAACTCACCTTGACTTTCACTGAGCTGCCCTCTACTCCCCCAAAAGGTGGCCGACTGAGTTGGGTGGACCACTTCTGTTTGGTGAATGACCAGACCCCTGACCAAGCACCATGTAACTCCCCAACTGATGACCCATGAAACCCCTGAACATTTGCATTGGCCCTTCGGGACTGACAGTGGACCCTACTGGCACTGTAGTGACTCTGACTGCCTCAAGGGGATCATAGGCTGTGTCAAGCAGACTTTGTCTTTGATGGTCCAATGATCTCCTGACTTACAGCAGCTCCCCTTGACTTGATTGACACCTGTTCTGCTTCAGCCTTGAGACACAACTGGCTGGTTGAAGTACATCCAATGCAGTGCTATCTACACTACTGATGTACGCTCTCGGTGTGATGTCAGCGGAAAACAAACTATCTGGCATGTGTCTGCACTAAACAGTGAGACAAGACAGAAGTACTGTGAGTCTTTAAAGTACAGATGAGGGGACAAAGCACCAGAAGGCAAGGCAGGAATATTGTGAGCATTAAACAGAGACAAAGTGTGTGAGTGAAAAGACAGTGACTAAGCAGCCTTGACTTGCACCTAAATGCAATCCATGAGCTGGGGACCTGTTCTTGCAGCAGAATTCCAATGTATGGAGCCAGTGTGCTCCGAAGTGCAGCATTGAAATGCAGAAGCACCCTGCAAGGATATTGGAGATGTTCCACAATGTGCAAAGGATGGTATGTGTTGGATACCAGTGTCTGTGGACATTGTGTACAAGGGTCACTGCCAATGGAGCATGCACTACGATATTGGTGTTGGATATCAGTGTTCGTGTTGGATATCTGCACTGGTGTTGGGATGCCGTGTTGCTGGAGAGACCAGGTACCTGCTCAGCTTCTCTTGTTCAGTATTCTCAATGTTTTGCTTTTACACAGTAAGTGAGAGAATGGAAAACTACACATTAATGAGGCATGATTACATCGTAATAAGGGTAATAATGGGTGATAATCCCTGCAAATAGGCCTCACGTCATTCACTAGAAAGAATCATGACTTGCTTTCCAACAATTGGTTGGAAATTGGGACTATCTGGCTTCGATCCCAGGATTAAGGGCATGACTTAAGAGAAGCACTTGAGGACTCTGGCTCTGCATTCAGTGGAGTTTCAAAGGACATGGGGAGATCTGATTGAAAATGTATAGAATGTTGAGAGGCATGGACAGAATGGATGTGAGAAGATGTTTCGAGTAGTGGGAGAGGCTAGAACCCAAGGACACAGTCTCAGAATGAAGCGATAACCACTTAGAACTGAGATAAGAAAGTTCAGCCAGAATGTGGTGAATCTGTGGAACTCATTGCTGCAGAGGGCTGTGGAGGTTAAATCATTAAGGGCATTTTGGACATAGTTATATAAGTTCTCGGTTAGTAAGGGGATCAAGAGTTACAGAGAAAAGATAGGAGAATGGGATTGAGAAACATATCAGCCATGATCAAATGGCGGACCAGAATCGATAGCTTGAATGTCCTAATTCTGCTCCTACACCTATGGTCCGATGATGTTGAGAAAATTCTGGCTGGATATTTCGTTCAATTTTACCAGCCACCTGGCCATGTTTCACATTATTCAGGTCCTGGGAGCATTTGCCCTGCAGGTTTTATTCCCTATAAAGTGTTATCAATGTCTGATTAAAAGATTTAGGATTTTAGCCATTTTAATCTACATAGCTTCCCGCCAATCAAGATTTGTTTCTGTTCAGTCTTAAGCAGTGATTGCTGATTTCATACCAGCAAATACTTAAAGATATTTAGCCACATAACACAGGCTAAACCCATGAGGTTATTAGTTATTCCTGCTACCTGTCTCATTACCTTCCAATTGATGACGAATTTGTAAAATAAAACATTTGGCAGAATTCACAATTGCATGTTCTCTGTCATTCGTATTTGCATGATTGCTTGCACATGGTCTCCCTTCATTTAAAACTTGAGTCTTCCATTTAAAATATCAAGTGTCACTTTAATAAGAAATATTTTATTTCAGAAGGAGATCATTTATGAGGTATAGGCACTATAGAGGATTACTACAAGCGACCCTATCATTTAACATGGCAGGTCTGCTGTCAGAGCTGAGACCACAGAAACACACAATTTCATGGTTGGGCAACTATTGGTCCTCAGCTGGATTTATTGTCAGTGATTCCAAGAGAAGACCATCAATTTGCCAAGGTTTTGCAGGTAATGACTACGGATATGTGTGAGGTTTGTCTAAGAGACAGAAACATTGGCACATTGCCAAAACTGCACCAAGCTGAAAATAATGCTAACAATAGGGAAACAAAAGGTTAATCAGTGATGGTTGAACATTAGGCTATTGAACATTAAACTTTGCTGAATCTTAAATTCACACCATTCAGTCCATCTTGTGATGAAAGTTGACTCTCAGTCGATTGCTGCTAGACAGCCAAGTCAGAACGTCACTGGAGTGTGAAAGTGTCCATTTATGTTAACAATAGACTATCACGCAGTGCATCAATAAAAGCAATATACCATCAAAATTTCAGGAAATACTGGAGGACATTTCCTATTTACCACTGCATTTCACAGCAGCAGCTTAGGTGGCATGTTCATAGCTGATAGAACGTCTTTGATCAAATTGACACATCTACCAATAAGCAATGAACAAACAAGGCATAAAAAATAAATTTGATCAAATTTGTCTACAAGAATGTGGTGCTGTCCTTTGTTGGTTAGCTTGATTCTTGGTTGCAAAAGGTTGCAAAACCAGTCATGTAAAACCCAATCCCGTAATGATCACCCTCATATGTTTCTCAACTCCATTTTCTTGCATTCTTCCCATAATCCTTGATCTCTTTACTAATCAAGAACCTGTTTATCTCTGTCTTAAAGACACTCAATGACTTGGCCTCCACAGCCCTCTGTGGCAATGAGTTCCACAGATTCACCACCCTCTGGTTGAAGAAATTCCTCCTCATCTCAGTTCGAAAGAATTGTCCCTTCACTCTGAGGTCATGCCCTTCGACCCTAATATCTCCTATTAGTGGAAACATATTCTCCACATTCGTTCTATCTAGGCCTCTCAAATTCTGTAAGTTTTAATGAAATCCTCTGACCTTCTTTTAGACTCCACCGAGTAAGAATGCAGAGTCCTCAACTGGTCCTCATATATCTCGTCATTCATCCCCTGAATCACTGTTGTAAACCTCCTCTAAGCCTTCTCCAATGCCAACACATCTTTCCTCAGATGTGAGGCTCAAAACTGCTCACAACATTCCAAATGTGGTCTGCAGTCTAAATGAGCCTCAACAGTACACCTTTGCTTTTGTATTCTATCCCTTTTGAAATGAATGCTAAAATTACATTTGCCTTCCTAACCATCAACTGAAATTGCATGCTAATCTTAAGAGTATCCTGAACTAGGACTCTCAAGTCCCTTCATTCTTCAGGTCTCCAACGCCTTTCCATATTTAGCAAATAGTCCAAACCTCTACTCTTCCTACCAAAATGCATAACCTCACACTTTCTCACATTGTATTCCATTTGCCATTTCTTAACCCACTCTTTTAGCCTGCCCAAGTACTTCTGCAACCTTGCTGCTTCTCAACACTACCTGTCCCTCCACTTTCTTTTATGTCATCAGCAAACTCAGCAACATTGCCCTCAATTCCTTCATCCAGATTGTGAATTTATAACACGAATAGTTGTGGCTTTAACGTTGAACCCTGCAGAACTCTAATCGTCACCAGCTGCCATCCTGAAAAAGACCTCTTTATTCCTACACTCTGCTATCTGCCAGTGAGCCAATCTTTTATCTATACCAGTATCTTGCCCCTAACACCCCAATGGGCTTTCATTTTATTTAACGCATTCCCTGTGGCGCACCTTGTCAAAGGCCTTCTGGAAATCCAGATAGATCCCATCCACTGGCTTGCTTTCTCATTACATCCTCAAACAATTCCAACAGGCTTTTCAGTTATGACTATGTTGACTCAGCCCTATTTTACCATATACTTCCAAGTGCTAATCAATCTCATCCTTAATAATGGACTCTAAAATCTTATCAATAACCAAGATTTTGCTAAGCAGCCTGTAGGTTCCTGCCTTTTGCCTCTCTCTCTTCTTAAACAGTGGTGTTACATTAGCCATTTTCCATTCCTCTGGGACCCTCCCTGACTCCAGTGGTTTCCGAAACATCATCAGCAATGCCATCACAATCTTCTCAGCTATTTCATTAAGAACTCTGGGGTGTAATCCATCTGGTCCAGGTTTTCTATCCACCTTCAGGCCCTTCAGCTTCCCCAACACCTTCTCTTTAATGATGACCACTACGCTCACTTCCGCCTCTGACTTTCTTGAATTTGTAGTATGCTGTTGGTGTCTTCCACCATGAATACTGAGACAAGCTAACTATTCAGATCCTCCGTCATTTCTTTATTCCCCATTACTACTCTTCCAGCCTCATTTTCCCATGGCCCAATGTGCACTCTTGCCCCTCTCTTACCTTTTAAATAGACAAAAATTTCTTGCGTTCTTCTTTTATGTTACGAGATCACTTGCTCTCATATTTCATCTCCTCCCCCCTTTTTGCTTTTATAGTTATCCTCTGCTGGTTTTTCAAAGCTCCCCAGTCATTTTGATTTTGCTCTGAAATAGTGTAACAATAGAATGCAGTTCAAAATCACCCTCTGAATTGTAGTTAGGGCCAGGTCATTGACTTTTCCTGGGAATCTCACATCCCATGAATGGTTATAAAGGAACACAATTAACTCCAACAAAAGTGTAAATCAACTAATCATTAAGAAGGTCAAAAATTAGACTCCTTGGGCCATGGAAAATTGTGAAGAAAATGTTAGTAGAAATTTCTAACAGGGCAGTACAGCGGCACAGTGGCTCAGTGGTTAGCACTGCTGCCTCACAGTGCCAGGGACCCCAATTTGATTTCACCGTCCGGTGACTGTCTGTGTGGACTTTGCATGTTCTCCCCATGGTCAGTGTGAGTTTCCGACAGGTGCTCTCGTTTCCTCCTATAGGTAGATTGGCCATGCTTAATTGATCATAGTGTCCAGGGACGTACGGATTAGGCAGATTATCCATGATAAAAATATGGGTTACAGGAGTAGGGTAGGAGCTGGATTTCGGTGGGATGTTCTTCACAAGATCAGTGCAGATTCGATGGGCCAATGACTTCTTTCCACATCGGATGGATTCTAAGATTTTTGGATATTTTCTAATGACACAACTGTTAGATAAGTTTTCTCTGGCCTCAGGTGAGCAGTGGTCATTTCAAATCCAAACAAACACCAAACAACCACGTTTCTTGATAAAGTAACGTTGAGATATCCTTATCATATGAAGACTGTTGTGAATAAAGATGAGCTGAAGGAGTTGGTGCCCAATTATCAGCATCACGATTCTGTGGGACAACAGAAGGGAATGTCATTATAAGGGGAACTGGTGTGATGTAATGTTGAACTGGATGCTCCATTGACTCTTTGAGGAAGAAGCAAAGGATCCTACCATAACGCTTTAAAGACGAGGTGGGGAATTTTCCTCAGTGCCCTGTTGAATGTTTATCTTTCATCCAACATCACTAAATTATCTTGTCATCGTTGTTTTTTTTTTGTGGAAGCTTGCTGTGCACAAATTGCATGACGTGATTCCTACATTATAATGGTGACTACTTTTCAAAGGATACTTAAAAGATGGGAAAGCACTTTAGGAACATACTGAGAATATAAAAGTTGTGAAATAAATACAAGAGTTTCTATTTGAATGAAAAAAAATGCCAGTTTTGTTTTTGACCATTCCTGATATTGGATTTCCAGACAGGAGTGGGCAGACTCTGTTCTGAAGTATAGCTTTCACCTTGGGTTAGTAGCACTACACCAAAACTCTGGCCCACTTATGTGAGGTTCACAGCCCTGGAGATATGAACAAACCTGAATGAACCCCAGGGAAGTTGTTCCAGGTGATCTGGAATTTGGCGGGTGAGGGCGGAGGTGTAGAAGTGGTCAACAGGAAGCGTTCTCAGTAGATAGGTTAAAGTCTGGACTGAAATACAATAATGTACAATGTCCTCCATAGTCTACCACAGGTATATGACCTCTATGTAACGATGCACACACTGTCGTCAGACATTTTAAACTGACGTTAGTAAAGACCTCATGTTGAACACAGTACTGTGTTGTAACTCAAAACAATAACGGGCATTTGGAAGGATGCAGTAGTGGTATCTGGAGGAGAGATTCACTGTCCAAGGTGAATGTCAGGGACTGAGGGTCTCGAAAGGAGTTGGTTGACTGTGGCATCACAGTGCAACTTGTCAAGATCATGTTCAAAGTGGAGCACAGGAACCAGCAGAGGTCCATATGGTTCAAGCACTGATTCCTTTGCCTTGAATAATATGACAGGGAACACCTTGGCTAGAAATGGGTATATGAGTAAACAGTGACAATCTGCCGTGCGAGAGGCCATTAAGTACCTAATTAAAGGGAGAAATTAATGAAAGTCAGGTTTAGCATTCCAGCAAAAGTGATTCGCAGACAGGGGCTAAATTCCTGCCCCTCTGTTAAAAACCAATTCAGGTTTCCAACCTCTCATTTTCAGTAGTCTTTTTTGGTAAATTCATTTATTGCCATTATTTAATTCAATTTAGCTCATTCCTATTGTCAGGAAATGGATAAACTATGAACAGCTGATTTTTGAATTTTATCATCTGATTTTGATACGTGGGATTTACAAGGATTGAAATGGTTTGTAGAAGACGAAACACTGATTGATAATGGCTACAGCAATCAGCTAATCACAAGTCAAGTTCAAGAAGCCAATGTTTAAAAAACAAACCATCTGAACTGAAATTAACATATTATCAAAATATGGTTCATTCAGTCTGGCTTTCTGAAGAAGGGTCTAGGCCCAAAACGTCAGCTTTCCTGCCCCTCTGATGCTGCTTGGCCTGCTGTGTTCATCCAGCTCTACACCTTGTTTTCTCAGATTCTCCAGCATCTGCAGTTCCTACTATCTCTGGCTTATATTTTGCTTTTTATAACTATTTTACACCTGTGTGGTATTTACTTCCTTTACTCATCCCGAGGATGAGGGCATCACTGGCTAGGCAGCATTTATTGCCCATTCCTAATTGCCCAGAGGGCAGTTATGAGTCAACCATATTGCTTTGGGTCTGGAGTCACATGTAGGCCAGACCAGGTAAGGATGGCAGTTTCCTCCCCTAAAGGACATTAGTGAGCCAGACGGGTTTTTTTTTTCCCAACAATTAGCAATGGGCTCATGGTCATCATTAGACTCTTAGTTCCAGATATTTATTGAATTCAAATTCCACCATCTGTCACGGTGGGATTCGAACCCAGGGCCCCCAGAATATTACCTGGGTCTCTAGATTAACAGTCCAGCTATAATACCACAAGGCCATTGTCTCCTACATTTTGGAGACGTCACCTGCAATTATCAAACTTGGAAATAATAAACTCAGGCATTGAAATGCACAAACCAATTTATATTGCTAAGAGCTGCTTTTGATAGAGCAGTGGAGATAGGTTTGTAATCACAGAGCAGGAGAAAGCTCTCTCTCTCTCAAAGGACAAAGGGGCAGCACGGTGGCTCAGTGGTTAGCACTGCTGCCTCACAGAGCTAAGGACCCAGGTTTGATTCCATCCTCGGGCGACGGTCTGTGTGGAGTTTGCACATTCTCCCCATGCTTGCGAGGGTTTCCTTCGGGTGCTCCGGTTTACTCTCACAGTCCAAAGATGTGCAGGCTAGGTGGGTTGGTGGTGGATGCTAAATTGCCCGTAGTGTTGAGGGATGTATCGATTAGGTGGGGGATGGTCTTGATGGATGTTCTGGGAGTTGGTGTGGGTCTGGGAATTGTTGGGCCGAAGGGCTTGTTTCCACACTGTAGGGATTCTATGATTCTATGAAAGCATCTGATGTTACAACACAGGTAGTTGAGAAACAGCTGGACACCAACCACTTAAAAAGATACTTGCTACTGCTGAGGATGCAAGAGATTGTTATGGAAAAGGGGAAAGTTAAACCCCACTGATAATTACCAGAAACACAAGCCCCAATCTGTTATTATGGGAGTAGAGATTCCCTCCTAATAATTACCCCGAAACACCCAGAGAAGCTTGTCTTTCACCTCATAATCTGTTGAAATATTGATTAAAGGAAAGAAAATCCCTGATATCCACTTTATAATCAACAAGTAACCATTTATTTATTTAACCCTAGCAATGAACAAATTAAAAGCGATACTAGCTAACTGAACAAATCCCACCTCAGTATTATTTCCGAACTGAGCTAAGTTCGGCTGGAATACTATTCAAATAAACACAAGTCCCATTTATATAAACTCAATTAATAAGAAAACAATAAATTAAAATTTCATCTCTCCAAATTCACACAAACTGTGTCTTCTAGAACACTCTGACTTCTCTGTTACACTACTAAGGCCTTTCTTCCGATGTTGTCAGGGATGTTTATCTCTGTAATTTTGTCGATGAAGACTTTGAGCCAAAATTGCCATGGTTCTTCAGATGGGTCTTTTCAGAGAGTTTGATGGTTTTGTGTGAAAGCCAGGTTTGTCTATCAGATGGCTGACTTACTTTCGCTGCACCTGAAGTTTGGCCCTCCCCATACCTTCATAAAACCTTTCTTATATATCCCCTACGACACATCAAATTTTTCTAATACGATTGCTTCCAGGTTGTCAACACCATCAGCTTTTAAATTCAAT
This sequence comes from Ginglymostoma cirratum, assembly GCA_024137785.1. Lineage (NCBI taxonomy): Eukaryota > Metazoa > Chordata > Chondrichthyes > Orectolobiformes > Ginglymostomatidae > Ginglymostoma > Ginglymostoma cirratum. The sequence continues at coordinate 38,577,063 of JAHRHZ010000030.1, forward strand.
TGGCTTTCTGTATCTAGGTGCTTGGTTTAAATTAATTGGCCAAATTCAAACATGTTGTCAAAACATCAAAACAAAACTGCTGTTTTTCTTGCCAACTGTAAGGTTTTTTGATACATTTGTTTAAATTTTGGGGCTCTCTGTACGATGCTTGCAAACTTCCAAGCACAGACAAAGCATAATGTCTTAAAGGGACCACGCACTGTTTTTCAATTCATGACAATGCTACACAACTTTGTAACAACATCAGTTAAACAAATCAGACCTCAGGCTAAAATCCTTACATCTCAAGGACACCCCAGGACTTCAAGCTCCATTCATATTTCTTCTTTCCTGGAAGCTATCCTTTTTAACATTGTTGTAAATGCCTGATATCATGATTTAATTATTTTTGAGGGATGGCAGATAACGAAATTGCTCTTTCTTTCATTCACAGAATTACTTATGATAGGCTCCTCACTGATACAATAGACAGAGCAATTTTCTTAGTGGGAAATATAGTACCCTACTAAAACGAACATAAATCTTTGTTTTGACTAACTGTAGAGGTTAAAGAGAGCCAGTTCACACCTTCTGACCTGCTCTCTGTACTAGGTATAATTAAGTCTATTTTTTGGCTCTGTGTTATTGTGAACATGGAGAGGCCAGTTTATCTATGTAGGTTTGAAATATCCTTTCCACGATCTCCAAATTTCCTTAATTCCTTCAGAAATACTATCAATGTGCAAGAGGTTGCAAATGCGTGAAAAAAAAAGGAAATTGCATGAGTAACTTTTTCAGTGCATCCCTCAGGGCAACAATCCGCAACTTTTAAAAGATGGCTTAGAGCTTTAAAGCTGACAACACACTTCTGGCCATTTTTAAAATATTTTATAGTGCTTAATAAAAGCCAAATCACCTTTTCTATTTTTATGACATTGAACATTTTTCTTTGTGTTCGTTCACTAGAATTGTTAGTTCAGCCAATTTGGCAGTTAACCAGCACCATTATCATCTGCATTATGTATCAGGAGGAACATTTTATTTTAACAAAAGTGCTAGTAAATCAATTTATATGGAGAGTACTTTACAGAATAAATAATCTGCTGTTTTAGGCAAGTTAGAAGATTGCTGAAAGCAGGCACTTTTACGAATTAGTTTTCCAACTGTTAAGTTTGACCTTCAACACTTTTGCTTTGCGGCAACCTCTCATCCTATTCCACATTGCACAATCACCCTGTGAGCTGTAGAAATACGCCTTCTTGTATTTATTCCAGAACCTCTGTTGGTCTTTTTTTTCTAAAATAGAATGTATGGCTCACACAGGGGCCCAATAGTTGGCATTTTGCTGCCTGCAATGACAAGTCAGTGACCCAGACTGACATAATGATTTATAATGTTGCTTCCAAAACGTCCAACAAAGATTCCTATCAGGGACTTATACCAGTATTCGTCTCTGTAGATCAGTCTGTCCAGGACTGTAAAGATTGTTGCTCTGGCAGTCAGTTGCAACTTTAGATTCTAATATGGTAGTTTTTTTAAAATTTACTCATCCACAATCAAAATATGTGTTGGTCAGGAGGACGGACCATGCTAAATTGCACATAGTATCCAAGGATGTGTAGGCTTGGTGAGTTAGCCATGGGAAATGCAGAGTTACAGGAATAGGGTACGAGGGTCTGTTTGGGTGGGGTGTCCTTCAGAGGGTTGGTGTGGACTCGATGGGCCAAATGGCCTGCTTCCACACTGTGGTAATTCTATGATTCTATGATTCATGGAATGTGGGCATCGTTGGCTGGGCCCAGCATTTATTGCCTGTCCCTCGTTGCCTTTGAGAAGGTGGAGAAGAGCTGCCTTCTCGAACTGCTGCAGTCTATGTGATATCCAAGCATTCACAATTGTGGTATCTGAATGATTCTAATTAGTTTGTCAATGGTGACTGATACCCAGTCACTACATGGCAGCTCCTTAATGGTTTGCTATGTCGGGAACCTTAAGTGTCAATGAATATATTTTGGGTTCATCCTAAATGGACTGAAACAGGTAAATGCATATCTGACATTAACTTTCCTCGATTTGTAAGCACAAGGCATGACTTTGTGGACTCCATGAAGAAGCCAACAATATATTTTGCTCCAAGGTTTAATCCTTCCCCTCCCTATCTCCCAGTGCTATAGAATCATGGAATCGTAGAATCCCTACAGCGTAGAAGCAGGCCATTCAGCCCATCAACTCCGCGCTAACATTCTGAAGAGCATTCACCATACCCCATCCCTGTAACCGTGCATTTCTCATGGCTAACCCACCTTGTCTGCACATCCCTGGACAGTATGGGATAATTTGGCACGGCCAATCCACCTAACCTGCTCATCTTTGGATCATGGGAGGAAATCAGAGCACCTGGAGGAAACTCACGCAGACACAAGTAGAACTTGCAAACTCTGCACAGTTGACAGAGGGTGGAATTGAACCTGGGTCCTTGGTGCAGTGAGGTAACAGTGCTAACCACTGGATTTTCTTAAACTTTTCCAGATCTGCTAGCTGAAACGTTTGGCTAAATTTTCCTATTTTTTGGCTAAGTGACAATTTTGGTGATTTTCCTGGAGGATTTTTGTCCGTAAGCCCCACTGACGTATGTGACAATGCTGTGGCTTTAAGGGGTTATTTCGTGCTGTCTCTTTTAACAGAGAGATTGAACAAGGGGTGACGATCTGGCTTGTGACAACCACTTGAGTAAACAGTTTGGGAGGCCTTGGTTTTGTTGTTTAACAGCTTGAGCGTATGTGGTCACTCCTGCAGATCCGAATTTCTGGGTAACATCAGACAGAGAGTTGGAAGTTTCAGTGAAACTTTCTTGGTTGCTACTCTCTCTGAATTTTCTCTTGATGTTATTTTTCCTTATGGATAGGAGAACTCCATGTGAGAATCTGTGTCTGAATTTGCCTCTTTGTTAAGAGGTGTGTTTATTGGATGGTCATATATTTGAACAATTAATTAATAAAGGTTACTGCATCTATTATTCCGTTAAGTTTTCTGATAGAGTTCAGTTATTCTAAATTCTTCTTTCTTTTGTTTGTATTTTAAGTATAGTATTTCAATAAATTCTGTTTTGCTTCATAATGAGCAGTTTGATCAGTTGAATTGCATCTGGAACATAGCACTTCACATCTACTTTTAAATAAAAGAAAGTTACAGTCTAGGCTACCTTCTAAAAATATTTTGTGGGGTCTGGTCTGGTCTGGTCCATAACACTTATCTCAAACAATTCTCCACTACTTCGGTCTTTAAGTACATATTCCATCTCCATGGCACCTCTCTCGTGCTGTCTCATTCTAGGAAGACACAGAGGCGCTCACCAATGCTGAGATTGTCTTGCCGTGGGTGCCGTGGTTAAATGACAGTGTTTTTAACGACATGCTAGCCAGGAGCTGCCCTTAGTGTGTCAGTGTACATTTCCAAATGGCAGCGATGAGGGATGCAAACTGGCCACCCACTTTGTAGATGGGTACCTGGGTGGGGTAGGGAAGAAGAGGACCATACTCTTTCCCCAGGATGGCCAGAGGAGACCACAACACCAGACGCTGTCAGCCTAACCACCCAAGACAGAGGGGCGTACATGATCCAGGAAAACATGAAGCAATGCCACAACAAGGTGAATGACCTTCTGTCCTCTTCAAGGGTGAGTGTTATCATCTTCTCTCCACTAACTCAAACTCAGTCTAACTCTGCTACTGATTTCACCTCCCAATGAGAATTATGGTTGGTCCTTCTCATGATTGCATGCAATATCTTTGCTCAGTGGGTCTCTCCCAACCCAGCTACTAAGCCTTCCTGTCCTCTGCACTGCCTTTTCAGTCACTTTGGGTGGGGATGGTGTCAGCACCTGTCCTGACTGAGGACAGACCAGCACCTTGAGTGATTTCAGTCCGACTCCTCAATTGACCGAACAGTAACCATTAGACTGGTTGCGCTCAGTCTGCAGGACTGACCATGGTTAAGCTCCTGGTCCCAAATTGGACAATTCCCTTGACCAACTGCAGTGGCACTTCCTGACTAACCATCATCCCCCTTGACTCAGGCCATAAAACATAGGAGCAGAAATAGGCCATTCAGCCCATTGGGTCTGCACAGGCATTCAATGATATCATGGATGATCTGATAAACCCCAACTCCACTTTCCTGCCTTCTTCCCATAATGTTTGATTCCCCTTAGTGATTAAAGATCTATTTCAATTTGAATATGCTTAATGACCCAGCCTTCTCCGCCTCTTCAGTAGACAATTCCACAAATTCACTATTGTCTATTTATCTATATTAAATAATCTATATTGAATGGATAACACCTTATCCTGAGATTATGTCTCTGGTGCTAGACTCACACACAATGGGAAACATCCTCCATGCAAACAATAGTAACCTGCAAATAATTGAGGCAAGATTAGCTAATAATACATGTTAGTACATGGAGATGGGATGCCTGCAGTTTACCAGTGAAATTCTCAACTAGTCAATTTAACCTTGAGGGATGAATTGGACTTCTCAAGAATTGAGTCAAGAAGCAGCCTAGCTTCAATCCTATTGCTGCTTTCAGTTCAAACGAAGGCTCACTGGACTCAAAATAATAACCGTTTTCTTCTCTCCACAGATTCTGCCAGACCTGTCGACTTTCTCAAGCAATTTCTGATTTTGTTTCACATCTCCAGCATCTGCAGTTCTTTGTTTTATTTTAACTTTTTGAATGTACTGACCACGAGATGCAACAATCAGCCAGGTCACAATGACGTGTATCAACCTAGTTCAATGATTTATTCCAACCATTGAACCTTGTGGCCAAACTGCAGAGCGGTAAATAGTACTTACAGTCTACGAAGCTATGTGTCCCAGCTTCTTTGGTTTGCATCCGTATTACCTGGCCATGTTAACAATTTCTAAACAGCAATTTCTCCCGAGTAAAACTCAGTCACCAGTCTGACAGTGCTGACAAGCTAGAATCTTCCTCTTCAAAACATCTTCTTATGCTAATGGACTACTCAAGGACCCAGGAAGTTGGATTGTTGAAAGATGTAAGAGGCACTATCAAAACTGGGAGGGTGGGGTGCATAGCAGTCCTGGTACAGCAATTGGTCTGGTACGGCAACTGCTCTGCCCAGGACCATAACAAACTACAGAAGGTGGTGTGCACAGCCCAGACCATCACGGAAGCCAACCTGCCATCCATGGGCTCCATTTACATGTCTCATTGCTGCAGAAAGGCTGCCAACATTTTTTGCAGTAGCAGCGGGAGCGGTCAGAGCGAGGACCAGGGGGCTGCTGGGAAGGTAAGTTCTTCATTTCAACAGCGGAGCTGAGTGGGAGCGGTGGAATTGCGCTCTCGGAACATGAGTGAACTGATATATTTAGGCAGTGGCTAAACCCAAGACACTACACGTGCAGTGTCTCCCACCCGTCCTCCTCCTCTAACCAAAACAAAAAGACTCTGGTGTGTTGATAAGGTAAGGTTTTTCCTTTTGTTTTATCGTGTGCTGGTAAGTAGATCGATTGGTAAAAAATTTTTTCATTTCATTCATTTATCTAGTATTTGATATTATAGTAGGACTAAGCTAAGTTTAAGAGTAAAAATGGCAGGAGATGCCAGACCCGTGTTATGCTCCTCTTGCTCAATGTGGGAGCTCAGGGACACGGCTGATGGCCCTGACTCCTACACGTGCAGGAAGTGTGTCCAGCTGCAGCTTTTGTTAGACCGCATGACGGCTCTGGAGCTGCGGATGGACTCACTTTGGAACATCCGCGATGCTGAGGAAGTTGTGGATAGCATGTTTAGCAAATTGGTCACACCGCAGATTCGGATCGCTGAGGGAGAAAGGGAATAGGTGACCAAAAGGCAGAGAAAAAGCAGGAAGGTAGTGCAGGTGTCCTCTGTGGTCATCTTCCTCCAAAACAGATATACTGTTTTGGATACTGTTGGGGGAGATGGCTCACCAGGGGAAGGCAGCAGTAGCCAGGTTCATGGCACTGTGGCTGGCTCTGCTGTACAGAAGAGCAGGAAAAAGTGTGGAAGGGCTATAGTCATAGGGGATTTGATTGTAAGGGGAGTAGATAGGCGGTTCTGTGGTCGAAAACAAGACTCCCGAATGGTATGTTGCCTCCCAGGTGTACGGGCCAGGGATGTCTCAGATTGACTGTAGGACATTTTGAAGGGGGAGGGTGAACAGCCAGCTGTCATGGTGCATAAAGGCACCAATGATATAGGTAAAAAATGGGACGAGGTCCTACAAGCAGAATTTAGGGAGTTAGGACCCAAGTTAAAAAGTAGGACCTCAGAGATAGTAATCTCACGATTGCTACCAGTGCCACGTGCTAGTCAGAGTAGAAATGAAAGAATAAGTAGGATAAATGAGTGGCTTGAGAGAGGTGCAGGAGGGAGGGGTTCAGAGTTTTGGGACATTGGGACCGGTTCTGGGGGAGGTGGGACTATTACAAATCAAATGGTCTACACCTGGGCAGGACTGGAACTAATGTCCTAGGGGGTGCTTTTGCTAACGCTGTTGGGGAGGGTTTAAACTAATGTAGCAGGGGGGTGGGAACCAAATGAGGAGGTTAGTGGACAGAAAGGAGGTAGTAACTAAAGCCTGCAAGGAACTAGATGATGAAGTCAGTGTGACTAAGGGGAAGAGTAGGCAGACAGCAGTTGATGAATGCAAAGGGACAGGTGGTCTGAGGTGCATTTGTTTTAATGCAAGAAGTGCCGGAGTTAAGGCAGATGAACTTGGGGTTTGGTTTAGTATCTGGGACTATGATGGTATTGCTATTCCTGAGGCTTGGTTGAGGGAAGGGCAAGATTGGCAACTAAATATCCCAGGATATTGATGCTAGAGGCAGGATAGAGAGGGGGGTAAAAGGGGTGGAGGAGTTGCATTACTGGTCAAAGAGGATATCACAGTTGTGCTGAAGGTGGGCTCTATGGAGGACTTGAGTAGTGAGGCATTATGGGCAGAGCTCAGAAATAGGAAGGGTGCGGTAACAATGTCGGGGCTATACTACAGGATTCCCAACAGCGAGTGTGAGATAGAGGTACAAATATGTAGACAGATTATGGAAAGATGTGGGAGCAACAGGATGGTGGTGGTGGGAGATTTTAATTTTCCCAACATTGACTGGGGTTCCCTTAGTGTTAGGGGTTTAGATGGAGCAGAATTTGTAAGGAGCATCCAGGACGGTTTTCTAGAGCAGTATGTAAATAGTCCAACTCGGGAAGAGGCCATACTGGAGCTGGTGTTGGGGAATGAGCCCGGCCAGGTGGTTGAAGTTTCGCAAGGGGATTACTTTGGCAATAGTGATCACAATTCCATAAGTTTTAGAATACTCATGGACAAAAATGAGAGTGGTCCTAAAGGAAGAGTACTAAATTGGGGGAAGGCCAACTACAGCAAAATTCGGCAGGAGCTGGGGAATGTGGATTGGGAGCAGCTGTTTGAGGGTAAATCCACAATTGATATATAGGAGGCTTTTAAAGAGAGGTTGATTAGAGTGTAGGACAGACATTTCCCTGTGAAAATGAGGGATAGAAAGGGCAAGATTAGGGAGCCATGGATGACAGGTGAAATTGTGAGACTAGCGGAGAGGAAAAAGGAAGCACACATAAGGTCTAGGTGATTGAAAATGGACAAAGCTTTAAAAGAATATTGGGAAAGTAGGACCAATCTGAAATGAGAAATTAAGAGAGAGAAAAGGGGTCATGAAATACCTTTAGCAAACAGGGCTAAGGAAAATCCCAAAGCCTTTTATTCGTACATAAGGAGCAAGAGGGTAACTAGAGAAAGGGTTGGCCCACTCAAGGACAGAGGAAGGAAGTTATGTGAGGATTCAGAGAAAATGAGTGAGATTCTTGATGACTACTTTGCGTCAGTATTCACCAAGGGGATGAACACGATGTTTGATTCCTCTCGGTCAAGTCAGCATAAGGAGGGGGCAAGTATTGGGTATTCCAAAAGGCATAAGGGTGGACAAGTCCCCGTGTCCGGATGGGATCAATCCCAGGCTACTGAGGGAATCGAGAGAGGAAATAACTGGGGCCTTAACAGATATCTTTGCCGCATCCTTGAGCACAGGTAAGGTCCTGGAGGACTGGAAAATTGCTAATGTTGTCCCCTTGTTTAAGTAGGGTAGCGAGGATAATCCAGGTAATTATAGACCGGTGAGCCTGACGTCAGTGGTGGGAAAGCTGCTGGAGAAGATACTGAGGAATAGGATCTTTTCAAATTTGAAAGAAAATGGGCTTATTAGTGATAGGCAGCATGGTTTTGTGTAGGGAAAGTCATGTCTTACCAACTTGATAGAATTCTTTCAGGAAATGACAAAGTTGATTAATGAGGGAAGGGCTGTAGATGTCATATACATGGACTTCAGTAAAGCGTTTGATAAGGTTCCCCATGGTAGGCTGATGGAGAAAGTGAAGTCACATGGGGTCCAGGGTGTACTAGCTAGATGGATAGAGAACTGGCTGGGCAATAGGAGACCAAGTTGTAGTGGAAGGGAGTTTCTCAAAATGGGGAAACGTGACCAGTGGTGTTCCGCAGGGATCTGTGTTGCGACCACTGTTGTTTGTGATATACGTAAATGATCTGGAGGAAGGTATGACAAGGTGGAGATTTGGATGAACACAGCAGGCCAAGCAACATCAGGGGAACAGGAAAGTTGACGTTTTGGGCCTAGACTTTCTTCAGAAAGATTTCTGAAGAAGGGTCTCAGCCCGAAACGTCAGCTTTTCCTGTTCCTCTGATGCTGCTTGGCCTGCTGTGTTCATCCAGCTCTACACCTTGTTATCTCAGATTCTCCAGCATCTGCAGATTCTACTATCTCTGGAGGAAGATATAGATGGTCTGATTAGCAAGTTTGCAGATGACACTAAGATTGGTGGAGTAGCAGATAGTGAAGGGGACTGTCAGAGAATGCAGCAGAATATAGATAGATTGGAGAGTTGGGCGGAGAAGTGGCAGATGGAGTTCAATCCAGGCAAATGCGAGGTGTGCATTTTGGAAGATCCAATTCAAGAATGAAATATACAGTAAATGGAAAAGCCCTGGGGAAAATTGATGCACAGAGAGATCTGGGTGTTCAGGTCCATTGTACCCTGAAGGTGGCAATGCAGGTTGATAGAGTGGTCAAGAAGGCATATGGCATGCTTTCATTCATTGGATGGGGTATTGGGTACAAGAGTTGGCAGGTCATGTTACAGTTGTATAGGACTTTGTTTCGACCACATTTGGAATACTGCTTACAGTTCTGGTCGCCACATTACCAAAAGGATGTGGATGCTTTGGAGAGGGTGCAGAGGAGGTTCACCAGGATGTTGCCTGGTATGGAAAATGCTAGCTATGAAGAGCAGTTGAGTAGATTAGGATTATTTACATTCAAAAGACAGGTTGAGGAGGGACCTGATTGAGGTCTACAAAATCATGAGAGGTATAGATAGGGTGGATAGCAAGAAGCTTTTTTCCAGAGTGGGAGATTCAATTACTGGGGTCACGATTTCAAGGTGAGAGGGGAAAAGTTTAAGGGAGATATACGCAGAAAGTTCTTTACGCAGAGGGTGGTGGGTGCTTGGAACGTTGCCAGTGGAGGTGGCAGAGGTGGGCACAGTAGCGTCATTTATAGATACAAGATGTATCTAGACAGATACATGAATGGGCAGGGAGCAGAGGGATACAGATCCTCGGAAAATAGGTGACAAGTTTAGATAGAGGATCTGGATCAGCACAGGCTTGGAGGGCCGAAGGGCCTGTTCCTGTGCTGTAATTTTCTTTGTTCTTTTGTTCTTTAACGTCATCAAAGACCCACAGTAATGGTCTCCTACAACCTCTTCTGTCAGGCAGAAGATACAGCAGCTTGAACACACACACCAACAGGTTCAAGAACAGCTTCTTCCCTGCTGTTATTAGACTGAAGAATGACGTCTCTAACTTCAAGTAATGCCAATCTTGTTAGTGTTGACCTTGCCTAACGCAAAGCCTGTGCCATGTAACCTGTATGGCTTACTTCGTCCAAGATATTTATTCACATTATGATCTGTGTAGAGATGGTAGGAACTGCAGATGCTGGAGAATCTGAGATAACAAGGTGTAGAGCTGGATGAACACAGCAGGCCAAGCAACATCATAGGAGCAGGAAAGCTTGACGTTTCAGGCCTAGACCCTTCATCAGAAATGGGGGAGGGGAAGAGGGTTCTGAAATAAATAGGGAGAGAGGGGGAGGCGGATAGAAGATGGATAGAGGAGAGGATAGGTGGAGAGGAGACAGACAGGTTAGAGAGGCTGGAATGGAGCCAGTAAAGGTGCGTATAGGTGGAAGGTAGGGAGGAGATAGGTCAGTCCAGGGAGGACGGACAGGTCAAGGGGGCGGGATGAGGTTAGTAGATAGGAGATGGGGGTGGGGCTTGAGGTGGGAGCTGGGGATAGGTGGGAGGAAGGACAGTTTAGGGAGGCGGGGACGAGCTGGGCTGGTTTTGGGATGCGGTGGGGGGAGGAGAGATTTTGAAGCTTTGTGAAGCTTATTATGATCTGTGTATCCTCGCTGGTTATTACCTGCCTGTACTGCTCGCTGACAAAGTTTTTCACCGTCATTAGGTGCGTGTGACAATAAATCAAATCAATCAATCAACATTGTCATGGCTGTGATGTTTGCATGATCAGAAACACATATTTAAGGACAGGGCAGCAGTTTGCATGGGATCTATGAGCAGAATTGATAATCAATCCAGACAAGGAGCATGCACTTCTGAGTGATTGACAGTGTGCTGGCAACTTGGAAGTTAAAAGGGAAAGCATGTGTAAGTACTGATTTCACTTGAAGGCAACAATCTGCTGATAGCAGAATAAACTGCGAAAATAATATCAAGGTGTAATGAGTTGTGAGCTTCGACCATTTTATCCACCTGGACGTGTTCAGATTAGAGCTAAAAGTGTAAGAGAGGAGGAGCAGATTCACTTATTAATGATCAGAAAATAGAGCTGTACAACAACAACTGCTGGCTTCCTATTTCTGCAGGTCAGACATGAGAACATGAGCTCCTGTCCATCGAGCTTAATTCAAAGCATGATTGGTTGACACAGAGACTCATTGATGTTACTGAAGTTCCACTCTTTGAACTGATGGACAGCTAGCTCAGTGAGGTCCAAAAATCTACCACTGATATTTCCAGGGCAATAGTGTCAATTTACTCAAATATTTTAGGGTGATTTGTGCTACTCATAGTTTGTGCATAGCCGAGTGGTAATATCGCTGGATCATTAATTCAGAGACCTAGTTAATGCTCTGTTGGCAGGGTTGGGTTGGGTTTCAAATCCCACCATGGCAGGTGGTGGAATTTAAATTCATTAAATATCTGGTGTTAAGATTCTTAATGATGACAATTGTCAGGGGGAAAAGAAACATCTGGTTCACCTTTAGGGAGGAGAATCTGCTCTTCTAACCAATCTGGCCTGCATGTGACTCCAGACCCACAGCAATGTGGTTGATTCTTAACTGGCCTCTTGGCAATTAGGGATGGACAACGAATACTGGCCTAGCCAACAATACCCACATCACGTAAATGAACTAAAAACAAAAATAAATCTCTCGCTGTCTTTGGTCTTGCATCTGGGCCTTTGCAATCAGTCAGCCTGTGCTGCTGCTCTGAGGATTGACCAACATCTTTGATGCCATGATGGTGAGCCAAGAGAGCCACCAAGTCGAGCCTTCATGTCAAGTTGGTTTATGTTACCCTAAACCACATGAGTTTAAAGTCTCCAGGGCACTTTTGACTGCCCAAACAGGAGGATTGCAGAGATAGTAGGAACTGCCAATGCTGGACAATCTGAGATAAAACGTTGTGGAGCTGGATGAACACAGCAGGCTGATGTTGACTTTTATGATTGTCCTCAAATATTCCAAAATAAGTCGTGCCAGTCCATTCTAACAGGATGGTTCCAATGGGAAAAGCAACTGGTGGTTTCTTCTGGCACTATCTTGCCGTCTATGTATAAATGGACGACTCTAAAATTTGTCTATAACAATTTGGACTGAATAATTTGGGACTTAAGTAACTGTAGTCTGTCTCTTAGAAGAGAAAACCTTCAATTAGCATGACCGCTATTGTTCAGAAAGATCCCGTTATCAACTTGGAGTCAGGATATTATGGGTTGAAATTCAGTCTCCAGAATCTAGATCACAAGAATCAAGGCTCACGCTCTAGTCCCCAGTGCAGTACTGAGGGAGTGCTGCACTGTCAGAGGTGCTGTCTTTCATATATGTGTGATGAAAGATATATAATTGTGACATATACAGATGGACACATTTTGGAATTTAGATTTCAAAATAAAGGCACATGAGCATTTGGGTGTTGGTTATATCTTTGAAGGACTTTATTTTATAAAAACAAAAAAATGTCAGGTAGTCATCCTGGAACAGGTAAATCTCAGTAGCAGAATTACAACAGAAATGAGAAGGAATGATTTCTCTCAAAGGGTCTTGAATCTGTGGAATTCACTACTCCAGAATGAAATGGATGCGAGGACACAGAATAAATATGAAGAAGAGATGGATAGAATTTTAATGAGTAACGGGTTGCGGAGTTATGGAGAGCGAGCAGCAAAGTGATGTTGAGGCCAAGTCGAGGTCAGCCATGATTATATCAAATGGCGGAGCAGACTCAAGGGGCAGAATGGCTTGTTCCTGCTCCTATTTCATCTGTCTTCATATGGCCAGAACCATATAAAAATTACCCACTTGAAGATCATTAGAGAATTTATTGAAAAAAAAATATGAATATCACTTCGCCCCCAAGAGTGAGACAACACAGTGATTTGTTTGTTCTACAACAATGTCCTTACAGGATCAAGCATTGAGTATTGTGATGATACCATGGCTTCAGGAGGTGTATTTTGTCCTGGTGTTTTCTTTGTGAAGAAAAATTGAGACAAAGGTACCATGTGGTCTGCTCAAATCCAACAAAATATGAGGCCTTTTCCTTTTAAATTGGAACAACAGAAGCAGCCTGAATAAACGGGGTCAAGCTCCCATCGAACCAGGATTTTGTTTTTAGTTACAGCTTTCTGCAGTTGCTAGGGTCTTGAAGCTGAATGTGGAAGCCTTTATTCCTCTCTCTATGTTACAGCTAAAAGCTGAGATTCCCTTCCTGCTGCTAGAATTGCATATGAGACAATTTACTGAAATTGACTTTGCCAAGCTTGTGTTTATGGGATTTTACTGCATTGGAACAATTAATTAGTAGTGATTAATATCTTTATTATTTTGTTAAGCATTTCAATAGAGCTACAATTCTTTTAATTTTATTTTGTCCATATTTTAATTAAGATGTAAAAATAAAGAGTGTTTCGCTTAAAGTCGAGTCGTTTGACCAATCTAATTCCATCTGGAAATTCAACGCCTTACATTAGCTTTTAAAATAAGAAAATGTTAGTGTCTAGGCTATCTTCATAATACATTTTGACAGGTTTTAGTCTGGTCTGTAAAGCATATAAACAAATAATAACAGCCCAATAAAGCAGTAACAATAGAGAAGTCACTGTACCTTCAGCATGTCATTGTGTCCTTGCTTCACAGTTAATTTTTGTTTTCTCTCCAAGTGGTGCACTTTACTTCCACTTATCGGTCTGTTCTTCCCGATCTTATATTCTGTTCATGCTGCTTGGTCCATAATTGTCACAGTGCTACCAGCTCAGTGTCTGTGACATGATCCACATGATAATAATTCTTCAGTGTAAGCGATGCATTCTAAGAGTTCCATGCTGTAGTTATTGGCCAAATCTTGTTGTGTGTGGTGGAAGTATTTTGATTTAAATTATCACATACAAAAATTCTCCTTTTTTTTGGATTGAGATTGATTCAGTTAAATCAAAATCTATGATCCTTTTCATCTATTATATTGATGTATTGATATATTGATTTATTTTTGTCACATGTGCCGATATACATCATAAAGCATTGTTTTGCATGCTAGCCAGGCAGATCATACCTTACAAAGTGCATACGGTAGCAGGACAGAGTGCAAAATACAATGTTACAGCCACAGAGAAGGTGTAGAGAGACAGAGATCAGTACTAACATTTGAGACGTCCATTCAAAAGTCTGCTAATATCAGGGAAGAAGCTGTTCTTGAATCTATTTGTATGTCCACGCAAAACCTTATATCTTCTGCCTGATGGAAGAAAGTGGATGGGAGTATAACTGGGGTGGGAGGGGGTCTTTGAATATATTGGTTGCTTTCCCAAGACTTTGAAAAGTATAGATAGACTCAATGGAAGGATAATTGGTTTATGTGATGTATTGGGCTGTGTTCATGATTCTTTGCAGTTTCTTGCGGTCTTGGGAAGAGCAGTTGCCAAACTACGCTGTGATGCATCCAGATAGGATGCTTTCTATGGTGCATCTATAAAAATTGGCAAGAATCCTTGTGGACATGCTGAATTTTCTTAGCCACCTGAGGAACTAAAGACGTTGTCGTACTTTCTTGACCATCAGGTCGACGTGGGTGGACCAGGACAGATTGTTGGTAAACGTCACTCCCAAGAACTTCACTCTCTCAACCATCTCCACCCCAGCACCATTGGTGCAGACAGGGACATGCCCTCCACCTTGCTTCCTGAAATCAATGACCAGCTCTTTCATTTTGCTGACATTAATGGAGAGATTGTTGTCTTTACACCGTGCTGCTAAGTTGCCTATCTCTTACCTGCATTCTGTTTTGTCTTTGTTTGAGGTCCAACTTACAATGGTGATGTCGTTGACTAACGTATCAATGGAGTTGGGGCATAATTTGGCTACAGTTGTGTGTGTATAGGTAGTATAGTAGGGGGCTGTGCATGCAGCCTTGTGGGGCACCAGTGTTGAGGTTTATGGTGGATGAAGTATTGTCGCCTATTCTAAATGTTTGTGGTTTTTAGGTCAGAAAGCCATGGATCCATTACAGAGGGGGAAGCCAAGACCTAGGTCTCGGAGTTTAGAGATAGGTTTGCATGGAATTATGGTTGAAGGCGGAACTGTGGTCAATAAGTAGGAGCCTGACATAGGTATCCTTGTTATGCAGATGCTCCAAGGGTGAGTGTAGGGCCAGGGAGATGGCATCTGCTGTGGACCTGTTGCTCCAGTAGGCAAATTGCAAAGGATCAGGGCAATCTGGGAGGCTGGAGTTGATGTGAGTCATAACCAACCTCTCGGAGCACTTCATAATGATGGAGGTCAGAGCCACTAGCTGGTCGTCATTGAGGTACGCTGCATGATTATTCTTAGGCACTAGGATGATGATGGCCTTCTTGAAGCAGGTGGGGACTTTAGATTGTAGTAAGAAGAGGTTAAAGACATCTGCAAATACTCCCACCAGCTGGTCTGCACAGGGTCTAAGTGCACGCTGGGGACTCCATTTGGGCCAGTCACTTTTTGGTCTGTGTAGATCACCGGTGCTGGTGAATACAGCATATTTCCAATTTGGGCATTCAATTTTAACCCAAAAGCATGTGAGTTTCAATTTATGGACAATAGACCCTTTAATACTCAAACAGCATCTCAAGATCTCCACCTTGGGAGCATTTGTTCACCGCCAATCACCAATGTGATAAAGCCAAGCAAAGAATTGTGGGCACTGGAGATCTGAAACAAAAACTGAAATTGCTGTAGAAACTCAGCAGGTCTGGCAGCGACAATGGAGAGAGGAACAGAGTTAACATTTTGAGTCCAATGCCCCTCTCTCAGAACTCCAATGTGAATCTTTCCAATTCCTCAAATTTCCTTTCTAGTCACTTTGAGTGAGTAACAGGGAAAATTAAGCTCAAATCTGTATGGTATTGTGAACAGATATCATGTCTTTCTGGGCACAGACCCACAAGTAAGAGGGTTGAAACAATCCAAAACCACATACTGTTGATCTCTAATGTCCGTTATCTAGGCTGAATTCAGTAGGAGGGCCCCAGGTATGAAAACTCAATCTATTAACACACAGTAAAACTCATCACATTTCAATTTTGAGATCTTCATGAAAAGCTACAGACCAACCTGCATTTAGAAAGTACCAACAATGCAATTAAAAATGTTATGCCACTAAAATGGAATGTGGCATTGGGCCACGTAAGGAGATTTTAGAACAGACAGTATAGACTTGATTGGCCAAAGGGCCTCCTCTGTCAGGTATGATTCTAATATAGAACTAATTAAATTTATAAGAGGCATGAATAAGATCCGTAGTCAGTGTCTTTTTTCTCCGGGGTGGAAATGTCAAATACTAGGGATCATAGGTTTAAGGTGAGAGGGGAAAAATTTAATGGAGATTTGTGAGGAAAGATTTTTTACACAGAGGGTGCTAAGTCCCTGGAATGTGCTGCTTGGGCAGTTGCTAGAAACAGATATGATAGTACCATTTAAGGGGCATCTAGGCAGCCATATGAACAGGCAGGGCATAGACGCACATGGAGCATGTGCAGGCAGATAAGGTTGGTTTAGAATGATATCATAGTCAGTGCAGACATGGTGGGCCAAAGGGCCTGTTCATGTGCTGTATTGTTCAATGTCCTATGTCCTTACAGCTGCTATAAGACTGCTTAAAGAAGGCTTTAAGGAACATATGGAAGGAAATTAATTAGGAAAGGGAGTTTAGGGAGAGCATTTCAGAGTATGGAACATAAGTAGCTGATAGCATAATCATCAAGTATGGGATGGCTGAAGTCAAGGATGCTTGAGAATTAACTGAGAAAGACCGTATATCTTAAAGTGCACAGGGCTGAGGGAAAACAGAAATATTAAATTGTTACTGTATAAGATATGATTTGAATACACGGATGGCCCAAAGACCATGAAGCAAGAATTCTTCATTCCACTGGCATCAAGTCATTAGGAACGTGAAGGGAAATTAAGCTTAAACAAAGAAGATGTGTTACTTACATAGAATACAGCCTGTGAGTTTATATCTAGTTGAGGAAATTCTTTGACTATGTGATCCTTCTCCCCATGAGGCCTTCATTCACTAAGATAGCCTTTCTTCTTGCAAAGGTCCATTCGCCTGCTGCAGGTGCTCTGCTTAGTGCTCTCGATTCACCTTGTGCTGGAAGTCCTGTCACATTAGCACTAGAGGCTGTTACAGAGATAAACACAGTAGGGATTGTAAAATAAGGATGAGAATTTTATAAATAAACTGTTGTTTAACCAGGTCAGTGAGCACATGGATGATGGATGAACAGGACTTCAGCTCAGACCTGGAAAGCTGATCTCTGGTGTGTTGATGTTTACTTAGACCAGAGATTGAGAGACGAGTAAGACAGCATCAAAAAAACTTCAAAAGTGGATGATAAAACCAGAGAGTTTCAGAATTAAAATCCAGAATCCTTTCTCACTGTTACGTGCTACAAATAAGTTCTGAAATTTGCCCATTATTTTGTGCGAGCTGATAAAGGGGAAGTAAGGGTGCCCTTGACATCAAGTCAACCAATACCTGACTGAACATGTTAACAAAGAGCTCCAGCAAAACTGGAGTCAATGAGAACTGAATGAGAAAACTCTTTGCTGGTTGCAGTCCTGGTACAAAGAAATATTGTTGTGGCCCTTTTCTTCATAAGAAAAAGGAAGTTATCCTGAATATCCTGGCTAATTTTCTTGGCCTAATTGACATCACAAAATCATATTTCTCGACTATTATCAAATTGCAAAACCTCTCTTTCTAAGAGGTTCACGTTCATTACTTTCAACCACATTTCTTTCAGCTCTGTTTTATCTCCACACTCCCTTAACATCATTTCCTGTGTTCTTTTTATGTTCTCCTGTAATAAACATTTATTATACATTACTATCATTTGGGAACCTGGGTTCTAAAGAGAGCTAAATGGTTTGGATTTTATTTCAATGAAGGTCACATTTTTTTCAAGTTGGAAAGTCATTTTTCAACAGTTTGTTCAAAAGCATGTGAGTTGTACTAAATTACTAAATTAACTGCCTGAGGAGTTACCTGATTAAATATTTACTAAATTGAACTCTTACAACATACAGAAAGACAGACCAAGGGCCAGAGTTAGGTTCAGTTGAGAAGAGCAGTTGATTGCCAGCAGAGGGCTGTACAGTTTGCTGTAGTCTAAGCTTTATAGAGCTGGAAAGAAGTCTTAAAACTGTTTTAGTGGTTGAAGTAGAGAAGGCATTTCTTAGACTTCCATTCAGAAAAGTAAACAGTATAGGCTGGTGTCTGTTTGTCTTCGGTAGAGTCAATAACAGAGTGAATCATCTCAAGATAGTGCAAAAAGTAGCCAAAGGAAAATTTTGCAACATTTAAAGAAATTAATAAGTTAGAGTAGGAGTGACATTTCACTGCGATATAATGACTGTAAAGGATAATGCTGGGGAAAGGTGTTGAGTCTTTGCACATGTTGTGTTAAGAACTTTCGAAATTGTCATTTACATATATTACTTTAATGTTATTTCCTTTTGTATCATTAACTTGTATTGTCTTGTTAAAAGCATATTGATAGCTTTTGGGAATATATTCAGTGACTTTCCATCATGGGAAGCAAACCATAAAAATAAACCTTACAATCTACCAAACCAGGTTTCACTCTGAGATTGAACTTGTTGGCTGACCTTATTGAAATATATAAGAATCCTGGAGAGTTTAAAGGGTAGATGGTGAAAGGTTGTTTGCCTTTTTGGGAGAGCTGAGAACCAGACAGCATAATCTCCGAATCTGGTGTCAGATAAGAGAGAGATAAGGAGGGATTCCTTCTCTCAGAAGGTAGTGAATGTATGGAATACGTTAACACAGAGGGTTGTTGAGGCTGGGTCATTAAGTATATTTTAGGCTGAGAAAACCAAGTTTTTAATCAGTAAGTTATGGGAAAAAGGCTGGAAAATGGAGGTGAAGACAATCAGATCGGCCACGATCTCATTGACTGACAGAGCAGACCTGATGGGCTGAATGGCCTACTTCTGCGATTATGTCTTGTTATCTTATAGTATTCCAATCAGCTTTGAGACCAAAATACTCCTGATCAATGTTCTCTTGCTGTGGAAGGCATTTTGGAATGACTTTCATGTTTTGATGTGTGCCTTAAAAATGAGAATCATCATATTTCTTAGTAAGTAAGATTGAATGCAAAACAGACCATGTAACCACAGAGGGCCCATTTGGGATGTAGCTTATAGTGTATGATGCTGTTTGTTGAGATGTGTCAGGAAGGGATGTTGTAGGAATGTTCTCTTGGGGAGTTGCATCAGAACCAGTGTCTCTTCTTAAAGAATAGCATGGCTGGAATCTTTATCAATACAGTGAGCAGTAGCCAGTAAAGACTACATGCAGATCTTAGCATAAAAGAAATGAGCTCTCATTGAGAAATTAATGAGATTGTTCATCGACATGAATACTTCACTCTGCTTTATGCTGGTTAAATGTTAAAATATTTCAAGATGTTTGAACATGGCTACGACTGGCCTCATCCTTTTGCTGTCCCATAATCTTTCTCACCCATGGCAAAGTGATATTAGAGAAGTGGCACCATGTGCAAACACGTAAATGAGTTACATGGAACGTGAAATAGTATTCGACATCTTGACATTTGCTGCTCAATTGAAGCTCACTCTAAGTCAAGTGTAAAATTGTGAAACAGCAGATTTGCCAAGCTGAAAGGATGACACAAACTGTTACTGTGAGAATACAGATGTACAGAATCCCTATCTCACCCGACTCAGCTGGAAATGGAATCTGCATTAGTAGCATCAGTAGCCTAACTAAAATATGTTTCAATGATTACTGTATAGATAAAAAAGACTGAGAAGTGAGGCTTGGAAAATAAATGACTTGTGATATGAGAATGCATTATCTGAAAATTTTATAGCACGTGCTGTTCTAGTATACTATATATTATTCTGAGTGCCTTGGTCATGCTTGGGGATAGTTAGTCCAGTTGGCAGGACAGCTGGTTGATGATGTACAGTGATCCTTAATGGCATTAGTTCAATTCCTGCACTGGTTGAAGTTACCATGAAGCACTGTCTTTCTCAAAGTTTCCCTTACCTGAGGTGTTTGATGACCCTCAGGTTAAACCACCATCAGCCAACATCCTCTCCGTTGCGAGAGAAAACTATAGTGATTTAACTTACTTTTACCTACATACTGTCAGTGCCTTTTGGGCATCAACTAACCATGCCAATATAATGGTTTCAGAGAGATTATCCTATATAGTCTTTGATTCTTTTAATTTTTCAATCATCTACTGTCAGGGGAAAGCGTCATTATTTATATAACATTGACGTTGAAATGCTAGGCTCAGTTGTATGTTATAGACCAGACCAAACCCCCTTTAAATATATCAAGGAGATAGGGTCTAGGCTATCTCACAGCTGTCATTTCATTGGGTTGTCTCTTCTGTCTCAACCTCTCTTCGTTAAAAAAAAAAAGTAAAAACTACACATCTTAAATTCATAGTATCCCCACATGTATTATAGCAATATTATGCAATAAATACATATCAGGAACGCTAAAAACATCATTTCTTTTATTCACTCACAAGTGGTAGGTTGCTCATTGGGGTAACATTTATTGCCCATTCCTAGCTGCCCTTGAGAAGGTGTTGGTGAGCTGCTTTCTTGAACCACTGCAGTCCATATAGTGTAGGGAGATTCACAATGCCATTGGGGAGAGATTTCGATGATTTTGACCCAGCGACAGCGAAGGAACAGCAATATATTTTCTAGTGGCTTGGAGGGGAACTTACAGGAGTTGGTATTCCCATGTACCTGCTGCTCTTCATCAATCTGGTCAGGGGAAGGTGCTGTCTAAGGATCCTTGGTGAATTTCTGCAGTACTTCTGTAGATGGTACACACTGCTGCTACTGAGTGTTGGTGCTGAGAGGAGTTGATGTTTGTGAATGTGGTGTTAATCAAGTGTGTTGTTTTGTCCTGAATGGCCCAAGTTTCTTGCATATTGTTGGGTCTGCACCCATCCAGGCAGGTGGGGAGTGTTCTATCACATGCCTCACTTGTGCCTTGCAAATGGTGTACAGGCCTTGGGGACAGGAAGTGAGTCGCAACAAACAACTGCACCTCCCAGTCACGAACCATTTCAACTCCCCCTCCCATTCCTCAGACGACATGTCCATCCTGGGCCTCCTGCAATGCCACAGTGATGCCACCCGAAGGCTGCAGGAACAGCAAATCATATTCAGCCTGGGAACCCTGCAGCCCAATGGTATCAATGTGGATTTCACAAGCTTCAAAATCTCCCCTCCCCCAATCGCATCCCAAAACCAGCCCAGCTCATCTCCACCCCGCCTAACCTGTTTTTCCTCTCACCTATCCCTTCCTCCCACCTCAAGCCCCACTCCCATCTCCTATCTACTAACTATTATCCCGCCCCCTTGACCTGTCCGTCCTCCCTGGACTGACCTATCTCCTCCCTACCCCCCCACCTACAGTCACCATTACTGGCTCCATCCCCGCCTCTTCGACCTGTCTGCCTCCCCTCCACCTATCCTCTCCTCTATCCATCCTCTATCCGCCTCCCCCTCTCTCCCTATTTATTTCAGAACCCTCTTCCCCTCCCCCATTTCTGATGAAGGGTCTAGGCCTGAAACGTCAAGTTTTCCTGCTCCTATGATGCTGCTTGGCCTGCTGTGTTCATCCAGCCCCACGCCTTGTTATCTATAAGTGAGTTAACCAATGCAGGATTCCCTGTTTCTGATCTGTTTTTATGACCAGGGTATTTATTATGATGAGCCCAGGTGAATTTCTATCCAAAAGTAACCCAGGATGTTGATGGTGGAGGATTCAATGATGGTGATGCCCTGGAATGTCAAAGGCTATGATTGGATTCTCGCCCATCAGAAATGGCCAGCCACTTCCAAGCTGAGAATGTCACTGACCATGTATCATTCAGCAGCTCATTTTTCATTGGGCCCAATCTTCTTTCCATTTATTTTCATAGAATGACAATTTAAGGTTTTTCTGAGAGGACTGTTGATGATGAGTTTTGGAGGAGCGGAAGGGTGGGATAATGTTGCTTCTAAGCTGCATGGCTGTGCACACGTGCAAATACTCCAAGGCTCTGAGCCTGGCGTTGACATGTAATAAGTACGATTACATTGAATCAGGCGTCACGACTAGAAGCTTTGTGTTTGGACATCTGTTTTCTTCTGGGCCATTTGTTCTCTTGAAGGTTGTCAATCTCCTTCAAGTCTTATGATGGCATTGAGCTGAAGACATGTCCATATGGTCAAATGTGAAGTGGGTTGGGAGCTGATTCCCTGTCTCCAGATCTCCTTTGTACCCTCCCCAGTGCTTTGACAGCCTTTATAAAGGTGGTGCTCAGACTTGAACATAGAAGTTTTCTAAAAGTTTACAATCAGTGAGACATGTATTCCTTCACCAACTTGATGCACAGTGACAGCCACAAGGACCATTGGTAAGATCCAAGATTGTCAACGTACTTTTGACAACGCCTTCCAAACGTCTATTATCCAGAACAACAAGGACAGCAGATACACAGGATCACCAGCCCCCGACAAGTTCTCTCCCAAGCCACACACCGCCCTGACTTGGGAAATAAAAAATCACTGTTTCCTCATTGGCACTCGGTCAAAATCTTGGAACTCCCTTCCCAATTGCACTGTGGGTGTCACTACACAACAACTGCAGCAGCTGAACATTGCCAAGACATTATCTCCTTTTTAGAGAAATTAAGGGATAGATAATTATTGCTCACCTATTTTCATCACAAGAACAAATGTTTTAAGAAAGGATTACTTTCTGAAAGCATTTTCTTCAATTCTGCAGGCAGTTTTACCCTGTTGAGCACATATAGTTGGGAGAGGACAGAAAAGTTGCGTGGAAACCAATGCAGAGAAATAACTACAATGATAAGAGCCCTATGTATATATCTCCCTGACACAAGTTGTCCTTCTGATGCCAGCAGCAACGTATGATCTAGGTGTTTTCAACTGCTCAGCTTCATCTGAAATCAGCACTTATATAAATAATGCGTTCTCACTTGCAATGTACTGGCAACTTGACTGTGGACAAATTAACTGCCACTTAAATCTCAGAGGCTGTTACATTAATCCATTAGTATTTACCTTTATATAGGGCATTGTATAGTGCATCAAAACTCAATAATTAACCTTGAAATGAACTATTATTATGTAGGAAAGCACACAGAAGTCATTTTGCGCACAGCAAGGTTCCAAAAAAACAGCAAATAAGATGAAGGAACAATTAACCTCTGCAAGAAGAATGCTGGGCAGGTCATCAGGATTAATGCACTGCTCTTCAAACCGTGACAAGGGGTTCTTGTGTGCCCAGCAGATGAGGTGTCCTCTGAACAAAGACCTCTGACAATACAACAGTCGTGTGGTGAATTATCAGTCTGGATGACAGTCTTGTGTTCTGGGGAGGAACTTCAGTCTGAAACCTTCTAACGCAGAGGAAGTACTGCTATCAATGAACAGACATGTTAATCGTATATCATCCAAACCTGAATTGTTTTTTATCATAGGTCTGCACTACAATGCTTTAATTATCAGACTTGCTAATTGCCTTTCACAAATAATTTAACAGACTAGCTTGTTAATTATATTTCACAAATGATTTAACAATGGTAATGGATAATTGGAAGAGTTACCACTCACAGGTATAATCATTTAACGGAAGACGTAGTTGTGTGAAAGGTGGGGAAGAGATTCAACTTCTAAAATTTTCCATGAACAGCATTGCGAACATAAATTAATCCATGTGCCTCCTATTCCAGTCCATGGGAATCTCAGGCCACTGTGGGTGGCCAATCAGCATGGTGCCAGCTGGTTGTGAGCTGTTATATGAAGCAGTGGCTCCGAAAGGGTGAATGTTTATGTTACTTTGACTCCACCCGTTCTAAAGACGCCGCACAATCTGTGGGTAGAGACAAGGAGTTCTCCTTTAGCTTTCAGAGGGATCCAATGTCTGCATGTCAGCTGTTGGACATCCCAGTAGTTATACCTGGCCAAATATTGCTGTACTTATAGCTATAATGCCATAATCCTACTTAGTATCAAGGAACAGTGCCTCTCAACCTTGGTGTATCCTGTACCACTAAGCACAGGATTGGAATAAGACAGAGCAAAAAAACAAAGGAGGATTTGTGGCAGAAAATTACCTCAAGCAAACTTTACCCAGTACCACACACTGATAGAGGTAGCAAGCTCCACAAGATTCCAGCAGTGATCATCTGGGATAGTAACGCATGAGTGGGCAGGAATTTGACCATCTCCACATTGAGCAGAGCAGGTAGTGTGGAGGTGCGGTAAGGGGCTGTGCGACCTGAATAGCTGAGCAACAGGCCATTGGTTTGTCAGTGAGCATGTGGGCACATTACACGATCTTAACAAAAATATTATAAATTTTTAAAATCGGATACAATTTAATATCGTGAAACAACGAACTACGAATGCTGGAAAACTGAAACAAAAACAGAAATTGCTAGAGAAGCTCAGCAGATTTGGCAGCATCTGTGAGGAGAAAACAGAGTTCATTTTTTTAGCCCAGTGACCCTTCTTCAGGTCACTGAACTCAAAACGTTAGCTCTGCTTTTTGTCCACAGGTGCTGCCAGACCTGCTGAGTCTTTCCAGTAATTGCAATTCCATGTGTGTCTCCTCAACTGAAAAACAACTCTTCATACGTCACATAGAATAATGCAATTCACAAGATGTTTGCATTGGAACTGACAGTTGGAATCCTGTCCATGAATGCTCTTCCCAGGACACTGATTCTGATTTTCTACTCATGGACGTCCCTCGGTGTATCTTCACATGACTGAAAAAGCCAATTCTAAACCTGCACATGGGCACTACGTGTTGGTGAGCTCCGGAGAGCAGCGTTTGCTTCTTTATTTTTTCCTTCTCTACCATTGCTCTAACTCATCGAAGCACAATGAGCCTGAAGATGAAGCAGTCACCATTCTAAATGATTGGTAGCAAGTTCCTGCCATTCATTACTGTCAATGCTGATGTACTTCAGGAAGACCTCCAGAGTGCCTTTGCAAAGTTGTCATCTCCCCTCTGGAACACTGGTTATTTAAGAGTTGACAGCACAGGAGATTCAGGGTGGGGGGATAGGAGGAGGGGGACACTTTTCCACCATCAGATGCAGTGTCCATTCCATCGTAAGGGATTTTGCAGGAGTTTTCCTTGAATTATTGTGGAGCCGGCTTCAAGAGGGAGACTAGCATTTGGTTAATGGTCCTCCCACTGACTGCAAGGATTGGGATAAAGGCTTCTCTGGTAGCTTTCTCCTGTGTTCTTCTGTGAAATGACCAGGTCTCAGTGTAGTGTAGGAGTGTACTGATGATAAATGTGCGGCACGTTAATAACTTTTGTTGACTTCAGGAGGACTTTGTTGTCAAATACTCATTGGTCAGTGGTCATATAGCATCAGAACAAATGTGCCACGTGTTTCAAAGTAACAACAAAAACAAAAACAGAAAATGCTGGAAAATCTCAGCAGGTCTGGAAGTTCTGAAGAAGGGTCACTAGACCAGAAACATCAAGTCGAAATTTTACTCCACAGATGCTGCCAAACCTGCTGAGCTTTTCCAGCAATTTCTGTTTTTGTTTTAGTTTCTGATTTCCAGCATCCGCAGGTCTTTCGTTTGTTTTCAAAGCACTAACCTGTCAATTAGAGCACAACACATCTCTGAGACAAAGAAAAGTTGCTTTCTGTCAGTGAGTTACAAATATTCAGTAAATAAATGTTTAAATGCAATTGAATCCAAGGTAGCCAAATGCACTGATTGGAAATTAGTAAGCAGGAGAAATTTCTGTATTAAAATCCAATACCTTCCCCCACCCCCAACATTTTGCTTTCCTCTCAAAGTTGTTCTAATTATATTGGAATACAATATACAATCTCTTATTATTAAGCTTTTAAAACATTCCTTCTGCCCAAGATAACTGAGAATTTTTGGAATCTCCTGGATTGAAATCTCCCAATGCTCATTGGCCCCTGTCATAGAATCATACAGCACGGAAACAGACCCTTCGGTTCAACCAGTCCATGCTGAACGTAATCCCAAACTAAACTAGTCCTACCTGCCTGCTGCTGGCTCCATACCCCTCCAAGTCTTTCCTGTTCATGTGCTTATCCAAATGTCTTTCAAACATTGTAATTGTACCCACACCCATCATTTCCTCAGGCAGTTCATTCCCCATGAAATATCCTCCATGTAAAACAAAATCGCCATGCCTTTTTTTAAATCTCTCTTCTCTCACCTTAAAAATGTGTCCCCTAGTCTTGAAATCCCTCGTCCCAGGGAAAATATAACCACTATTAACTTTATCAAAACCCTTATTATTTTTTAAACCTCTATAGGATTTCCTCTCAACCTCTTACGCTCCAGAGAAAAAAGGTCCCAGCCTACCCAGCCTTTCTTTTTAAATCAAATCTTCCATACCCGGCAACATCCTGAGCAAGTAGGGAGACAGAGGAGGGGGTGGTGGCCAGATTCATAGGCAGGGCCTGTATCAAGTGTAATTTTGTTTGCAACCAGAGCAAAGGATTGAGGAAATGTAACATGCACTAAACATGTTTCGCGCTTAAAATTTTTCAGTCCTTTGCACTGGGAGTTTTTTGATGATCCTCTGTAAATGACTTTGAACAAACTAACGCAAAGCTATCCCATGACGTTTTGCAAACATCTGACCACCCATGGGTGTACTGCAGACTCTGAATTAAACATATCCTGTGCTTAATCTGCCTGACCTTAAACAGGATTTGATGCTCTTTTGTACAGCGTGCATTCCTGCTGAACTATTATGTTTTTTGAAGATTTCCAAGGCAACAATTACAGTTCATAGTTTGTTTTTGTAAAACAGCAAGTGTAAAATTACTGTGAAATAGAAAAGGTCAAATACTTTCTATCTGTAGAATCTACAGAGTCCTTGCTTGTTTTATCTTAGCGAGCAAACTCAAACAGCTGACTGAAAAGCAATACATCTCCTGAAGTTTTAATTACATTTTTAAATGCAGTTGCCAAGCTAATTAGCGGACTGGCTTTATTAATTAAAATTCAGGATCTAATTTAAATTTAAATGTTAATAATTCAGCTTTTGTGCAAGAGTAACTACATACTGTCACTCACCAGTAATCAGTAATTCATTCCCCATTAAGTGGATTGTATCTTGTTAAGACTGTTTACGTAACAATTTCCCTCCAGTCTTTCTGAAATTCAATGACATTTTTAAGACATTTTTACTGGCCGTCATCACAGAAGCTATTCAAGACTCTCTTAAGGTGTAACTTACCTGTCTAAAGACCACCTGTCTGCCATGTGCTACATCATGTTGGTGAGCTAAAGGTTTTATTTTCCTCACCAATTTCCATCAGATTTAATTTCAACAATGATGCTAATGATTATCCCCCTCAGGAATTGGGATGGGAATGTTTGAGGACTCACTCTTGCTGTGATGAAACGTGGTCAGAAGACAATAATTGTGATAATAAATGCCTCCAAATTAAACCTGATCATCCTTATGTTAGCTATAACAATGTTAAGTTACTGTTCAATGCATGATACAATGACATATTATGATAAAGCCAATGATACCAGCTTGAAAGGCTCGTGTGGCAGAATAGTGGTGTTCCTATCTCTGAGCCAGAAGGTAAGGGTGAAAATCCCACCAGAAATACTTCACAATGTATCTGGACTGTAGATTAAAAATATAAAAGTAAAGATATTAGGTTTTAAATGAATGCATCATTGAAGAAAAATATTCCACGCAGAAGAATTCAATGGCAACTAAGGAAGCTAATTTTGTTTAAATTAAATTTTGAGCTTTGTTGAATTATATGACTACACATCCAATGAAACATATTTGACAAATGTTTAACATTTCCAAAATTTGTAAGATGGCCCAATGCTATATTGTGTCGCAGTTACAGAATGCTTGGGGCTATTATTATGTTGAAGTCTTTGTAAATCTACATTCCAAGGCTTAATGGTGCCATTAATAGCTAAGATTTATGAAGTAAGGGTTATCAACCAAATAATGTGCATGTTTTACAATTGTGGTATATGGTGAAGCCAATTGTGGTACAACTGTGAGCAGGTAGGCCTTTTCCAAACATAATACAATGTGTTACAACATATATGCCATGCTCCTGTGTTGCAAACTAGTGACAGCAAGCACATTGTAACATATAAGGAGTGAAATTGCTGGTGAAACTCAGTAGATCTGGCAACATCAATGAAGAGAAAACAGAGTTAACGTTTCAAAGCTTCTTCAAAGCAATTTTATTTTTGTTTTAAATCATTCTGTAACAGATATTCTCCTTCAGTTTTACCCACCTTAATGCTATTCTCCTAGGTCCATTTGAATATCACTGCACAAGATTCTTTTATCTCATGTTTATTCATCACGCTCATGGTTCCTAACTCTGCAAACCTACAAAACAGTCTATCACTGCCTTGAGGTTGAGATACATAAGAATACATAAGTATTCAAGAAATTGATGGTAAATCTTGCAATAGACTGGGAGTGCGCAGCATTAAAGATTGGTTTATAATCAGTGTTGACCAAATGGAAAACACCCTAGTCTTGAGTTGAGGATCATGGTCAATTCTCACTCCTAACACTTGAGCACAAAGATCTAGGATGAAGCTTCACGAAAGCAGAGAGGTTTTGACACTGTCAAGCATTTTAAAAACCAAAAGAATTGTAGATGCTGTAAACCAGGGACAAAAATAGAAAATGCTGGGAAAGCTCAGCGGGTCTGGCAGCATCTGTAGAGAGAAATCACAGTTTGCATTTTGGGTCCAGTGGCCAGTTCTGAGGAAGGATCACTTGAAATGTTAACTTTGATTGCTCTCCACAGATGTTGCCAGACCCGCTGCACTTTCCTAGCAATTTCTATTTTTGATTCAGGCATGCATTTTGTCTTTCAGATGAGATATAAAAATGTGACCAAACGTTCTCTCTCAAGCGAATGGAATAAATCCTCTTGCATCGTTTTTCTACTGGGCCGAGCCAATTTGGGA
Source organism: Ginglymostoma cirratum (assembly GCA_024137785.1). Taxonomy (NCBI): domain Eukaryota; kingdom Metazoa; phylum Chordata; class Chondrichthyes; order Orectolobiformes; family Ginglymostomatidae; genus Ginglymostoma; species Ginglymostoma cirratum. The sequence continues at coordinate 38,606,061 of JAHRHZ010000030.1, forward strand.
ACCTGCTTCTCTCAATTGGCAGATAATGAATGGACACCTTACAGAATTGGTGTGAATGGCATTACTGTCATTTCCCCAGGCCCCATAGTATTTTCTGGAGTTACAACATAGGTCAGGCGAAAGGACACAGAAAGTAAAATGACTTGTATTTATTTTAATAGCTGTATTTTCTCATTCTGGGCAGCAGTCAGTTTTTGAAAGCAGCTGTATTTACTTGAAGGCAACAAAAATAAATTTTAGTTTCTAAATGATTTGGATGAGTTCTACTCTGCTAATGCTGGGCTTCAGATCCATCCGTAGTGCTGATAATGCCAAGGACATGAATTAATTTCCCACACAAATTACTCACTTTTATCTGTGTCAGTAAGTTTTGTTCAAATCTTATTCCTGGACTTCAGAACAAAGATCCACAATGCTGATCCACCAGCAAAGGGGGAATGCTGCCTCATTGGAGGCACTGACTTTCAGATGAAATTATAAACTAAAGCTCTGACTCCCCTCTCAGATAGAAATAAAAGGTCCTGTGATACTATTTCAAAGAACAACGTTTTACCATCAATTCTCTGGCCAGTATTTATCCTTCAACAAACATCACAGAAATACATTTGCTGGTCATTACGTTGTGACCCCAAATGAGGGCAATATTGGACAAATCGTATCCCAGGAATAAAAACTGTCTTGGTAGATCACATCAAAAGCAAAGATGCTGGAAATCTGAAATAAGCACAGAGAATGCTGTAGAAACTCAATAGGTCTAGAGGCATCTGCTGAGAGAAAAACTAGTTCTGAAGAAGAGTTGTGCCAGGCTTGAAACATTAATAGAATTGCAACTTTGATTTGTAATTTGGTTACCATAGAGATCAGAGGTTGAAAATTTTATGTGAGACTGTCGATATATTTTCAAGAAAATAACTTTGTCACACAAAAGGAAAAAATCTCTACATGTCTGATCATTTGGAAATATCCAATTGCCAACATCAAAAAGAACAATCAATCATTTTTCCTCAGTGATGAGCTTTACAGATACTCAATCCCAGTTAAGTTTCACTCATATCCTCATTTTAAAATTTCTTAATGAACTAACAACATGTCAAGTGAGCTTTGAGAAGTTCATCAAATGAATTCTCTTAATCTTTGTCACTCCCTGAGTCATACAGGCAGGCTAACTCACTGACCTTTTCTCACTGAACCTGAAGAAAACCAAAAAACCATTACCTGTCTGTACAGTTGCACTATTAGAACAACTTACGACTTCTTTCCAGTCTGTTGGCCTACACACTATCAAAAATTAAAATGCCCATTTGTTGATAAGAATCTTGCCTTCTAAACTTAACTTGCTCATGATCCCTGCTTTCTATCTTTTGATTTAATTGATTTGATTCATTGTTGTCACATGTGCCTAGGTACAGTGAAAAGCTTTGTTTTGCATGCAGTACAGACAGATCATACCATACAAAGATCATAGGGTAATTGAACAGAGTGAGGAATAACAGAATTCAAATTGAGGTTTAAAAATACAGAATGATCGCAAGAAATGTGAGAATACTATCTGTTGCAGAGAGCTCACAAAGGGTTATCTTGTGTCAGTGCCACCTTGACACGTGTACCTTTTCTTTGTGTCCTAAAGATGCAAGTCAACAATAAGCAGCGCTTAACTTGCCAAGTAGCTTGTTGAGTCATTTACCTTAAGTCTTTGGCTCACTGTTCAAAATGATTTTCTGACGCTTACTTAAGAAAAGATCAGATCTACTGAGAAATGAAAACCCAAGCCACTTATCTCTAATTTAGAATCAAGGCCCCAAATTATAACAAAAATACTTTATATGTCTTCATCATAATTACATTTCTCTATAGAAAATTGTGAAAATTTGTTGTCATCTGTTCTACAATGACTATGTTTCAAAGGTATCACATTAGATATTCCTTCAGATACAAAAAAAACTCAAAAGAAGTGCCAGTTCTTAATTTTCTTGGAGTTAATTCTTGGAAGGTGTAGTAAAGAGGATGCTTCCTGTGAAGTGAAGTCTAGGAAATGGAAGACATGCAGGATTTTTCGAAGATATACTTCTCAGTCCAATCCTTGTTGTTACAAAGATAAGCAGCTCTTTAAATTCTCCCTGCCACCCACTCTCAGTTTGGCAGATCTGCAGAAAATATGGAGAAATATCCTCAAGTTTAGTCGTTCCGCTTCAATTTTCCTCAATCTTTCACAAAAAATGTTATGTCATTAGATTAGTTACGGAAAGTCGAATGGAACTCAATACCAAGAATGGATCCAAAGTTCCAAGCAGATCTACATTCGAGGGGAAACAATAACTCTGAAATAATGCCACTGTGAAAAGAAAACTAAGCTCTTAAATGTTGATTGTTGTTGACTCACCCCGTTTCCATCTCACCTGTTGCCTCCGAATTTAAAGTAATTTGCAAAAGAAGCAAATGTGATGTGGGAACTTTTTTTTTGGCCTTTACACAGTCAGTTGTTAGGGTCTGGAATACACTGCCTGGGCATGTGGGGTGGGCAGGTTCAATTGAATCATTCGAGGGAACATCACATAATTATAATGTAATTAAACAGAGACAGTATACAAGGTCACCAGGGGAAAGGCAGGAGAATGGGATTAAGTCATGATTGGTCATTTGGACAGCCAGTTCAGACACAACAGACTGAATGGCCTCCTTTTGTAGTCTGGTAATACATTTGTATTCACACCTATTGCTAGACTAAAGCAAGTACGTACTGTTCGTCACCACTAGTATAACATAGCAAGAAATAACAGGAGGCAGATATTGATCATTGTGAGATATGAACTTACTTTAGTCTGTAATGTATAAAAGAGATTGCTCTGAACTCAGTAGAGAATTATGTTGGAAATAATAGAATAGGGCGTGCATGCTTTTGATTTCCTTCATGTTTAATTTCCAAAGAATCATAGAATGGTGAAAGCAAACCACTCAGAAAAAAAGATTTCCATGGATTACAGAATGAGAAGGTAAGATACAATGAGATATAGTCAGGACAGTCTTTATCACATAAATCACTATTGAATCCGGTAATGAAATAATGTTTAGAATTTCAGTCTGATCCATTTTGACACATTTACTAAAGAACAGACATTGATGAGCTAAAGTCATTCAAAATAGATTAATTAACTTATATCTCACAAGTTAATTGTAAAGTTTAAGTTCTTGCTTTTTTGAGTCTCTTTCATATTCATGCCTATTGCTAGACTGAAGCAAGTAAGTGCTGTACTCAATGTGACCAAGAAATAGCCTTTTTCAATAAGACTGAACTGTAACTGGCTAGCCTTCAAGATGTGTAGTATTCTGAAAGATTGTGACAAAATTTAATGATGAATTCTATACCTGGCTGTTGAATTCTCATGGCTTCATGGATCCCATTTATACCACCTAATCATACCATGAAATTAAATCTAAGATATTTGAAACTGCAAAATGTGGAAATTGTAATGAACATGTTGGTCTCGTGGTTTTCTTTATCATGATTTTAATCAGGAATATTATCCTCTGTTGGTATCAATATCATGACAGATTCCAAACAATTCAACCTTAATCAACTGTTAGCTATTTTTCTCATTCTGTCACTAATCACTTATACTAAATGAAAGATTCAAACCACAGCAGGAAAATTATTCAGAATTTGACATCCTTTTGCTTTAGTGATATATTCTTCGTGTTGTTGTCTCACTGTTGAGATGTTTATGAATTCCATGGTCTTTAATTGAAATTAAAATTCAGGGCATAGTTTCTTGCCTTTCTCATGCTAAATGTTTCTGTAGATAGATCTACCCCAGAGTCAAGATATAAAGAAGGGCGACAGTGAGATAACAGCTGGATGTGACCCTCTCTCTATTTTGATTTCTACAGATTTCGAAGGAACCAGATGTGAAATGATATTGCTAACTTGGTGTCACTTCAGTCACTGAGATTGAACAGTGAATATCCAGAGGTAAGGTTTTATTTGTTTTATTTCGGAGGAATGATCACTGGACCCGAAAAGTTAATTCTGATCTTTTCTTCACAGATGCTGCCACACCTGCTGAACTTTTCTAGAAACTTCTGTTTTTGTTCCTGATTTACAGCATCCGCAGTTCTTTCAGTTTATAGAAAGATACAAAGGTACCGTTCCATTTCGGTTTTAATGCAGTTCCTATTTATGTTGTCTGTTTTATTACTTGTGTGAAATAAACCGTTACCTATTCATTTTACTTTATTTTTGATTGTGACTGAATTAGGAAACAGACTGTTTTACATCAAAGGATTAAGGAAGGAATTGTATTTTTTTTAAAGCAAGTTAATAAATCTTGTTGTAAACTTGGTTTACACTGTTGCTTTTTGAGAAACAGGGGAAGGTCTAAAAGGAGACTGCACAGGTTGAGAGTGTGACTAGAAAGCGAGACTTGGCCGGCAACAGGTTGTTGATTGGTTTGTGGAATTGTGACTTGGCCGGCAACAGGTTGTTGATTGGTTTGTGGGATTGTGACTTGGCCGGCAACAGGTTGTTGATTGGTTTGTGGAATTGTGACTTGGCTGGCAACAGGTTGCTGATTGGTTTGTGGAATTGTGACCAGTCGTAGATGCTATATGTTATCAGCCTGACAGCAACTCTCTGATTGGTTCCTGAGTAGCTGACCAGTTTGTGGGTGGCAGCAATACTATGAGAAGCTCTTCAGACTTCTAGAAAGGGAAGTGGTGTTGCTCCATTTCTCCAGTGAAAATTCCTGGAACTAAAGAAAATAAACCAGAGACTATAATGTGTGAATCAGTCACTCTGTGCCTCCTGTGAGTAAGTAAAATAACCCAAAGGAAAGGCTCAGAAAATGAAAAGGAAACAAAAGAACCTCACCCACCAACCCCGCCACCCCCCCCACCAACCACTCTGCCATCTATTGAATCCTTATGACTGGAATAATTGAACTATTTTCTTGGTATCATTTTCTTCTCTCCAAACATAACACCAATTTTTCTACCTGTCTGTGTGTGTAGAGAGTTTTAGATGATAGTTAGTGTATTAACATGTAGAGGTATATGTCATTAGCTCAGAAATGTTTATTTGTGATTAGAATCATCTTATTTGTGATAAACTGTATTTCTTGTAAAGCACAGATCTGTCTTTCTTTTACCCTGATTCAAACAAGTAGGCAAATCTTCTTTTATTTATTTCTGGAATGTGTGCGTTGCTGCCTGGGCCAGCATTTATTGCTTGTCCCTAGTTGCCCTTGAGAAGGTGGTGGGGATTTTTTTAACATTCATGGGATGTTGGTGTCTCTGTCAGTTACTGCACATCCTAATTGTCCAAAGGACAGTTAAGAACCAACCATATTGCTGTGGGTTTGGAGTCACAAATAGACCAGGCTGGGTAAGGATGACATGAATCCTTCCCTGAAGGACATCAGTGATCTGGCTGGGAGTTTCCAACAATTGTCAGTAGTTACATGGCCACCATTAGGCCAACTTCTTTTCATGATTCAAGACTATTATTTAATTCAAATTTCACCATCTGCCACTGTGAGATTCAAACCTTCATCATCAGAATGTTAGCCAAGACCATGGGGATCAGTTAGCTCAGTGGGCTGGATGGCTGGTGTGTGATGCCGATTGACGTTAACAGTGTGAATTCAGCTCCTGCACTGGCTAAGGGTACTGTGAAAGCCTTGCTTTTTTAATTTAATCTATTTTTCCAGCCAACCTGTTCAGAGATATTATTACACACCTCTGGAGCAGGTGCACGACAATAGGGCCCAGCAGTGAAAGGTCCATCCCTGCCTACCATCAGCCTTTTGGGTAATTGCTGGACAAGCTGACAAATTGCATCAGAGACTGGCGACAGGTCCCACTTTTTATTTTGAAACCTATTTTTCTAATTAACATGTTACATACCTCTGGAGCAGGTGGGCCTCCTGGTTCAGGAGTAGGGACTCTACCACAGCACCACAATAGGGCCCAATAGTGGCAGCTCTGTACCTGAGAGGCCTTGAACCATCAACCTTTCATTTAGCTGCTGAATATGGTGACCAATTGCGCCTCAGAGACTGGTGACAGGTTCCACCTTTTTAACCTTCAAGTAAACGACCACTAGCTGTTTCTCTCTCATGAGACAGTGGCACTATGGCGACTTTACCTTTAGCTTGGACTTCTGGAAAACTAGCCCAGTAACAATCCTACGAGACCACTGGCATCCCTTCCCATATTTTGATAAAATTCCTGACTTCTGTGACAACTGCTGCAAGCGGTGGGCTTGATTTCCCAAGTAACACACAGCACTGTGATATCAGAATCCTTGGGGAAATATTTCCGAACAACCTGCTCAGTAATGTTAATCACTGGAGCCATGGGTAAGGTAGGATTTGATCCCAGGACTACTGGCTCAGTGGTAGGGACACTACCACTGCACCACAAAAGCTCTGCTCAAAATCCTAGTCTATCAAACCATTACCTTCAAACTTTTAATGATTTGATTGGGCAGCTACTAGTGAAAGACAGTGACATCTAATGAGGCAGCGTTACAACACCAAAGCACATTAGGAAGCAGAAACAATTTAGGACTGTATTCCACCTGATCTTGCCAAAATATTTTTTTTAAAACTAAGAGCTGGCAATTGTTGGATGAAGCATGATTAATGAAGCCAGTCCCTCAATTTATTACCGACAAGTAATTACCTCATTTCTGTGGATCCTTCTGAATATGATAGTGTTTTGGAGATGAGATAGCTGTTAATTGAAAACAATGCCGACATCACAAAAGAAGCAGCAAATGCAGTCCATGGAGAATGAAATTAGCTTTACTTCAACAATATATTAATACAAATAATATTCATTATTTGTAGCGTGGTGCTGTACAGAGCAATTTCAAAACCTTTACATTCTTGAGTTGATGTGCTTTGTGGTTTCCAACCAAGAGAGCTTGGTGTAACTGTTTAATATCCACTTAAAAATATAACAATCCATATAAATGTGTAAATGCAGATGGCTATACTCTTGCCTTTTGGAATGATTGAAATGGTCACTTGCTTTTCCCAAAATATCTATCGGATAAGAAGTATTTAATATTACTTGAGAACAAATCATTTAAAAGTCAGACAGAAATCAATTTGACACAGTCTAATTTAAACCAGTGCTCAATGTGAACTTTAATGGGCTTTGCCAAGATCTGATTGGCTCATAGAAACGGAGAAGGTAGGAGCAGGAGGAGGCCATTCAGCCCTTTGATCTTGCTTCACCGTTCTTCACGATCATGGCTGATCATCCAACTCAATAGCCTGATCCTGCTTTCTCCCCATAACCTTTGATCCTATTCATCCCAAGTGATGTATCTAGCTGCCTCTTGAATACAGTCAGTGCTTTGGCATCAACTACTTCCCGCGGTAATGAATTCCACAGGGTTACCACCCTCCTCATCTCCAACTCAAATGGTCTACCCCGAATCCTCAGACGGTGATCCCTGGTTCTGGACACACCCACCATCGGAAACATCCTCCCAACATTAACTCTGTCTAGACCTGTTAGAATTTTATAAGTCTCTGTGGGACTCCGCCTCATTCATCTGAATTCCAGCGAATTGAAGGACACCCAGGTCACAGTGCAAAGTCCCCTCTCCCAATGTACAGCCATTCAGGTAGCAATCTACCTTCATTCAACATCTGAATGTAAAATACCTTTGAAAGATCAAATAATCTGCCTGGAAGTGTGGTGGAAGAAGGTTCAACTGAGGCAATCCCGGAAGCATTGGATGAATATTAGAATAGTAATGCTGTACATGGATATGGGGAAAAGGAGATTGGCACTGGATAATAGAATCAGTGCAGTATGGTGGGCTGAATGGCATCCTTAAGTATTGCAATAATTCTGTGTCTCTGTGATTAATTTTCCTGTCACCAATCTATGTGTAGTATGTGACACATCATAACGTTTCACAATATATTTGTTTCCTGACGGTAGTGAATACATGTCAATTGAGTTTTCAAGGAAGTGAATTCTGAAAAAGCTCTGATTACCCCCAGTAGGGAAAAAAAATGCATCTAATTGCAGATAACACAGTGTGGAGCTGGATGAACACAGCAGGCCAAGCAGCATCAGAGGAGCAGGAAAGCTGACCATTCGGGTCGAGACCCTTCTTCAGCGTCGGCAGCTCCTACTATCTCTGCATCTAATTGCAGTTTGTTTTTACAGTTCTCATCATTAAAGCTTTCCCCATTGTATTTATTTTATAAGCCCCAAATGATGATAATTCTCTGTGGCAGTATGTGTCATTATCTTCATGTACATGTTCCCTTTTATTAAAACACAATTACAGCTGAGTGGTATTATCACCGGACTGTTAATCCAAAGACACAGGTAATGTTCTGGGGACCCGCGATCGAATCCTACCACGGCAGATGGTGGAAATTGAATGCAATAAGTATCTGGAATTAAGAGTCTAATGATGACCATGAATAAATTGCCAGGAAAAACCCATCTGGATCACTAATGTCCTTTGGGGAGGGAAACTGCCATCCTTACCTGGTCTGGCCTACATGTGACTCCAGACCCACAGCTGTATGATTGACTCTTAACTGCCCTCTGTGCAATTAGGGATGGGCAATAAATGCTGCCCAATCAGTGACACCCTCATCCCATGAATGAATAAAAAGAAGCAGTAGGTCAGAAATATAGAAAACAGAGACAGGAGTAATCCATTCAGCCCTTCAAGCCTGCTCCACCATTCAACATGATCACTGCTGATCATCTAAATTAATAGCCTGTTCCTGCTTTTCCCTCATTTCCTTTGATCCCTTTAGACACAAGTACTATATACAATTCCTTCTTGAAAGCATGCAATGTTTGGCCTCAACTGCTTTCTGTGGTTGAGAATTCCACAGGCTCCCACTTTATGGCTGAAGAAATTTCTTCTCATCTCTTCTCAATTGTTTACCTATGTGCTTAGCCTGTGACCCCTGGTTCTGGACTCCCACACTAATGGGAACATCCTTCCTGCATCTACTCTGTCTCGGTCCAGTTAGAATTTCATAGGCTTCCATGAAATGAACTCGTTCTTCCTTCTAAACTCCAGTGAATATAATCCTAATTGATTCAATCTCTCCTCATAAATCAGTCCTGCTATCCCAGGAACCAGTCTGGTAATTGTTTGATATTCTCTCTCTAGCACCATCATCCATCCTTAGATAAGGAGATTAAATGTGCACACAGTATTCCAGGTGCAGTCTCACCAATGCCCTGTACAATTGTAGCAAGATGTCCCTGCCTCTGCCCTCAAATCTTCTTGCTTTGAAGGCCAAAGTGTCATTTGTCTTCTTCATCACCTGTTACACCTGCATGCTTACCCTCAGTGATGCTCAGGTCTCATTACAAATTCTTTTCCCTCAATTTATAGCCATTCAGTTAATAATCTGCCTTCTTATGTTTTCTACCAATGTGGATAACCTCACATTTATCCACATTATACTACATTTCCATGCATTTACCCACTCATTCAACTCGTTCAAATTACACTGAAGTATCTCTGCATCCTCCTCACAGATAACCATCCCACTCAGCCTTTGTGTCATTGGTAAATTTGGAGATATTACCATTTAGTTCCTTCATCTAAATCATTAATACATATTGTGAATAGCTGGGAAACAGGCACTGATCCCTGCCAATCATTGCCTGCCATTTAGGCAACACACTGTTATTTCCTACCCTTTGTTTCCAGTCGGCCAACGAGTTTTCTATCCATGTTAATACACCATTCTCAATCCCACGTGCTTCAATTTTATACATTCAGCTCTTAAGTGAGACTTTATTGAAAACTTTCTGGAAGTCCAAACAAACCATATCCACTTGCACCCACCCCTCCCATTAACTCTGCCAGTTACATCCCTGATGAATTCTAATACATTTCTCAAGCTCCATTTCCCTTTTATATGCTGATTCTGCTCAATTCTGCTACTGTTTCCCAAGTTCTCAGCTATTTAATCTTTTTTAATAGACTCTAGCATGTTCCCAACTAATGATGGGATCTGTGGAAAAACAGGAAAATTGTGCAATGGCAGGCATTGGCAAAGAGTACACATTGAACTGCCTAACTCAATGCTGGGGAGCGTACAAAATTCGCAATATTGCATCAAGCCCCAAAGTACAGATTCTGGTCAAAGGCACGGACATGGGCAAAGTTGCTACCTAACACGATCATATAAAAGAAAACTGTTTCCAACGCAATGCAATAAAATTTAGTTTACTGCGAATGCCTAAGATTTAACCAGTTCATGCAGCAGTTTGACAGTATGAGCCAAGTCTGAAAGCAAAGTTGTCAAAAATTAAAATGCAGAGCAGTGTGAAGAAACTCCAGGAAAAGCGTGTGGGCTCAGGAAGACAGCAGGGGACTCTTTTTGAAAGAACACTCTCAATCACTGCTTCGGCATATAACAGTGCTGAGCATCTGGAAAGAATGTTATTTTTTCCATCACCACCCCTTGCATTAATCTACTAGAGGTGACAAGCTGTAAAAAAGTGATGGACTGAGATTTGCTGTCACAGATTTGCTGTCACAGATGCACAATAAGTAAGCTAACTATTCAGTTCACTGGAGACTTCCATACTTGGACAGAGTTAGGGTTAGGGTTAGGGTTATGGTTAGGGTTAGGGTTAGGGTCAGGGTTAGGGTTAGGGTTAGGTTCAGGGTTAGGGTCAGGGTTAGGGTCAGCCAATCACTTTCTGTAAAAGATCAAATGGAATTGAGAATTGCTATGGTGCAGGAGGAGGTTATTCAGCCCGTTGTGCCTGCATTAACTCTCTGAATGAACAATTGACTTAGTGCCATTCTCCCATCTTCTCTCCATTACACAGCATGTGTTCCTTTTCTCATTACGGTCTAATCACCTTTCCAATGCTTCAGGCGAACTAACCTCTTGCACATTCTCAAACATTGTCATCCAGAACCTTACCACTTATTGCGCGAAGAGGATCTTTTCCTTGCATCACTTTTGCTTCTTTTATCAACCAACTTAAATCTGTCCCCTCTCACTCCTAATCTTTTTACAATTGGATTTTTCCCCCGAATAACTCTGTCTAAAATCCTCATGGTGTTGAATACCTTTTACAAATCAAGTCTCATTCTTCCCTTCTCCAAAGAAAACAGTCCTATTGTCTCCCATCTTTCTTCATAACTGATGTCCCTCATTCCTCAAATCATTCTCTTGATCCTTTTCTGTACTCTGTCTGATGCCATCGCATCTTCCTGAAGTGAGGTTCCCAGGAACATACTCAATACTCCACCTGAGACTGAAACCTTTTACAATTTCAGCGTTACCATTTTGCTGCATGGCCCTATTAATGAGGCCTAGGCTGTTTTACAGTTTAAAATCACTCTCTCAAACTGTTCTGCCACCTTTAATGACTTATGCACAGACACATAAAAGCAAAAAAAAAAGAAATGTGGATGCTAGAAGTCTGAAAGAAAAACAGAAGCTTCTGGAGAAGCTCAGTATCTATGAAGGGAAACAGAGCTAATGTTTCCAGTCTAGTGATAGTCAGTTCTGAAGTAGGGTCTCTGGATTTGAAACATTAACTCTGCTTTCTATCCACAGATGCTGTTAGACCTGCTGTGTTTCTCCAGCAATTTCTGTTTATGTATGCATAGATACACCCAGGTCATCTCCTCCTGAATCTCTTCATCTCTCTATGTTCTTCCTATCAAAAGGAATCACTTCGTATTTCTCATCTGCTCCTGAATCGCTTCATCTCTCTATGTTCTTCCTATCGAAAGGAATCACTTTGTACTTCTCATCTGTCAACGTTCCACTGCCTGCTCTGCAACACGTCAGCATCCATTTGAAGTTTCTCATGATCCTCCTGACAGTTCGTTTCCTTTTAAGTTTTGTGTCATTCACAAACTTTGAAATAGTGCCCCATACACAATAGTCTGGGTAATGAACAGAAAAAAAATGTGTGGAAAAGACAAAAAGTATTTAATTGGTACTGAAGTTGAAACCTGTCCAGCACAGCCAAAACCTTCATTTAGCAAAATGAGCAAAGTTATATTCATTGTCATGGTTTCCTATTCTATTCTTATTTTAAAGTGTTACTGTTAGAAATAACTCCAAATCAATGGAAAACACTGCAAGGTGATTCACATCACGTACAGTAGCAACCCAACTTGACTTCCACCCACACAAGGCTGGACCAACAACTAAAATCTTCGTCAAGGCTATGGGGGTCAGAAGGAGTTTCTTAATTGAGTTCCCTAATATTAATTCCTCTTGTGAGATGAATCCTTACCATAGGTGGTCACATTTTGTGAGTTTCTGGCAAATTTGTTGCCATTATTCTCTTTCCTGGTAGGGACCTACAGGGTCCATTTGATTCAGTGTGTTAGAGAAAATCCAGGTAGTGATGTATCAAGAAGAGGCACTTGTATACAGCAACATACAGTTGACTCCTGAACGGCAACTCAGTCCATGTTAAACTGATGTGATAGACATTATTACAAAACCTGAGAAGGACACAGATAATGAGTCTTACTCCTTCAAAGTTCTAAACTGTTGTCCCACAAAACCTAACTGACATGATCATGAGTGGTGCTTAGAGTAGACCTCAACATTAACCTTTTCTGAGCTTTACATCCTTATAAGACACGCGGCATTCAGGTTTTTTCTTTCTTTATTCATTTACGGGATGAGGGCTTTTCTGGCTAGGCAGTAGTTATTGCCCATTCCTAATTGCCCAGAGGGCAGTTAAGAGTCAACCACATTACTGTGGGCCTGCAGTCATGTGTACGCCAGACCAGGTAAGGATGGCAGTTCCCTTCCTTAAAGGGCATTAGTGAACCAGAAGGGTTTTTCTGACAATCGACAGTGGATTCACGGTCATCGTTAGATTCCGAATTCCAGATATTTATTGAATTCAAATTCCACCATCTGTCACGGCAGGATTCGAACCCAGGTCTCCAGAATGTTATCTGGGTCTCTGGATTAACAGTGCAGAAGTAACGTCACTAGGCCATCATCTCCCCGTTAACAAAGGTTAACCCCAGGTTAACAAACAAGTGTTGAGGTAAGCTACCAGAGAAACTGAAATATATGTTTTGTGTTACCCTGACATAACCCACAAGCAGGCGTATAACCTTTGCCCTATATGAATTATAACCTTTCTACAAAGAAAGAAAGGGAAGGGGCAAGATCTTAGGCGAACAAGAATATTTTGTTATGAAAAGAGACTTCCAAAGTGAACCTTCATTCCAAACAGCCAAAACCAAAGTCTATTCCCAGATCTCTCGTCCATGCTCCCACTGAGCAAGGTGATACCTCGAGAAGCAATTCCCGCAAACCTGTTCTCGTTATGCTTTAAAAACTTTAATTCCGTTGTTTTACCTGTCTTTTGATTTTTTTGAAATATTCTGACCCTTAGCAGCAATGTTATTAAGAGGCAGGATTCAGATTCAGCGCAGTCTTAGAGCGCGCCTAGTGGAAGGAATTTTATTTGACACATTTGACCGTCTCCTTGCTCATAGCAGGTTTGTTTCTTTGAAATATTAGCTCTTGCCGTTATACCCTACAACACTGAAAGCATCACTCATCTCCTGTGATTGACATCCTCAATGACTCCATCAGAGATGCTGTAATTAAAGTGACCTTTCAGTCAGTGGAACCACATATAGTGAAGAACTACAAGAGACCTCAAGGGACATACTTAATGTAGTTAACTCAGACTAAATTCTAATTGTTCAGTGATTTATGCTCTTAGGAGAATAGTCCTGAGGACAGTTTATTCACTCTGGTTGATAAGGGACACTTACAATGCGACTTTACAGGCCAAATACACAGTAAAAACACGGCTGCTGATATTACACTTCATCAGCAACAGGATAAAAACATCACATTGGTCTGAAGAAATTTCACTGAGACTACATTCAATGCATTAACTGCAATATTTTTAAGTCAAGAAAAAGACACAGGTGTGATAATGCACAACATCGCAATATGTAATAATTCTAGCATCCAGAATTAACTATTCATTTCCAAAGTCAGAGGAAACAAGACTATCTCTCCAAGGGAAGAAAAATGTTCCCGAACTTGGCTTCGAATAATTTTCAGGATAATTTCCAAACTTTGAGTAAAAGCGTAGAAACAACACAGTGCAAAAAGAGGCCATTCAGCCCATATAGCCTGCACCATCCCTCCAAACTGCATTCCATCCAGACCCACCACCCCATCTTATCCCCATAACCCTGCATTTTCTATGGCTGAACACTACAGTCAACTTAGCATGGCCAATCCACCCTAACCTGCACATCTTTGGGCTGTGGAAGGAAATCTACACCGAGAACGTACAAATCTACACAGATAGTCACCAGAGGGTGGAATTGAGTGCGGGTCCCTGACGCTGTGAGGCAGCAGTGCAAGTCATAGTAGCACGGTTCCACCCCTGGAAAATCCAATAAAAATGCAAATGGCATATACTGGTGATAAAGCGTTAGTGATACAAAATTGAATGTACGAAAACAGCAGCATAGCCATTAAAGTTATTTTGTGCATTGCCATGCTAACTCAATCATTCAAATAGTTTGTATTTCAGGATAGTAATGATCGTGAAAACATCAGCAATTACCACTGTTCCTCCTGTGAAATTGAGTGACCTCCAAAGTTCACACATGTGCAGTTATTCATTGGAAATCAAGGAGTTTCATTCAGTGTATCTGTCCTTCTCTAGAGAAGATATTGAGATGTTTCCCTCTGAAATCCCAGAATGTAATCAATTAGAAATCACTAAACTGAAGAAAAATTGTCACTTTACACTAACAATCTCGTTGCAAATCAACTTTAAAAAGTTACATCTTGCAACGAGGCGTAATTTTTTTTAGCAAGTTACCAAGTTGGTAATTACTTATGAACAGTCTCAATTGCCCTGAGAAGAAAATTTGATATTGTTGGACATGTCAAATTTCACCATAGTGAAAAAAGTGTATTTACATATTTTTGAAATAAGCTTTGTTTATGATATTTCAGAATCTATCTTAAACCTATGTTATTCCACTTATTTCACTATCTCTAAAAAAATATTGGGAGTTATAGAGTCATAGAGATGTATATCACGGAAACAGACCCTTTGGTCCAACTTGTTCATGCTGACCAGATTGCCTAAATTAATCTAGCCTCATTTGCCAGCATTTGGCTCATATCCCTCTAAGGCCTTGCTGTTAATGTACCCATCCAGATTTATTTTAAATGTAATGGTATCAACCTCCACCACTTCCTCTGGGCAGCTCATCTTATACACATACCACCCTCTGCATGAAAAAGTTGCCTCTCAGGTCCCTTTTAAATTTCTCCCCCCTCACGTTAAACCTATGCCCTCTAGCTTTGGACTCCCCCAACCTGGGATGAAGACCTTGGCTATTCACCCTATCTATGCTCCTCGTGACTTTATAAATGTCTATAAGGTTACCCCTCAACCTCCGACACTCCAGGGAAAATAGTCCCAACCTATTCAGCCTCTCCCCATAACTCAAACCCTCCAACCCTGGCAACATCCTTGTGAATCTTTTTTGAACCTTTTAAGTATCACAACATCCTTCTCATAGCAGGGAGACCAGAATTGCATGCAGTATTTCAATAGTGGCTGAACAAATGTCCTGGACAACAGCAACTTGACCTCCCAACTCCTAAACTCAATGCACTGAACAATAAAGGCAAGTATACCAAACACCCTCTTCATTATTAGTGCGATTCCACTTTCAAGGAATCATGAAACTGCACTCCAAAGTCTCTTTGTGCAGCAACACTCCCCAGGATCTTACCATTAAGTGTATAAGTCCTGCCCTTATTTGTCTTTCCAAAATGCAGCACCTCACATTCATCTAAATTAAACTCCATCTACCACTCCTCAACCCGTTGGCCCATCTGATCAAGACCCCATTATACACTGAGGTAACCTTCTTTGCTGTCCACAATGCCTCCAATTTTGGTGTTATCTACAAATTTACTAACCATCCCTCCTAGGTTCGTGTCCAAATCATTTATATAAATGATGAAAAGCAATGAACCCAGCACCAATCCTTGTGGCACATTGCTGGTCACAGGCTTCCAGTCTGAAAAATAACCCTCCATCGCCTTCTACCTTCAAGCTATTACTGTATCCATATGGCTAATTCTCCCTGTATTCCATGTGATCTAACCTTGCTAACCAGTCTACCATGAGGAACCTTTGTCGAATACCTTACTGAAGTCCATATAGATCATGTCCACCACTCTGCCCTCATCAATCCTGTTTGTTACTTTTTCTCAAAACTCAATTAAGGTAGTAACACATGATTTCCCACGCACAAAAACGTGTTGACCATCCCTAATCAGTCTTTGCCTTTCCAAATGCATGTAAGTCCTGTCCGTCAGGATTCTTTCCAACAATTTACCCACCACTGATGGTAGACTCACTGCTCTATATTTCCATAGCCTTTTCCTTACCACCTTTCTTAAGGAGTGGCACTACATTAGCCAATCTCCAGTCTTCTGGCACCTCACCTGTGGCTATCGATGATACAACACTACATCTTATGTTCTCATTTCCCAAGTCATCTCAATGTTATTTTTGTCCATATTGCACAGTACTGTGTTTTTACTGATCTTCTAAGTGATGTTTGTTGAGGAATAGATGTTAATTAGGACTGACCCATTATGTAGAGTTGACTGGGAGACAGTCCAAGATAGTATATCAGAGATTTACCCAGCTCATGAGTTAGTAATTAAAGAACTAATCAGAGCCATTTGGTTAAGTGGAAACGATGCAATATTTATGGGTTGAACATTTCCTAACACAACATCGAATATTGCAGCTTGCTGATCAATACTTGGGATGAGAGTTGAGACCATTAAATAGAACATGTTCTACTTTGAGAATTCAACTTAAGGCAGGTCTGTACAACCCACTTCAGCTGTGCTGCGCAGCTGGAAGAAAAATGCACAGATGTAATTCAAACAGGTTTTGGCAAAAGGAAAACTTGATACTGTTGAACTTCTGTACATGTCTTAGAGCTTCACATTGCAGAAAAGAATATCAAATGTATGAGCAAAATGATCCTAGGGTCCTACTCTACCGTGGGCACACTGTACACAAAAATCTGATACATTGTGTTAGTCTCCATGTTTCAGCCCCTGAATTGACTTCCCAGTGCAAAACACTATAAGATCCACCCTTGTAACTACAAGTAAATAGCTGTCACAAAATCAGCCCCTGCTGGACTGTTTATCAAGAAGTGTCACCCAGTACATCTTTCACAATGTAGTATAACTTTGTAAAAACACAAATATTGCTGCAATATAAAGGGAATTTGAATGATTACAATTTCTTCTCATGGCTACCGTCTTTAGTTCTACGCACTTAGCTCTACCACTCATTTTAGTGTCATCTGTAAACTTTGACACACTACACTTGCTCTCCAACTCTAAATCATCTACGCAATACCTTAATCATTTTCTGTACAAAGTCCAGTGATTTGAGATTTTCAACCGTTGTGCACAATGTACCTAATGTGATTAACTTTGATGTGTTACCTCATGCCTGGTAAAGCTAATACATTTCCAAATTATGCAGTAGAGAGAAAAGATTATTTCCACACTTTTGAGTATGACAACTCATGCTGCTCGATTCGAACCCTATGAAACTGCACTAGGACTTCTCGATGTGGGTACACACCCAATTATTGAGAGATTTGATTCTGCTAGATAATGAGAAATATCTCATCATGCTATTGTACTCTGGGAATAATCCCCAAATATAGATCAATGGTACTAGACCTCCAAAATCAATGGGGCTGGTGTTAAATTTTCGTACTAATGGATTAATGGTCAAAATATCATGACTTCAAATCTTACGATGTTAAGCCAAGAATTGGAGCTTTCTTAGTTTAAAAAAACTGCTATCTGTAAAATAAAGCATTGGTTTGTTGTGAGAGTAAGAGAACAACTGGTTCACTATTACCCAGTGGTGACAGAAACTAGCTCTCCTTACTTGCGTTTATCTGCAGTCCTGTAAAACTACCGTTGGCTATTAACTGTTCTCTGATACAGAGTTGTGTTACTGATGGTTAAAAACATTGGAAGCAACATGCTAATTGTTCAATGTGGTGATGTTTTAGAGAGAGAGTAAGTGAGAGGCAGACTATGCGTCTTAATTGAGCAACATTTGCTGTTGAACAGGTAATCTCCGCCGCACATAGTACTTAAAATTAATCAAGAAATGAGAAGAGCAATACATATCTGAGTCAGAAAACAGAGGTAGAAATGCTATTAAAATAGTTAAGCTCATTAAGTTGAATCCAAATATGTTGTACTTTCAGACCTAATTATTAGTTGCTCGAAGGGTAAATACTAATCCGAAGCTGAAACATCTAGGGTATTGTTAAAGAGTAAAGTGCCAGTTCAATATCATAGTCTGTAATTACAAGGCTAGAGCATAAAGACAGAAAGAAAATATGCCCATCCACAATGGTGGTTGTACTCATTGCTTAGAAATCTGCAAGGGAAATAAGCAGAAACCTTGGATTTTAGAAAGAAACATTTGCTTTCATATCATTTCTAAAAGCACAAAGACTTATTGCATTTTGAAAATGTTAAATCTGATTACACGTAAACATTGTACTTCACTCGGTGTCTCAGCTGTGTATATGAGGTGAGAAAAATCAGGTGTAAAGGTCACTGATGATTTTATCAGATTTGGATAGGTTTATGTGATGTTGGAAAAAGTCAATCATGTAAAATTAATGCAGATTGATAACCAATATGTCAGATCCCCAGCTTGTGTCAGCCATAATCTCATATCAGTAAGATATATCAAGTTATTTTTGATAAAATTGAAAAAGGAAAGCTTGCGGATAAAGTGTTGGTGATACAAAAGTGCATTATTTTTTTCATTTCACAGCCAGAAAATGTGGAGATGAAAAATTGTGCGTAACTGGACAGGTTTAAAACAAGGTATATGAACCTAAGAGTGCTTCAAAGTTGGAGTTGGCTGATCCATCATTCAACAAGATCTTTTAGTTTAGCTCCATCTTCCCATACTATCACCCTAACCCTTCATTTCTTCAAGAGTTAAATATTCATCAATCCCTATCTCGATTATCCATCTTACTGTGGAGTAGAGAATCCCAAAGGTTCACAAACATTTTCAGTGCAGATATTTATTCTCATCTCATTTGCAAATGGCCAAAACTTTATTTTTTACCCTTTAAAAAAGTTTACTACACTAATACTTGGATGAGTAGATTGCCTTAAGGCTGGATAGGCTGGAAATTTTTCACTGGAGCACAGGAGGTTGAAAGGTGGCCTTATAGAGGCTTATAAAATAATGAGGGGTATAGATAGGGTTTATTTGCCTTAGGATGGAGGATTTAAAGACTAGGGGCACATTTTTAAAGTGACTGTAGACAGTCATGACCCATGAATAAAAAGTACATGAGGGGCAAACGTTTTACAGAGAGGGTGGTTTTGCGTGGGGAAGTGTAGTTGCGTACACAGTTACAACTTAAATTAAAAATGTAGAAAGGTACATGAATAGGAAAGGTTTGGAAAGATATGGGCCAGGAGCAGGCAGGTGGGACTAGTTTAGTTTGGGATTATGTTTGGCATGGGCTGTTTGGACCAAAGGGTCTGTTTCTGTGCTGTAGAACGCTATGACTCTATGAAGAAAGGCGAAGCAGGCTAGGTCTGAATCCTCTGGAGTTTTGAAGAATCAAAGGTGACTTAATTGAAACATCTAAGATCCTGAGGGGACCTGACTGGATGGATGTCAAAAGGATGTTTCCTCTTGTGGGAGAATCGTGAACTAGGGGTCATAGATTAAAAATATGGCGTCACCCATTTGAGATAGAGACAAGGAAACCCTTTTTCTTCAAAGAAAGTTTTTGAATTTTCCTTCCTCAAAAGGTAGTGGATGCAAAATCTTTAAATATTTTTAAGGCAGATGTAGATAGATTCTTGATGCCAAGGGGATAAAAGATTATCAGGGGCAAACAAGAACTGAAGTTAAAATCAGATCAGCCATGATCTTATTGAACGACAGAATAGGCTCAAAGGGCTGAGTGGCCTACTCTTGTTCCTTGTTCATATGTTTGTATGTTATTTTGAGACTGTGATCCCTTGGTCTAGGTTACCTAGCCTGCAAAACATTTTCACAACATTTAATCTGTCCAGCCCCTTAACAATGTTATAATTTCACTATTCATTCTTCTGAACTCCATGAATTTAGATCCAGTTTGCTCAATCTCTTCTCACAGGTCAATGTCCTGTGTAGGCTTAGTCTCACCACACTGTCTACGTAAAAAAGGATGTGTCATATTGTCATCAGGAGAACAGATGTGTAGCTCTTATTGGTTTAAAGGTCAAATGTGATGCTGTTAACATAAGTAGAGATATTTCTACTGAAGCTGTAATTATTTTCCCGAAACCTTCATAAACATAAAGGAAAGAATTATTCTAATTCCATATTATGTCGTTGGTCTTTTGTAGAACTGATATTTGGGACAGATTTTGGGTAAATTTTAGACACTGACATCAACCCAAATCAAAATAAAATTTTCCTCATTAAAAATCGCAAACTGGATTGCAGTCCTTGAGGCCAATAGAGATTAGGGGAGGTGGAATTTGAATGCTTTCCAAAATTGATGTGAATTTTTGCATAATTTAACAGGTGGTTGTGCCTAAGTGTGTCAGATGGCATTTGCAGCAAGGGGATCTTTTGATTCTCATACCATCTGCCGAACATTGAGAGAAAGAACAGCCGTCTTCATGAAAATCTGTGTTAAACGTCTGCCAGAGTAAACACTGGATAAATGATGGACTTCATTTAAGAAAATGGTCTGTTATACCAGGAAATCTAAAATAATTGCCAATTCACTAAAAAGAGAAGGCAGAACCTTTTTTTATCGCTTTAGCAGCCTATCGCCTTAAACATAAACATGGGTCATCATTGAGTCTCCATACTAGTACACTCGGCTCTGAGGCTGAAGCGTAGGATTTGAGTCTCTCCCCTCAGGGACCTCAGCACAAACTGCAGGCTGACACCTCAGTTTGGTGCAAAAGGATGCACCTTCTTTCAGAGGAGATGCTATTCTCAAGGTGAAAGAAGATGATCTCACCCAGGTTGAGCAGGTAACAGAGAAGGCAAATAGAGTATTGGCCTTTATTTCAATGGAATGGAGTGTAAAAATAGGGAGGTCTTGCTTAAACTATGCAAGGCACTAGTCAAGATATCAGCTGGAATACTGTGAACAATGTTGAGCTCCCTATCTAAGGAACATACTGGCATTGCAGACAGATTCACTAGGCTGCGACCACATATGAAGATATCAGCTGGAATACTGTGAACTATGTTGAGCTCCCTATCTAAGGAACATACTGGCATTGCAGACAGATTCACTAGGCTGCGACCACATATGAAGGGACTGTCTTATAAGGAGACCTTGAGCAGTTTGGACTTGTTCTTATTGGAATGCAGAAGAATGAGATGTGCCCTTATTGAAATGAACAAGATTGTTAGGGGTCTTGACAGGGTAGATGTGGAAATGTTGTTTTTCCACTTGGGAGAATCCACGACCAGTGGGCATAAACTCAGAATAAGGCAATAAGGACATACAAAATAGGAACAGGAGTAGGTCATTTAGCCTCTTGAGTCTGCTCCACCTTTCAATAGGATCATGGCTGATTCGATATTCCTCATGTCCACTCTCCTATAACCCTTGATTCCCCAATTGATCAAGAATCTATTTTTCTCAGCCTTAACTATACACAAGGCAATGATGAAGAGGTTTTTTATTTCTCAGTAGGTAGTGGATCTTTGGGATTATTTTTACAGAAGGCTTTTGAGGCTGGGTTAGTACTTTCAAGGCTGAGATGGACAGACTTTTAATGAGTTAGGGAAACAAGGGTTATGGGGAAATGGCAGAAAAGTGGAGTTGAAGATTATCAAATCAGCCACGAGCTTATCGAACAGCAGAGCCGCCTCATTGAGTTGAATGGCCTATTCCTGCTCCACTGTCTAATGGACCCAGGTCTTTATGGAGAGTGTAATAGAATGGAATGAAATGAAATTTATTGCCTTATTCATGTGGTCACCTTAAAAGATGAAGCTGATATTGAAGACATACCCAACTGCCTTTGTCAATCTTTGATGGATCCTGACATAATAATAGCAATAGGCTCCTCTGTGATCAGAATTGGGACCCTCTTCAAATAGGTGGGAGAATAATTTGCACACACCTTTCCTACGCTATCTCCAGTTGATAGATCAAGCAACTGCACAATAACCGGGAGGCATATATTTAAGGCGATTGACAAAAGAACCAAGAAAATATGATAACAATATGTTTACAAAGAGGATTCAGACCTTGAATACACTGTCTCAAAGGATGATGGAAACAGTCCAATAGTAAATTGTGGGAGGAGCTGAATAAAGAATTGAAGAGGAAAGAATTGTGTCCTTTAGAAAAAAACGGCTGGATATTTAGACTGAAATGAGATGGAAATTTTTTTTTCACTCAGAGGATACTGAATCTTTGGAATTCTCTGCCCCAGAGACTGTGGAGGCTCAATTATTGAGTATGTTCAAGACTGAGATCAATAGTTTTCTACACATTAAAAATCTGTCTAGCTCAGTTTCCTAGCATTAATCTTACTCTGGGATGATGAATTCCGCAGGTTTGTGACCTTTTGAGAGATGTAATTTCCCATCATTTTTGTTTTAAATCAGTCACACCTTATCCTAAACCTATCTTGTCTCATTCTAGATTGTCCCACACGGGGAAACATCCTTTATACGTCTGCCTTGTCAATCCCCTTTAGCATCTCACATACACCTATTAGAACTCTTCTCGTTTTTCTGATCTCTGGACAGTATTGGTCTAAACTCCTCAAGCTCTCTTTATAACTCAAATCCCTTATCTCTGGAATCAATCTTGTGACTCTCCTCTGAACTAGTTCCAGTACAACTACATCCCTCCTCAGGTAAGGGAAGGCCAAAACTATGAAATGTTGTGCACAAATGGGCAATTGACATATGTAGAAAGACTGGACTGACTGGGCTTGTATTCACTGGAAGTTAGAAGAATGAGTGTTGGGGGGGATGGTTGGGGGTTTCTCATAGAAACAAATAAAATCCTACTGGGACTGGACAGGCTCGTTGTGGGAAAAATTCCCAATATCGGGGAATTCCATAACTAGGGGTCACAGTCTAAGTATAAGTTGTAATCCATTCAGGACTGAGACGAGGAAGAATTTCTTCACTCAGAGAGTTGTGAACCTGTGGAATTCTCTCCCACAGGAAGCCATTGGGGCCAGTTCATTAGATATATTCAAGAGGGAACTGGATGTGGCCGTTGTGGCTAAAGGGACCAAGGGGTATGGAGAGAAAACGGGAGTGGGATGCTGAGATTGCAGGATCAGTCTTGATCATATTGAATGGTGGTATAGGGTCAAAGGGCCGAATGGCCTACTTCTGCACCTATTTTCTATGTTCCTATGTTTCTATTCTACATATAATAAAATGCACAGCAAAACACGAGAAAGAGCATAATGTAAATCTTTATAAAAACACAACAAGCTGCTGATACTTTTAAAAATAAATAAATAGGTAAATGAAAAATTCTCAACTCCGTTCTCTAAGTGGTGTAAGTTACCACAAATGTACATTCTTCCCCTTAAAATAAACTTCCTCCAGTGTTATTATTTATTTTAACATGCTCTTTTACAGCTGCGGTTGATATTCAAAAGTGCATTTTGTCTTAAACATGTTAATCAATTTTCCCATAGGAAAAGTTAATGGGACATTAGTCAAATGAACCTTTGGACTATTAATGGTTCCCAAGATAATTAGTTAAGATTAATGCTACTTCCCCAAAAGACTCTTTTATTTCATTATAAATGTATGAAACATTTCTGTTCAAAGCCATTCATGAGAAAACATCAGATATGCTTTCCAAAGTCCCAACTAATGTAAAAACGCTTGGGATGAAGGAACATCTGAATGTTAAAGAATAACACAGATATGACTTGAATTTTAATTGCTGAAGTATTCACATTTCACAAAAATCATGCAACTGTTTAATGATGTTATGGTGAAAACTCTCCTGTTATAGGCAGGATATCATTAAGCCGGAGAGGGTTCAGAAGAGATTTAGCAGGATGTTTCCAGGTATGGAAGATCTGAGTTATAAGAAAGGCTGGATAGGCTGGGACTTATTTCAGTGGAGTGTAGGAGATTGAGAGGCGACTTGTAGAAGTTTATAAAGTAATGAGGGATATAGATCAAGTTAATGGTAGTTGTCTTTTCCCTAGGATGTTAGATTCCAAGACTTGGGGGCACATTTTTAAGGTGAGAGAAAGATTTAAAAAAGACATGAGAGGCAAAATTTTTACACAGAGGGTGTTCGTACATGGAATGAACTTCCTGAGGAAGTGGTGGATGTGAGTACAATTATAATGTTTAAAAGATACTTGGATAAGTGCATGAATCAAAAAGGTTTGGAGGGATGGGCCATGAACAGACAGGTTGGGCTAGGTTAGTTGGGGATTATGTTCAGCCGGGAATGGATGGACCGAAGGATGTGTTTTCGTGCTGTATGATTCTATGACTCTATAAGTGGGAGACCTGAAACAAACCGTTTCAAAATCAGACAAGTGTCAAGCAAGGCCTTGGTATGATACTCCCCTGACTATTCAAAATTTACCTGGCAGTGGTTATTCACGGCAAGAATTAGCTGACATATTTTTAATCAACCAGACGTACCTCTGGAACAGGTAATACTTGAATCCTGGTCTTCCAGCTCAGAGGTAGGGACAAAGATCAACTGATGTCTGATGTGAATACTATCAAAATGTAAATCTCTTTAACCTCAGCAACAATTTGATCTTAGTAGGATAATAGGTCGGCACAACACGGTGGGCCGAAGGCCTGTACTGTGCTGCACTGTTCTATGTCCTAACGCTCTTGCCACGCTAAACTGACCACTCATCTAATCCACAGCACGCAATGCCAATGTCCACTCTGCACCAGAATTCCAAGCCCCTCTTCATCTCTTCAAATCTATAAACAAGATACACTTGGCCTGTCCTTAAATGTTGCCAAAACAAAACTCGTATAAATCCACACTTGGTCAGCCAAGTATTCTATCTCCAATATCTGTTGAAGGGGACACTCTGGAATATTTTGAACATTCCCCATACCTTAGCAGCCACCTCTCTCAAAGGGCCATCACTGAAGACAAGATCCATCTCCAGAACAAACTATGCCAGCTCAATCTTCGAGTAATTACGCTAGCCCTGTGTTTGACAATAAAGATCTCCACACGTTGCCAAAAGTCCTAGTGGACACTACATTGCCACATTTCTATACTGTGGTGGGACCTGGATTCTGTATCAATGACAAATAATAGTGCTAAAGAAATCTTGTTGGGTTTGGGAGATTGTACAGAGGCGATGAAAGTCTGACCTGCCAAGTAGAGTACTGATGAGAGGCCTTTGTTCTTCACTGATCAAGTCCCATTGATCTTAAGTACGTTTCACCTGAGCAGTGATGGGCCAGTGATTTTACCTCCAGCAGGCTCAGGCTGTTGGCTTGCTCGCCGAGCTGGCTTGTTTTCATTCAGACATTTTGTTTCCATGCTAGATGACATCGTCAGTGAGGCTCCGATGAAGCGATGTTGTTCTACTCTGCTTGGAATTTATACTGTCCGGTCCATTATGGTGAGTACTGTCATTTCTGGTTTTGTACTGTCTGGGTTTGTATATGGGTCCAATTCTATATGTTTGTTGATCGCATTACAGGTTGAGAACTATGTCTCTAGGAATTCCTGTGCGTATCTATGTTTGGCTTGGGCTGCTATGGTTACCTTGTCCCAGTTAAATTGATAGCCTTCATTGTCTGAATGTATAGATATTAAGGAGAGTTCATCGCACTGTTTTGCTGCTAACTGAAGTTCATGTATTCTGATGGCTAGTTTCCTTCCTGTCCGTTCGATGTAATGTTTGTGTCAGTCATTGCATAGTATTTTGTAAACCATGTTGGTCTGCATGTTGTGGGAATGGGGTCTTTAATCCTTGTGGGTGTTTGTCATAGAGTAGAATAATATCGCTTCACCGGAGGATCCACTGATGATGTTACCTAGCATGGTGAAGAAATGTCTGAACAAAAACAAGCCAGCTCAGCGAGCAAGTCAACAACCTCATCCACAACCCAAGATACAAATCCAGTAAGCTGTTTTACTGCTGTGGCAATTCTTGCATTATCCATTGCAATGTAAGAAACTGGGTGTGGGTATCATACATTGAAGAATTCAACAGACATTTAATACAGCTGTCAATTATATGCAAACATTACATTTCTCAGGCACATAATTCAGTTAGATTTAAGATAGTTGAAAAGATAAGGAAGGGCCACCAATAAAAGTTATAAAACTAACGAAAGACTAATTTTGTTAAGATGAGATGTAAACTTAACCAAAGTGAATGGACAGTAGATATTTTCAGACAAAACTGTGCAGAACAGTGGGTGGTATTCAAGCAGGAAATTGCGAGAGTACAGGGCAAATACTTTCCATAAAGACAAGTGGTGGGACCAAAACCGAGATAGCCTGGATGTCAAGTGACATAAAGTTTGGGATTAAGACAAGAACAAGAGAACCTTACGGCAGATACCAAGGATTCAGTATCGCAGAGTCTCTCGATGTTATTAAAAAATGCTGGAGAGAACTTTAAAGGGAAGTTAGGGAGTCAAACATGAGAATGCATTGGTTGGTAGAACAAAGGAAAATTCAAAGGAGGTTTGGATATGTAGGATGTGCAAAATAATAGCTAGGAAACAAATAGGACCCATCAGGGACCAGAAAGTTAATCCATTCGAGGCTGAGTTCTCAATGAAGTTTTGCATTGATTTTCATAAAGGTAAAAAATGATGTTGGTATAGACATCAGGGTGGAGGGTTGTGAAACATAAGAAAAACATTAACAGAGGGCAACAGAGAGTGAGAGAGAGAGAGAGACAGAGAGAGAAGAGGTACAAGTGGGTTTCTCATAAGTGGTATATCCACAGGTCCAGAGTAGATGTTGCAGGCTATAGAGAGAGGCAATAGAAGTGATTTCAGGAGTCCTGGAAGTAATTTTTACATCTTTTTTGATCACAGGTGAGGTTCCAGAGGACCGGAGGGCTGCTAACATTGTACCACTATTAGAAAAAGGGTGGGAGGGAGGGATAGACCAGGAAGATACAGGTCAATCTGCCTAAATTTACTGGTGGGAATAATACTTGAAAGAATTCTGAGGGATAGACGATATCTGCATCCGGAGAGACAGAGCTTAATTGGGAATGGTTAACATGGATTTGTTAAGGAACAATCATATTTCACAAATTTGATTTAATTTTTTAAGGAGGAAACCAGATTGAGTTGATAAGGGTAACACATTTGATGTAGGTCTACATGGCAGCAATGTTAGGAATGTTTTTTATAAGGTCCCTCATAGCAGACCAATCAAAAAAGTAAGAGTCCATGGGATCCAAGACAAAGTGGCACGCTGAATCCAACATTGGCTGAGAAGCAGGAAGTACAGGGTGATGGTGGAGGGATGTTTCTGTGACTGGAAGTCTGCTGTCAGTGGGTTTCAGCAGGGCCCTTCGCTGACGCCTTGCTGTTCATTAATAATTTGGGTGTAAATGTTGGGGGTGTGACTGAGAAGGTTACAGACGACAGGAAAATTGGCCTGGTGATAAATGGTGAAGAGGATAGTTTTAAACTGCAGGAGGATATCAATGGACTGGTCAGTTGGACAGAGCTGTGACAATTGGAATTCAAGCTGGAAAAGTTTGAGGTGAGTAATGTACCTGGGAAGGGCTAACAAGGCAAGGGGTTATACAATAAATGGTCTGACCCTGAAAAATACTGAAAATCAGAGGCACCTTGGTTAGCATATCCACAAATCCCTGAAGGCAGCAGGGCAGGGAGCTGAGGCAGTTAAGAAGAGATATGGGACTCTTGTCTTGGTTGAAGCATAGAATGAAAAAGCTGGGAAGTTATGCTAGAACTGCGTAAAACATTGATTAGACGACAACTGGATTAATGTACGTAGTTTTGACAAGCACATTATAGGAAGGATGTGATTACATGAGAGAGGGTGCAGGGGAGATTTATCGGCATGCTGCTTGGGTTGGAGGATCTGGGCTATGAGGAAAGTTTTAATAGATTGGATTGGGATTGTTTTCCTTGGAGTGTTGTAGATTGAAAAGAGACCTGATAGATGCGCATAAAATGATGAGGATCATAGATAGGGTGGAGAGGAAGGCATCTCTACTAGTAGAGCTATCAATAAGCAGGATCCATAGGCGTAAGAGGAGGAAGACTTAGAAGGGAGTTGAGAAGAATTCTTGTAACCCAGAGGGTGGTGGGAGTTTGGAACTCGCTGCCTGAAAGGGTGGTTGAGTCAGAAACTCTTGGACCATTCAAGCAGTAACTAGATGTTCACTTATATTGCCATAGCCGCCAGGAAAGTGGGACTAGTTTAGTCAGATCATTGCTAACTGGCATAGATATGATGGGCTGAATGGCCTCCTTCTGTGTTATAAATGTTGCTGAGCCTTAAAGTATCTGCATTAATATTAATTGAATGGATTATAAAAGAACAGCATTAAGAACGTAAAACCATAAGGAAAAGCAGCAGGAGGAGACCTTTCATCCCCTGGAACCTGCTCTGCCATTCAATTGGATGAAGGTCAACATCCTTCACGCCCACTTACCTGATTATTTGCCATTACCCTTGATTCCCTGACTGATCAAGAATCTATTTCAGCCTTAAATATATATAAGGACTCCGCCCCCACAGCTCTCTGTGGCAAGGAGTTCCGAAGACATACTGAGAAAAATTCATTCTCATCTCAGCCTTAAATTGGTGACCCCTTTTTCTGAAACTGTGCCGTCTGGTCCTAGACTCTCCCACGAGGGGAAACATCCTCTCAGCATTTATCCTGTCAAGCCCCTTAGGAATCCTATATTTCTCAATGAGACCACATCTCATTCTTCTGAACCCCTGTAGGTAGAATCCCAACCTGTTTAACCTTTGCTTGGTAGGCAATCCCTCCATTCCGAGGATCATCTTAGTGAACGTTCTCTGAACTGACTCCAGTGAAATGACATCTTTACGGAAGCAAGGGAACCAAAACTGCTCATTGAGCAACATGCTTCAAGAAATCATGTTAAGCGGTGCAGGTCTCTTAAACATACGATGACAGACTGACGATGAGACATCCAGAATAGGGGAGTGGAATCCCTGTCCATTAGGTGTTACAAGCAAATCAGAAGGCTGTAACACTTTTATTCAGTAGCACCCTCCAGAACATATTGGAGGCCGAGGATGAAGAGTGACTCAGACCACATGGTGGGAGGAGTTTGGTGGGGTGATGTGTCAAATGGGTAGTGGGCTCAGCAGCAAGGGCAGGGGTGTGACACTCACTGGGCTTCTCCTCCCCCAACCCACTGCTTGATGTCAGGTCCTTCAATCAGGTACAGACAGTATCTTAGATACCAAGGTGTTAGAGCTGGATGAACACAACAGGACAAACAGCATCAGAGGAGCAGAAAGGCTGACATTTCGGGCCTAAACCTCACAGACAGTATCTTCCCTGTTAGAGGCCCCACATTGGTTTGCATGCCGTGTAGCAGCAGGTCTGCTAATATTGTAACACAGGCAGAATGAAGCCCTTACGTGGTCATTAATTGCATGGTTCAAGCTTTCAGCTGCCAGCCATCTGAAAGTTTGGTAAAGTCCATCACCATGGCTGGAGGCGACAGCCCCTTGTCTGTTTGCAGACTACAACCTTCTCTCTTTGTGCTTTGCCTCATCAAAATATCAAAAGGTTCATCACTTAGTCTGACGGTTGGATGTAGCTTCAGTCTTCCTGATGTAACATTGGACACAATCAGAAATCACACGACACCAAGTTATAGTCCAACAGGTTTGTTTGAAAATGCAAAATTTTGGAGCATTGCCCTTTGTCAGGTGAAGTGACAAAGAAGCATTTAATGCTGAATTTATATGTAGAAGATCAAAGGGTTACACAACTGATAAGGATGCACTAAACAAAACTAAGATGCTGTTAAATCTTTAATCAGTTAGAAGGTTTTAATTGATTAATATGTATATGTAAATCCCTGAATTTCTTTCAAGTCACTGTCCTGAGAGAACTAAAGGTTTTATCAGCTTAAAGAAGAGGTGGCATTTTAGGTTAGACAATGTATGTTTGGTGTGAGGCCTTGTTCAGAATCTGCTTGTGTTTTGGTTTGGAGTCAGACTGGTTTTATTTCTAAAGTAGGAACTTATAAAATGCCACATTGACTGACTATGTATAAATCATATGCTTTTTGAAGAAAATAGAATAAATCTACAAATACAAATTTACCCCACAGATTCACGTGTGTGTGTGCGTGTGTGTGCATATATGTGTGTGTGTGTGTGCGTATATGTGTGTGTGTGGTGTGTGTATGTGTGTGTGTGCGTGTGTGTGCGTGTGTGTGTGTGTGGTGTGTGTATGTGTGTGTGTGCGTGTGTGTGCGTGTGTGTGTGTGTGGTGTGTGTATGTGTGTGTGTGTGAGGGTGTATAGTGTGGTAGGGTCACCTGTAGTGCGACATGTACCCAAGATCCCAGTCGAGGCCGTCCTCATGGGGACCGAACTTAGCTATGAGCCCCTGCTCGGTGACTCTGCGTCGTTGTGTATCCCGAAGTCTGCCTTGAAGGACGTTTACCTGAAGATCCGAGGCTGAATGGCCTTGGCTGCTGAAGTGCTCCCCCACTGGGAGGGAACATCCCTGTTTGATGATTGTTGTGCAGTGTCCATTCATCCATTGACATAGTGTCTACACGGTTTCGCCAATATACCATGCCTCAGGGCATCCTTGTCTGCAGCGTATGAGATAGACAACATTGGCCGAGTCACATGAGTTTTTGCCATGTATGAGGTGGGTGGTGTTCCCACATGTGATGGTAGTGTCCATGTCAATGATCTGACATGTCTTGCAGAGGTTGCTGTGGTCGCGTTGTGTGGTGTTGTGGTCGATGTTGGACTGATGGCTGGGTAATTTGCTGTGAACATTGGTCAGTTTAAGGTTGGGTCGTTGTTTGAAGTGAGAAGTGGAGATGTGGGGAAGATCTTGGTCAGGTATTCATTGTCACCGATAATGTGTTGGAGGCTGCAAAGAACATGGCGTAGTTTCTCCACTCCTGGGAGGTACTGGACGACAAAGGGTACACTATTGGATGTAAACCGTGTCTGTCTTTTGAGGAGGTCATTACAGTTTTTCACTGTGGCAATCAATGAGTTGAGCATCATATCCCATTCCTATGAGGGCGTCCTTCAACACTTCAGGTTGCATTTCTGTTGCATTTCTCCTCATCCGAACCGATCCCATGTGTGTGTAGAGCTTGTCTGTGGGCAATGGCTGTTTTAATATGTTTAGGGTGGAAGCTAGAGAAGTGCGGCATTGTGAGGTTATCCGCGGGTTTGCGGTAGAGTGATGTACTGAGGTATCCGTCCCTGATGGAGATGTGTGTGTCCCAGAATGAGACTGATTCTAAAGAGTAGTCCATGCTAAATCTGACGGTGGGATGAAACTTGTTGATGTCACTATGTAGTTGTTTCAGTGATTCCTCACCATGAATCCAAAGGAAGAAAATGTCATAAATGTATCTGATGTGTGGCAGGTGGTCCTGCACAGCAAACCAGTTGTGTTCGAATGCATGCATGAAAATGTTGGCATATTGGAGAGCAAATCTGGTCCCCATGACTGTTCCATGTGTCTGAACGAAGAACTGAAGCTCTGACGGAAAAGGTGCAGTGAGACAGAGTGATACTGATAGGAGACTCAGTTGTGAGGGAGACAGACAACAGACTCCGTGGCCGCAGAAGAGAATTCAGGATGGTGTGTTGTCTCCTGGGTGCCAGGGTCAAGCATATCTCTGAGCTGTTACACAACATTCTGAACAGCCAGAGGTCATTGTGCACCATCGTTACAAATGACATAGGTAGGCAAAGGGATGGGGTCCTACGAAACGAGTACAAGGAGTTAGGAAAGAAGTTAAAAAGTAGGACCTTAAGGGCAGTGATCTCCGGATTACTCCCAGTGCCACGCGCCAGCGAGGATAGAAATAGAAAGATAGGCCAGATGAATGCCTGGCTGAGGAGCTAATGTGGGGGCAGGGTTTTCAGTTCTTGGATCATTGGGATGTCTTCTGGGGTAGAGGTGACCTGTACAAGAGGGGCAGGTTACACTTGAACTGGAAGGGATACAATATCCTCATGGGGAGATTAGCCAGTGTTACAGGGAGGGTTTAAACTAGTTTGGCGGAGGGTGGGGGGAACTCTGAATAAGAGAGGAGCCATCAAGAAGTCAGGGGAAAATACATTAGCCATCGAGAGCAGGTTTACTACTCAGGATAGGCAGGGGCACAGTGAAGGGAGGGAACAAACTTCTGGTTTAAAATGCATTTATTTGAATGCATGAGGCCTGACTGATGAGGTAGATGAGCTCAGAGCATGGGTTGGCTCTGGGGACTGGGATATTATAGCTATGACAGAAACAGAGCTGAGAGAAGGACAGGACTCGGTGTTCCTGGATTCAGAAGCTACAGGTGTGACAGAAGTACAAGTAAGTGAGGAGGGGGAGTTGCCCTTTTGATAAGGGAAGACATAACAACAGTACTTCGAGAGGATATTCTTAAGAGGTCATTAAATGGTGCCATTTGGTTAGAACTTAGAAACAAGAAGGGAACGATCACTATGCTGGGACTGTATTATAGACCCCCACATAGCCAGCGGGTACTAGAGGAGCAGATGTGTAGAGATATTGCAGATACCTGTAGGGATAATAGAGTAGTATTGGTTGGAGATTTTAATTACCCCTTGTATTGACTGGGCCACCCAGAGTGTAAAAGGCCTGGACAGTGTAGAATTTGTCAAATGTGTCCAAGAAAGTTTCCTAAATCAATATGTAGGGGGCCCTACTCTGGAGGGTGCAACACTAGACCTCCTGTTAGGAAACAAGGTCGGGCAAGTGACTGAAGTGTCAGTCAGAGAGCACTTTGGGTCCAGTGACCATAACTCTCTTAGTTTTTACATAGTTGTGGTAAAAGATAGGACAGGTCCACATGTTAAGGTGCTAAACTGGAGCACGGCCAATTTTGGGGCCATCAAGCAGGATCTCGTAGAGGTCAATTGGGTGAGTCTGTTTAAAGGAAAAGGAATGACTGTCAAATGGGAGGCTTTTAAAAATGTGATATCAAGAGTCCAGGAAAAAGTAGACATACATTGGGTTTAAGCTATCAGGCTCAAGTGAATCCCTAGATGACTATAAAAAGTGAAGGAGCACACTTCGGGGGGGAAATCAGCGCAAAAAGAGGGTGTGAGATGGATCTGGCAGATAAGGTTAAAGATAATCCCAAAAAGTTCTATAGCTATATTAAGAGTAAAAGGGTGGCTGAGGAGAGAATAGGTCCCCTTAAAGACCAGCATGGCTGTCTATTTGTGGACCCACAGGAGATGGGGGGGATTTTTAATGAATATTTCTCCTCAGTGTTTACTGAGGAGAGAATCATGGATGCTGTGGAAATATGGGAAACAAGTGGGGATGTTTTGGATCACATACGTATTACCAGAGAGGAGGTGTTTGCAACATTAGATTGCATTAAGATGGATAAATCCCCTAGACCTGATCAAGTCCATCCTCAGACATTGTGGGAGGCTAGGGAAGAAATCGCAGAGGTCCTTGCAGAGATTTTTGCTTCAGCTTTAGCCACTGGTGAAGTTCTGGAAGGCTAGAGGGTGGTTAATGTTGTTTCATTATTTGAGAAAAGTAGCAAAGACAAGCCAGGGAACTACTGGCCAGTGAGCCTGAATTCAGTAGTAGACAAGCTATTGGAGAAGATACTGAGGGACAGGATCAACCAACATTTCGAAAGTTAGTGTCTGATGAGGGATAATCAGCGTGAATTTGTGTGCAGGAAGCCATGTCTGACAAACCTTTCAGACTTTTTCAAAGAGGTGACCAAGTGATGGATGAGGGTAGGACAATGGATATTTCCATATGGACTTTAGTAAGGCCTATGACAAGGTCCCGCTAGTCATGAATGTTAGGTCGCATGGGATCCAGGGAGAACGAGCTAATTGGATTCAAAACTGGCTCAAAGGTAGGAAGCAGAGGGTGATGATTGAGGGTTGTTTGTCAGACTGGAGGCCTGTGATTAGTGGTGTGCCTCAGAGGTCGCTGCTGGGACCTTTGTTATTTGTTATTTACATAAATGATCTGGATGTGAATGTACGAGGCCTGATAAGTAAGTTTGCAGATGATACAAAATTTGGAGGTATCATTGATAGCAAAGAAGGTTATCAAAAATTACAGATGGATCCTGACCAGATGGTGAAGTGGGCTGAGGATTGGCAAATGCAATTCAATACAGATAAGTGTGAAGTGCTGCACTTTGGAAACTCAAACCAAGGTCGGAATTCTACAGTAAATGGTAAGGTCCTGGGGAGTGTTATGGAACAGCGGGACTTAGAATTACAAGTACATAGTTCGTTGGAAGCAACGTCACAATTAGACAGGGTGGTGAAGAAGGCATTTAGCATGCTGGCCTTCATCAGTTGGGGCATTGAGTTTAGGAGTTGGGATGTTATGTTACAGTTGTATAAATCATTGGTGACCCAACGCTTGGAGTAGTGTGTACAGTTTTGGTCGCCCTGTTATAGGAAAGACATAGTTAAACTGGAAAGTGTGCAAAGAAGATTTATGAAGATGTTGCCAGGACTAGTCAGCTTGATTTAAAGGGAGAGGTTGGCCGGGATAGGACTTGATTCCTTGGAACATAGGAGAATGAGAGGTGACCTTATTGAGGTGTATAAAGTCATGAGGGGCATAGATAAGATGAAAGCATATTGTCTTTCTCCCAGGATGGGGAATTGAAAACTAGAGAGCATAGGTTTAAGGTGAGAGGGGAAAGTTTGAAGAAGGACCTGAGATGCAACTTTTTCACACTGAAAGTGATGCATATATGGAATGGGCTGCCACAGAAAGTTTTTGAGGCAGGTACAATAACAACATTTAAAAAACATTTGAATAGGTACAAAGATGGGAAGAGTTTAGAGGTCTGCCTTGGAGGTAACAACAGAGTGTGCATTTTGGGTACCTATGCCTTTTGTAGACTCCGTATAGATGTTCCTGTCCTGCTTTGCTGTTCCTGTTCTGCTTTGTAGTTCTGTGTTGCTGCAATGTGTTGTGGCTCGTTTAAATAGTGTCCTGATGTAGTTCTGTTTGTGGGTGTTGGGGTGATTGCTAGTGTAATTGAGTATCTGGTCTGTATATGTGGTCTTTCTACATGCACTGGTCTGGAGACCCCCATTATTTTTACATTCTCCCAATATGTCCTGGAAGGGTAGTCGGTTGTTGGTATCTTCTTTCATGAATTTTATCTCAGTGAGGATGTTGCTTATGTCTCGGTAGGTTTCTTCTAGTCTTGTGCATTTAATAATCACCTTGGTGTCATCCACACATTGGACCCAGAGTTTGGGTTGGATAGTGGGGAGTGGTGTCTGTTCCATCTTTTTGCATTACCGCTTCTGCAATCAATCCTGTTTTTGGGGATCCAACTGGTATTCCATTAATTTGCTTTATATATGCTGTTGTTAAAGGTGAAGTGGGTTGTGATGCACAGAACTAATAGTTTCATGGTGGTGTCCTTATTGGTGTTGTTGGTGTCCTGGGTTGCCTGCCTACTTGATTCGTCCAACAGTTGCTTCTTCGGCTAGGTCAATGTCTATGGATGTAAATAGTGTTGTTACGTCAAAGGATATCATTATTTTGTCCTCTTCCATCCTGGTGTCCTTGATGATGTTGAGGAATTCTTGGGATGAGTGGGTGGAATGGGTAGTGTTGTCCACTAAGTATTTCAATTTGTGTTATAGTTCTTTGGCAAGTCCAAATGTTGGTATACCTAGTAGTGAGACAGTGGGTCTGAGGGGTGCCCCAGTTTGTGTATCTTGGGGAGTCTGTAGAAGCAGAGTGTGTTGGATCCCTCTGGTTTCATTTTTTGGTAGTCTGTCTTGCTGATGCCTCCTCAGTTGTGTAATTTCTTCAGGGTCGTTGTACTCCGTTTCCCTAACTGTGGTGTTGGGTCTACCGTCATCTATTTTTAGGTGTCGGTATCTGCTAGTAGTACGTAGCTTTCTCATTGTTTTGGGCTCTTTTGAGGATTACTGTCATATGTCCTTTGTCTGCTGGTAAAAATACAAAACTCCGGTATTTCTTGAGTCTTTCCAGGGCTTTCTTTACATCTGTGATGAATGCGATGTACTTTCCTTTTTTGCTCAGTGTTGGGCATATCGTCTGTCTGGTGGTCTGTTGTATTTCCTCCGTGAATCTGTTATTCTTTAGTGTTGATTCCAGCACAGCCTGGAAGTCGGTGTTTTTGGTGTCCCTGTAGTTATAATTCAGTCCGCGTACTGGGACAGTTTTCTCAGTGTCCGTGAGTGGTTGGTCCGAGATGTTTTCAATCCATGTTTTCTGTGTTGTCCATGTCATTGATGTGGGTGATTTTGGATAGATTTTCTTGAAGGACTATTCTTTTCTTTATTCTGGTCTTTTGTTGTTGTTTGCTGATGGCTTGTTCCCATGTGGATATCCATTCTTGGTCAGTTGCGTTGCGGTACGGAGTTTTTTGGTGCACAATTTCCCACTCGTATTTATGTAGGTGGTTGTGGGCATCCTTGATCATAACCCTTACCACTCTGCAGCCGTTCTGTTCACTGTCATCTAGGCCTGTGGATTGGTGACCGGTGGCTTATACCTTAAGCTTGGCAGCACCTGCTTTCTGAGGCATTCGTGCAGGAAGTACAGTTGTTTGCAGGTCGCGCTCAGTCGGATGGCAGGCCAGTTTGAGGGTGTTGCACCCGTAGGTGTTTAAAGAGAAAATTTGTAGCTCGGGTTGTGGATGAGGTTGTAGACATGCTCGCCAAGCCTGTGGTTTGGTTTACTAATATAATTCTTCGTTCTGTGTGCTTCTTTCTCACTTCACCTGAAAAGGGGGCTACGCTCTGAAAGCTTGTGTTTTCAAATAAACCTGTTGGTCCATGACCTAGTGTCATGTGATTTCTGACCTTGCCCATCCCAGTCCAACACCGGCACCTCCACACCATGACATTGGGCAAACTCAGGATGTTCTCTTCTCTCGGAAATGTTGTTTTTCCCTCTCCAGTGTCCATTCATACACCTTATTGCTAGGAGTGTTCAAACAATCATTTTTTCAATTGTCCATTGTCCCAGGCTAGCTCTCCAAGTTAATCCTTCCTATTTATATCAGGAGGCCAGTCAGTCGTGTTGTGGCTCACCACATCCTGTTTAAACTTCAGCCAGG
Source organism: Ginglymostoma cirratum (assembly GCA_024137785.1). Taxonomy (NCBI): domain Eukaryota; kingdom Metazoa; phylum Chordata; class Chondrichthyes; order Orectolobiformes; family Ginglymostomatidae; genus Ginglymostoma; species Ginglymostoma cirratum. Next base: position 38,643,479 of record JAHRHZ010000030.1, read on the forward strand.
TCATATCTGGCTCATGAAGATCCAGTGCCACCCCCCGTTCAGGAATACCAATGTTTTAATTGTGATTGAGATGCGTCCATGGCAGAGATAGCTGTCTTTGTTGTCCCTTATTTGTCTGTCCATGTTGGCATGAGAGCTGACGTGATATGCAGAGGGATCTGGGAGTATGCATCCACAGATCAATGAAGGTGGCAGTGCAGGTAGATAAGGTAGTAAAAAAGGCCTATGACATGCTTGCCTTCATTGGAAAGAGCATTGAATATAAAGATATGTAAATTATGCTGCAGCTTTATAGAACTTTAGTTAAGCCACACTTGGAATATTGTGTACTGTTCTGGTTACCACACTACCAGAAAGAAGTGGACACTTTGGAGAGGGTACAGAAAATGTTTACCAGGATGTTGCCTGGTATGGGGGATTTTAGCTATGAAGAAAGGTTAGCTAGACTAGGATGTTTTCGCTGGAATGCAGGAGGTTGAGGGGCAACCCAATTGAAGTCTATAAGTTTATCAATGGCATGGATAGAGGGGGGGTGGCACTGGATCTTCATGAGCCAGATATGACCTGGCTGAAGTTTAAACAGGATGTGGTGAGCCACAACACGACTGACTGGCCTCCTGATATAAATAGGAAGGATTAACTTGGAGAGCTAGCCTGGAACAATGGACAATTGAAAAAATGATTGTTTGAACACTCCTAGCAATAAGGTGTATGAATGGACACTGGAGAGGGAAAAACAACATTTCCGAGAGAAGAGAACATCCTGAGTTTGCCCAATGTCATGGTGTGGAGGTGCCGGTGTTGGACTGGGATGGGCAAGGTCAGAAATCACATGACACTAGGTCATGGACCAACAGGTTTATTTGAAAACACAAGCTTTCAGAGCGTAGCCCCCTTTTCAGGTGAAGTGAGAAAGAAGCACACAGAACGAAGAATTATATTAGTAAACCAAACCACAGGCTTGGCGAGCATGTCTACAACCTCATCCACAACCCGAGCTACAAATTTTCTCTTTAAACACCTACGGGTGCAACACCCTCAAACTGGCCTGCCATCCGACTGAGCGCGACCTGCAAACAACTGTACTTCCTGCACGAATGCCTCAGAAAGCAGGTGCTGCCAAGCTTAAGGTATAAGCCACCGGTCACCAATCCACAGGCCTAGATGACAGTGAACAGAACGGCTGCAGAGTGGTAAGGGTTATGATCAATGATGCCCACAACCACCTACACAAATACGAGTGGGAAATTGTGCACCAAAAAACTCCGTACCACAACGCAACTGACCAAGAATGGATATCCACATGGGAACAAGCCATCAGCATACAACAACAAAAGACCAGAATAAAGAAAAGAATAGTCCTTCAAGAAAATCTATCCAAAAAGTATGAGGCTTTTTCCCAGCATGAAGGTGTCAATTACTAGGGGACACAGGTTCAAGGTGCGGGGTAATGTGTAGTTTAAAAGAGATGTGCGAAGCAAGTTTTTCGCATAGAGGGTGGTCAGTGCCTGGAACACATTGCCAGAGGAAGTGGTGGAAGCAGACACAATAGCAGCATTCAAGAAGAAGCTGGATGAATACATGAATAGGAAGGGAATAGAGGGATACGAATCCTGTAAGTGAAGACTTACAGGAAGGGCAAAATGTGTCAGTGCAGGCTTGGAGGGTCGATGGGCCTGTTCCTGTGTTACGTTCTTTGTTCTTTTCTATTTGTTGACTGTATACCAAAGTGTGAGGGAGAATAATAAAGTGTTCGTTTCATAAGATTTTATAAAGTTATTATATGGTGATTTTTAACCCTCCTACACTGTTCCAATGAATTTCAGCACAATCTCAAGTAACAGCACTGAATGTATTGGATTTTGTAGAGCCTGCTGGTGTGGAGGGGGGGAACTGATGGCCTAGTGTTTTATTGCTGGGCTGTTGATCCAGAGACCCAGGTAATGTTCAGGAACCTGGGTTCAAATCCTGCCATAGCCGATGGTGGAATCTGAATTCGATTAATATCTGGAATTAAGAGTCTAATGATGCCCATGAATTCATGAAACCCATTTGGTTCACTGGTGTCCTTCGGGGAAGGGAACTGCTGTCTTTAACTGGCCTGGCCTACAGGTGACTCCAGCCCCGCAGCAATGTGGTTGATCTTTAGCTGCCCTCTGAGACAGAATTAGAGACAGGTAATAAATGCTGGCCTAGCCAGTACCGCCCACGACCTGCAAATGAATAAAGAAAAGGGCATGGTAACAGTGGGCATGGGGCGGGGGTGCAAATGTAGAGATTGTGCCTCAGATCCCCTGTGTTAAGAAATTGGTAAGCTACTAAATCGGCAGTGGGAAAGTAAAAGAAGTAGGAGCATTGTCTTTAGTGGCAGGAAGATCGTTGAAATGTTTTATGACAATTTGCATATAATTTAAATGCAATTCGTTGTGATTGAATTCTGCCTCCCTGATTCAGTGAAACTCACACGTGCCACTTGTGTTTTCAACAGGTTGCCCAGTGAAAGCTGCTGACTTGTATGTTTCTTCCTCAGCATACTGACTCTAGGCCTCGCAGGAGACTGAGTGATGTACACTGGATTAATCAAGGAGATGTTTCCTCTGTGTGAAAGCTTGCCGGGCAGAGTATCAGAGGGGCAGGTCCTCAGTTTGGAAATTCGGAATCCAGAAATAAACACAGAAAGTGCAGGAGAAACTCAGCAGGTGTGGCAGCATGTGTGGAGACAAAAAAAGTCAAAGCTTTAAGTCTGGAGTTGCTGGGTTCTGATGAAGAGATGCAAAATGTTGACTGTTTTTCTCTCTCCACAAGTGCTACCAGACCCTCTGAATTTCTCCAGCATTTTCTGTTTTAATTTAGATTTTCAGCATTTGCAGCATTTTGACTTTAAAATAGAAGCCAGAAATGTAGAGCCCAAAATTTGAAAGGACAGTGCATAACTCTGTTTCATACACGATATTGTTTTTTTTTGCATGACTGCAGTCAAGCACAATTTACATTCGTTAGATCAGCATTATTATTCATAGAGCTGGTGGAGACCAGGTGGCATAGTCTCAGAATAAAGGGGCACCAATTTAAGACTGAAATGAGGAGGAATTTCTTCTCTCAGAGAAGACTGTCGGAGAATGCAGCAGAATATAGATAGATTGGAGAGTTGGGCGGAGAAATGGCAGATGGATTTCAATCCAGGCAAATGCAAGATGATGCATTTTGGAAGATCCAATTCAAGAGCAAACTACATGGTAAAAGGAAAAGCCCTGGGGAAAATTGATATACAGAGACATCTGGGTGTTCAGGTCCATTGTACCCTGAAGGTGACAATGCAGGTTGATAGAATGGTCAAGAAGGCATAGGGCATGGTTTCATTCATTGGATGGGGTATTGAGTACAAGAGTTGGCAGGTCATGTTACAATTGTATAGGACTTTGGTTCGACCACATTTGGAATACTGCGTACAGTTCTGGTCGCCACATTACCAAAAGGATAAGGATGCTTTGGAAAGGGTGCAGAGGAGGTTCACCAGGATGTTGCCTGATATGGAGGACACTAGCTATGAAGAGGGGTTGAGTACATTAGGATTATTTACATTAGAAAGACGGAGGTTGAGGGGGGACCTGATTGGGGTCTACAAAATCATGAGAGGTGTAGACAGGGTGGATAGCAAGAAGTTTTTTTCCCAGAGTGTGGAACTCAATTACTAGGGGTCACGATTTCAAGGTGAGAGGAGAAAAGTTTAAGGGAGATATGCGTGGAAAGTTCTTTACGCAGAGGGTGGTGGGTGCCTGGAAAGCGTTGCCAGCGGAGGTGGTAGAGGTGGGCACAATGGCGTCATTTAAGATGTATCTAGACAGATACATGAATAGGCAGGGAGCAGAAGGTTACAGATCCTTGGAAAATAGGCAACAGGTTTAGATGGAGGATCTAGACTGGCGTGGGCTTGGAGGGCCGAAGGGCCTGTTCCTGTGCTGTAATTTTCTTTGTTCTTTGCTCTTTGTTCCAGAGGGTTGTGAGTCTTTGGAACACCTTGCCGCAGGGAACTATGGGACTTTTTTCTGCTGCATATTTGAAGCTGAGGTAGTGAAATTCTTGATCAGTCAAGGAATCAAGGTTTATGGTTAATTGGCAGGAAAGTGCTTGTGAGGGATGTCAGATTAGCCATGGTCTTATTTAATGGCAGAGCAGGCTTCAGGGGGCCAAATGGCCTATTCTTGTTTCTATTTCTTTTGATCTCTGGGTCTTACTAAGACTGTGGAGAAATTTTAGATACCTCACTTCATTCTGCAAGATCTTAAGCCATTGTGGCTTTCTCCCACCCTTGTCTGTAAGATATTGTTAGATTAGTTGAAGCATAATTCAGTCCCAACATTGGCCCTTCCAGAATCATTACCTTAGACAGCACCCCTGATCTTAGATATTCCTTTGATGCTTCCCTGATTCCCCTTCTCTCTCCTTTAAGAACTGCGCATCCCAAGGCTGGTCTCGGTTCTGATGAAAGGTCATTAAACTGAGACGAGAACTCTTGTCTTATCTTTGCAGCTCTGTCTGATGTGCTGAGCATCCTATTTGTCTTTCTGGTTTTGCACATGAGGAAGATGACCTTAGCATTTATGTGTTCAGCGAGAGAATACTCCTGGTTGCTATCAAGTGAAATCTGCAGCAATTGGGGTACAAGCACATTGAAGGGACCCGGCTTACACAGGTTCAGGGGAAGAGTCACACCAGGCTTGAAACGTTAACTCTGTTTCTCTTTCTGTAGATGCTGCCAGACCTGCTGAGTTTTTCCAGCATTCTGTGTTGTTTCGTATTTCCAACAAGCACAGTATTTTGCTTTTATGAAAAGGCTGAAAAGTAACCTGCTGATATTAATGATTTAAACTCAGCTGTAAATAACAGCAGATTGAGCACAGGGGAGAACAGATACGCACAGTTCAATGAGGGAGGGAACCGTCAAAATTTCAAGGGAAAGAAAATATTGGCAATGAAAATAAAAATTCAGAATAATCTGTGTAATTCCGTGATATAAATGGAAGAATAATAATAAAACATGTTCTTAATGTATTTCAAGTTAATGAGATATATAAAGAATGCTGATTTATGCAGTTCATTTCATTCTGCTTTTAAACTTTAATTTGGTTTCAGGGTTTCCAAACAGGGTTAATTAAACTGCTAAATAGTCTATTATGAATAATTTATATATGTGGGAAGATTAGTTTCTTCTCCTTTTGCCTCTTTCTACATATATATTTATATATAAAATCAATGACTTTGGATTTAGACTAATTTCTAATTAATGTGGCTTTGTCTAACATATTCAAATTAATCATTTTATATACAATACAATAATAATCTTTATATATAAATATATATTATATATAATGACACATGTAAATATATAATTACAAATTGCATTGAATGCTTTTCACTGCAACAAGTCAATGTACCTAATGAGTTATTGATTCACCCAGCCGATGTTGGGCTTCACTGTAACCCTGCAGCTGATTGAGGACAGAATGAAAAAAAAAAGACGGTGTCCTAAAAAGCCAAGTCATTGGAATCTCAGGGTCATACTTACAGATTGAATTACATCAAGCTAACTGGAAATAGGAGCAAACATAGACCATGCAGCTCATCGAGCCTGCTCCACCATTCAATATGGCCAAGGCTGATCCATGGTTTCAACTCCACTTCCCTGCCTACTCCCCAAATTCCTCAATGACAATGGAGCATTCGCAATCCTGTGGTTTAGCGAATTTCAAAGTACGCTATCGTTTGACTGAAGTAATCTCTCCTCATCTTCATCTTAAGCAATCTTTCCCTTATCTGGAGACTAGATTTAGCTCTTTCTTCAGCATGTGTAAATCCACAAAAGCTAGTGATTTGCGGAGTTTAAGGTGATTACCTGTGCCTCTTTAGTCTGCAGATGAGACTCAATAATGTGTGATAACAAGGCGTAGAGCTGGATGAACACAGCAGGCCAAGAAACATCAGAAGAGCAGGAAAGTTGATGTTTTGGGTCTGGACCCTTCTTCAGAAATGGGGAGAGGAAGGGGATTCTGAAATAAATAGAGAGTGGGGGGGTATGCCGATGGAAAATTGGTAAAGGAGCAGATAGGTGGAGAGGAGACAGATAGGTCAAGGAGGTGGGGATGGAGCCAATAAAGGTGAATGTAAGTGGAGAGTTAGGGTGGGGGTTGGTCAGTCCAGGGAAGACGGACAGGTCAAGGGGGCAGGATGAGGCTGGTAGGTAGGAGGTGGGGTGGAGCTTGAGGTTGGAGGAGTGGATAGGTGGGAGAAAGGACAGACAGGTTAGGGAGGCAGGGACAAGCTGGGCTGGTTTTGAGATGCGGCCGGAGGTGGGGAGATTTTGAAGCTTGTGAAGTCCACATTGATACCATTGGGCCGCAGGGTTCGCAAGCAAAATATGAGATGCTGTTCCTGCAACCTTCGGGTTTCATCGTTGTGGCACTGGAGGAGGCCCAGGATGGACATGTCGTCCAAGGAGTGGGAGGGGGAGTTGAAGTGGTTCGCGACTGGGAGGTGCAGTCTTTTGTCGCGAACCGAGCGTAGGTGTTCCACAAAGCGGTCTCCAAGCCGCTTGGATGTAGAGGAGGCCACATCAGGAACAGTGGATACAGTATACCACATTAACAGATGTGCAGGTGAACATGGAAGTGGAAGGTTTTCTTGGGGCCTGGGATGGGGGTGAGGGGGCAGGTGTAGCACTTCCTGCGGTTGCAGGGAAAAGTGCTGGGGCTGGTGGGGCTAGTGGGAACTGTGGAGCAGACAAGGAAGTCACGGAGAGAGTGGTCCCTCCAGAAGGCAGATAAGGGTGGGGAGGGAAAATGTCTTTGGTAGTGGGGTCAGATTGCAGATGGAGGAAGTGCCAGAGGATGATGCGTTGGATCCGGAGGTTGGTGGGGTGGTACGTGAGGATGAGGGGGATTCTATTTTGGTTGTTATTGTGGGGAGGGGGTGTGAAGGATGAGTTGCGGGAAATGCGAGAGATGCGGTGGAGGGCGTTTTCGACCACTGTGGAGGGGAAGTTGTGGTCCTTGGAAGACGAGGACATCTGGGATGTCCGGGAGTGGAATGCCTCATCTCGGGAGCAGATGCGGCAGAGGTGAAGGAATTGGGAATTGGGGATGGCATTTTTGCAGGAAGGTGGGTGAGAGGAGGCATATTCTAGGTAGCTGTGGGAGTCGGTAGGCTTGAAATGGATATTGGTTTCCAGGTGGTTGCCAGAGATGGAAACAGAGAGATCCAGGAAGGAGAGAGGTATCGGAGATGGTCCAGGTGAACTTCAGGTTAGGTTGGAAGGTGTTGGTGAAGTGGATGAACTGTTCAACTTCCTCGCGGGAGCATAAGGCGACGCTGATACAGTCATCGAAGTAATGGAGGAAGAGGTGGGGGAATAGGGCCGGTGTAGCTTCAGAAAAGGGATTGTTCCACGTAATCTACAAAGATGCAGGCATAGCTTGGGCCCATGTGGGTACCCATGGCCACCCCTTTGTCTGTAGGAAGTGGGAGGAATTGAAAGAGAAATTGTTAAGGTTGAGGACAAGTTCAGCTAAGCAGATAAGGGTGTCAGTAGAGGGGAACTGGTAGGGCCTGCGGGAGAGGAAAAAGCAGAGGGCTTTTCGACCATCTGCATGGGGAATACAAGAATATAGGGACTGGACCTTCATGGTAAAAATGAGGTGTTGGGGACCAGGGAATCGGAAGTTTTGGAGGAGGTGGAAGGCGTGGGTGGTTTTACGGATGTTGGTGGGTAATTTTTATGTCCCTCTGACAAGGGCACATGTAGTTTGTCCCGAGACACAAGTGGTGGGGTGTTGTTGCACAGGTACTCTGGCTGTGATTGTCGAAAGTGAAACCCTGCAATTCAACCTGTCATGTTTGTCACAATGAATTTGTTAGTGACTCCCTGTGTTATCCATTCTTTGATCCAAAAGCTGTCTGCTGGGGGATCTCACTCAGGAAGGTTGATCCATATGGGGCATTGAGGTTGGCAGCAGGTAGAATATGGATTGAACGGATCATTATTGGAGGGGTTGGTGGTGGATAAGTGAGGAACAGCACAGATTGTTTCAGTAAGCTTGGGAATGTTCCCCAGTTAGTGGGTATGTTGATGAGCGATGTGTGTGAGGATAGGAAGTCAGAGAGGGAACCGATTCCAAGACTGTAACCTTGTGTTTCCGACACTCCAACCAGTGAAAACACGATCTCAGTGTCTACTCTCTCAAGTCCCTTCAGGATCTTGAATGTCTCAATGAGATCACTGTTCATTCTTTCAAACTTCAGAGAAAATAGTGCTAGCTTACTCAGTCTGTCATTATAGGACAGCCCCACACCCAGGGAACAATTTAATGAACCTACTCATGGAATCATAGAGATTCTACAGCATTGAAATATGCCCATCGGCCCATCAAGTCCATGCCGGTCTTCAAACATCCTTAGCTAGCCCTAACCCAGCCGTAAATTCTAATGTCATTTTCCAGCAACTGGCCCAAGAGCCTTGTATGCTGCAGCATTTCAAATGTTTGCCTTAATACTTTACAAATGTTTTGATTGTTCTGACATCTACCACCCCTTGTTTCTGTTTCCATAGATGCTGCCAGACCTGCTGTGGTTCCAAAATTTTCTGTTCTTACTTATTTAAAACCTCACTAGTTTAACACACACTGAAAAACATAATGGGAACTGGTCCATCAATTTCTTTATAGTGAGGAAGCATATTTTAGAGAGCTTCTCTCAAAAGTGAATACGTCCTTTAATAAATCCAACAGGTTGCATAGCTCATGAATTATCAGGCTTTCTTTCATCTTTAAGTAAAACCACATTGGAAAGTTACAATATCACACCATTAACTATTATCATTATAGAAGGTCATCTAGCGCATTAGGCTGGAGCCAACCATAGACTTGTTTTGTTGTAGGCTGTCAAACATAATTATGTACAGTAAACATTTCACTTTCTGACATCTATGGAATCAGGAGTGTGCTGATTGATCAAATATTCCAGATAATTGAGAGGTCCACAAAATCAATATAAAATCACACACTAAGTAATAGAAACGTAATGCAGGTGGTATGCACATCACTTTTATACTTTATTTATGGCATTAATCACTTAAATAATAATGCCTTAAATAAAACTTATTCACACAGAGCCTTGTCACTCGCACCGTCAACCAACTACTCAGACATCATAGAGATTGTAGTATCTAAGGAGAAATTACCTTGAAATTGAATCAACTGTTGATATTTTTGTGGCCATTCATTTGAAGAACAAGAATATTTGCGATGAGGTAAATAAATCAATAAAGCATAATAACTGAACAGATATTACAATGAACTTCCCTGTACTTGAGGTATATAATTTTTGCCAGCTTATGGAGAGTGCTGGTTCAAAAAGTACCCATTAAAACAAAGTTTTCTGCACTTAAAGAACGAAAGAAAATTGACTCTTACATTGGTTTTATTGAACGAAGAGTTTATTGGTGGTCACAGAACTCTGCTTGGGATCAGGAAATGGGTTGTTAGAAGAATCAACTGAATTGTTAGAACGTTAACAACCTGATTTCATTCCAACCTTTCATTCATTTGAAAATAGACTCCAGAGAGAATACATGGTTTAAAATGTTGAAATCAAAGCTGTTGATAAAAGATAATTGAAGCTACATAGATTGGGATTGGAGCTCACCTCCATTGTAACTATAATGAAATTTAGGTCCTTACAGAGTTGAATAGAAACTATCGGGTTAGATTTAGATTCATTTACTGTCATGTGTATTACACGTATAGTGAAAGGTGTTGTTTAGTGTCGGCACTGCGCAGCGCCATCTTGACACACAGAAAATAAAGCAGGACACAGAATCATAAACCCAAAAAATAAAGCAAAAGAATTCACTCTCACATTTCCATCTTGTTACAGCTCACAATGATCAGAGCCTCCTACAGCACTTTGTGGACTCCTCCTTCCTGCCTTGGGCCTGGAGCCAACCACTGCGTCACCACCACCATGCATCCTGCGCCAGGCCCTCCAACACCAACCCCGTTTCTGCAGCTGATTCACTCTCATCACCATGAGTCCAGCTCCAGGCACCTACCAATGCTGCCAAAGCCGTCTTCCTCCGCTGAGCCCTGTTGGCACCATCTTGGAACCTGTTCTTGGAGATTGTTTCCCTCACAATCACCTATGGCACCACACCCAGTGTCTTCTCTGGCAACACACTGTGGTCCCACTGCCACAAGGTGGCCCTAGCAACAGCCTGTGGTCTCACTGCCAGACTCTTCCCTGAGCAAGAGCCTGCTGCCACGCCCACTCATGGTTCTCCCAGCTGAAGCTTACCTTTCACTTAAGTGCAAGTTGTGATGAATTTTCTGGAGGGATTCTTGCTGTATGGTCTGGTGAGGTTTCTCACTGTATTTTGCCAGACTTGCATAATAAACTACATGTCCCCACGTGAGGTGTCCACCTTCTCCAATTCAGCTCTATTTTACTCAGCACCGTTCCTGGAACAAATTGCCAGTCAGCAGATATCCACCAAAAGGTAGGCATCCCCTGCACCCGAGCCATTTTTAAAAGCCTGGTGTGCATCTGGGCAGCATTGGCAGTTCAGAGCTGTCCCAGTAGGGGAGACACCACTTAGCTATCAGTTCACAGTGCCCAGTCCAAAATCATTGATTTTTTAAGAATTTTGCTTGAATGCTTCCAGAACTGGCTTTGAAAAGGACACTAGTATTTGTCTTAAGGTCCCTCTCCTTGAATCTAGAGGATGCAGCAGAGGTGTTGTTGATGAGAGGAGTGGAATTTTAAGTCCTTTCACACAAGGTTTTTGGAGGCAGCAATGGCAGTTCATCAAGTGTGTGCGACCACTGCAATGCTTCCTTGTCTCTCCTGAAATAAAGCCTGACTCAGGAGCAGGCCATCCCATTGGGGTAGCGGGATCTTCTCTGCTGTTCCTCTGTCTCATCATTAAGATGTCTGGATTCAAAATGTCTTGCGGATTCCATTACATGTGCGACCAGTTTGCTTGATTTTTTTGCGTGTGCGTGGTTAACACTGCTGATCTTGATTTGGCCATCAGTCAAATGAATGGATTCCAGATAGGATTCAGAACTTGTACTCCTGGTTGATTTTTTTCTGTTTCCAACCTTTTCACTCACATACCACAGTTTCTCAGCTCCCTATATCCCAGTAACAGCTGAGACAGGCAACCTTAGCACTGACGAGGGACTCTTATTTCAAATTTCTATGATGTTTTTGCCTTAGCTGCATAGTCAATAGTCTGTCAGAACCATTGATAATCAATACCTTGTGCAATATTTGTAGTTGCATGCATATTTGTGAGATCACTGTTTGTAAGTTATTTCCAACAATGCTATATTCAATAATATTCCTTTGTTTACACTGAAAAGATTTTTAATTAATTTCTTATCTCGACATTTTACCAGCCTGCCAAAGACTATCTTTTGGCCCGTTCTACAATTTTAACAAGAGAAGTAGATTAAAGTTGTCAACAGTTTAATCTCAGTGTAAAACACGAACAGACTCTTCATCGATAGTCTCGAGCTACTTTAAAGATTCACAACCTTCATAAATGGATTAACAAGCATTATAGGGAAATGAAGGGGGAGAGAAGAAAGCTGATTATTAACGTATTACTTGCATGTTGTGATATTTTATTCAGATGCAGTAACACCTTTATTCTCAAGAGAGGTACGTTTCAATGCCTTGTATTTTAATATATTGTTCAATGGAAGTATTTAGTCCAGCATTCCTTGCATATTTTAAGGCTTCTTCTTATCCCCTCATTGTGGTTTCTCAATCTTTATAAAACATATTAACCTCCATTACCTTTTAATCCGCTTTAGCTCAGTGAGAATGGATATCAAACGCAGTTTCACAAATTGTTCCTTCAAGACTCCCAAACCACTATTGTATTCCGATTAACTTTTAAACTTATCATGCATTTCCTCAAAGACTGCTTTTTTCTTTAAAAGTCCAAATGCATTGTCTTATCACTTTGATTTCATAGCTTTCTGAAATCCCTAATTCTAATGATACTGGGATCACAAGATTACTTGCTGCAATTACTTGGTTATCCCAAGAGCTTGGATCCAGATCCTGATTTTAATTAACAATACAGAAACATCTGATCCAGATGAAAATAAAGCAAACATCTTAGAGGCAACCACAAGATAATTACACTGAGGTTGTACAAAGAAATCCCAAATATAACAATGTAGCTCATATTTAAGTGTTTGGCTAGAGAATGAAGAACGAGAGGCTGTGGATACAAGATTAAATACTGGATGTTTCAAACAGAGAGCAGGAGTATACTAAATATGTGTTGTTGTGGAATTCCTATCCAGCATTAGGCATTCTGTCTGTAAATTGTCAGGGAGTGGTGTGGTGGCTCAGTGGTTGGCACTGTTGTCTCGCAGTACCAAGGACCTAGGCTCGATTTCACCCTCAAGCGACTGTGTGCGTGGAGGTTGCACATTCTTCCTGTGCCTGCATGTGTTTCCCCTGGCTGATCTGGTTTTCTCCCACAGCCCAAAGATGTGCAGGTCAGGTGGATTGGCCATGGGAACTGTAGGATTACGGGGATGGGATAGGATAGAGGTGTGGGTCTGGGTGGGATGCTCTTCGGAAGGTCAGTGCAAACGTGATGGGCCAAAAGGCCTGCTTCCACACTGTCAGGATTCTCTCGTTCTATGAATAAATGTTGTAAGATTCAAGAATATAATGGGTGCATGGTTGAAGGGAAAGGAGTCGAAAGGATGGTGCAGAGATGGGTAAAATTGGAGTGGAACCTTGGAGATGTGATAGATGTCTTGATAGATGGCTGCAGAGGTAGGCTAGACCAGTGTTGCCTATTTTAGCGCAAGCTCTTTGCACAACTTTTCACTCAATCCCAGGTAATGAGAGGTGATCTCTTTAAAGTTTGCAAAATTCTTACAGGTGTGACAGGGTAGATATAGATAGGACATTTCCCCAGGCCAGTCAAACGTAATTTCAGGAAAAGGGGCAGAAAGTTAAAGAGCCGGATGAGGAGGAATTTCTTCACTTTTTCTCAGTCACCAACAATACATTAGAAGGTCTCACCACTAATGCTGTCAATTAGCACTTCCTCAAAAATAACCTACTTTTAATTCTGAGTTTTGGTTCTATTAGGCCCACTCAGCTCCTCAGCTCATTATAGCGTTTCTCCAAACTTGGACAAAAGAGCAGAATTCAAGAGGTAATGTGAGGATGACTGCTTTTGACATAAGGGCAATATTTGACCGAGTGTGGTATCAAAGAGCCCTCGCAAAACTGGAGCCAATGGGAATCCCGGGGGAAAATGCTCTTTCAATTAGAGTCTTACTGGCACAATGAAAATGTTTGTTGTTGTGCAGATTAGTCACCTCAGTGTCAGGACATCTCTGCATGAGTTCCTCAGGGTAGTGTCGTAGGCCCAACCATCTTCAGCTGCTTCACCCATGGGCTCTATCCATCAGAAGTGGAGATATTTGCTACCAATCTTCAACCTTATTCAGAGCTCCACAGATCTGAAGCAGGCAGAGTTCCGATGGAGCAAGGCCAGGACAAAATCCACATTTAGGCTGAGAGCTAACATTTAGCAATTACGTCTGACAAGCTTCAGGTAATAGCCATATCTAATGAGAGAGAACCCAACAATCACCTCTTTATATGTATTGCTGTTACCGTTGCTGGATCCCCCAGTATCCTGAGGCCTACCATTGACCTAAAGCTGAACTAGGAATGCTATATAAATGCAGTGCATATGAAATCTTGTCAGAGGTTAAGAATCCTGCAGCAAATAACTCACCTCCCGACTCTCCAGAGTCTGTCCACCAACTACAAGGCACAAGTCAAGAGTGTGAAGGAATACTCCTCACTTGCCTGGATGGGTGCAGCCCCAACAACACTCAAAAAGCTTTACACCATCCAGCGCAGAGCGGCCTGCTTGATGGGTACCATTCTGGGTGTATGACTCTGTAAGCACCCACTTCCTCAGCCACCAATGCACTGATAAGTAGCAGTAAAATGTAACCATTTATAAAGTGCTCTGCAACAACTCTTCCAGGCTCCTGAGATAACGCCTTCCAAATCCACACACGCTACCATTTAGAAAGACAAGGACAGTAGATGCATGGGAACACCACTATCAATAAATACAGGGCAAAATCTTCAGGTGAAGGGCAGGAGATTTAGAGGGAAATTGAAGGAAATATTTTTCACCCAGAGGGCCAGGGAATCTGGAATGCATTGCTTGGAAGAATAGTTGAGGTAAGAAACTTTGCAATATTTAAAAAGTACGTGACGAGCATTTGAAATATCATTACATTCAAGGTTACAAGCCATTTACTAGAAAGTGGCCCTAATGGATTAAGAGTAGCTTTTGTTGGCACAGACTCAATGGGCTGAAAGGCCTCTTTTGTTCTGTATAATTCTGTGATACTATACCACCACCTGCAGGTTCTCCTCCAGGCCACTCACCATTTTGACTTGGAAATATACCACTGTTTGTTCAGTGCTGGAACTAAGGGTGTTGTGGGTATCCATGCACTAAGTGGCCTGCCTAGAGTCAGGAAAGCAGATCCCCACCACTTTTTCTGGGGAAATTCATGATGGACAATTAGTGTCCTTCCAGTGATAACATGTGAATGAATTAAAAAAAGTATATAAACTTTATTTTTGCTGCTGGAGCCAGCACCCTCTGCTTGAAAAATATTCACTTCAATAAAATCAAGAAGAACGTAAGTCTAGCCAATGATATCATACATATTTTTTAATAACACATCTTCAATGACACAATAAATAAATGCAATGCTGAAATTGCACAGCCCACCTAGCTGATGTAATGCCAGGATAGCTCATTTGGACCACATTTGTTCTGGCAATAAATGCAGGCACCAGTCTGCAAACAGCAGGTACTGCGATGCAGGGTGCCCCTTTTACTAACATTCCTTAAAGGGCCAGACACCCAAATTGTAAAGATTCCGAAAGCACCCTGGTTTGTTTTCCAGGGACACTGTGCTCAGTTCCTGAGTTTGGCAGGGAATGTTGCTGCATCCTCGCTGAGGGAACATGGGATTTAATGTTCTGTTGGCAACAGACTGCAATTGGTCTGTGGACAGCAGAGTGTGTGACTGCAGATAGAGCAGATGCTGACAGGACAAGCTCCAGGTCATTTCCTCTGCCAACTTGGAGCTGGCTATCTGCATGCCGCAGCCAATCCAGTAAATCCGTGGTAATCATGGCCCTCATCTGAAATTCTGTGACAGAAATCATTATCAACCTCACTCTCCAGTGAACTGGCAAACAAACCAACCTCCTACTTCAATTGTGTCAGCATCACTGACTAACATCCATATTCCACCAACGATTTTTAAAGCTAGAGATGCAGTTAAATCTGTGATAATCACCAGATCATTTGTTCAGTAATGTTGTTGCGAGATGGATATATTTCTGAACTGGGGGATAAGGTAGAAATAGCATTATGGGATATTTCAGTTGGACCTCAGTTTACTGTCTCAAAGGAAAGACAGTATTGCCCATTGTGCTGTCCTGTGGGGGTATCATCTTTAGCTCATGCCCTGGACAGGGACTTGATCCAGGAACCTTGTTGTATCTGCAGGGAGAGTGTTACCAACCAAGCCACAGTGGACACACCCTTAATTGTCATCCTGGCTGCAGCATACTCCATCCTGCAGGGCTCACCTCATACTGATCTGTCCTCTATATTCACCTCCATTCGAGGTGCAGAGTTAGTGCTGCCTGGTGTCTGCCCATGTCAGATCAAATGAAGGGTCTAGCTCACCAGGGCAGAACCGTAGCCCCTTCTCTGTCTCCTTCATCTGTTGTGGCTGGCATAGGGTGTCCCATCCGATGGAAGGGGAGAGTGGTGTGGGAAGCAAGAGGTTTACAGTCAAAAAGTATCCTCATTGTGCCATGTGAATGAATGTGGCTATGCTGGGAATGGAGATTACTCCTCAGGCTGAAACATCCCATTGCTCTTAATATCCTCAGCGACACAAACTGATTTGGCTCCCTTAAACCCAATCCACTAATTGGAAGAATTTTCAACTCTAGATGTCATACATTGAACCCTCTCATGATCTGCTCTTTCCTTTCTGAAGGGATCCTTGAGGATCTTTTGACTCCTCCTTGGGGCAACACAATGTCCCCTCTTCCTCATTTCACCATTCAAGCCTGCGATGCTATCAATCTGGAACCATCGTTCTGCTCTGCTGGCCAATTTTCTACCTTTTAAATTCCACCCAAATGCTTAATGCAACTTGTATTTTAGCTGTTCCCAAGACGAGCAGGATGACAACATGATGTGATGGCTACACCTCCTGCTGAGCATAGAGACCATCAGCAGCACAGTGCAACAGCACTAGGTCACATGCTATAGAAATGTCAGTGAGATGACTGCACCTAATAGGCTTATCGTAGGATCGTAGAAGTCTACAGCACAGGCCCTTCAGCTCATCGAGTCAATGCTGGTCAAAAGCATGGTGTTGTACAACTTGGTTGGAACCAGTGTAACCAAGATACGTGGCCCAAAATAAACAGGAGACGTTATTCTATAGACCCTTGGAGCCAAGAAGAAAAATATCTAAAATCCTGCAACATAGCACTGCTCCCATAATGTGCAAAGCTGAGAGAATTTCTTGAGACAGTATTGAAGCATTATGTGGAACAATTCCTGACAGTAGTACAAGTCCAGTCAGATATGCAGGGGACAATTAAAACTCATATTTCCTCACTTCCTACATTGATCCTCCCTTGCTTTCCAAAAACTGATAGAGGGGGTATGACCAAAGTGTGAGCTTAGACATTCGTTCAGCTTCTACCCTGAATCTAACCATTAGGACAGGAATCTGAAGTGAAACAGTGTTGGTGTTCACCCTAATCTTTGGTTTGGTAGGCCTGTTCGTAGGGTATGAAATCCATTTGAGCGGCTCTGAACAGAATAATTTACACAGTTAGAGACTAAATTCATGACAACCTTTATTTTGTAATGTTACACCTGAGTGTGTTGCTTGATCCATACACCATCACTGAGTGAAAGGTTGAAACATTTGTATTTATATGGCCCCTTTCATGACATCACAACATTCGAAAGTGCTTTACAGAAACTGATAAATTAATATTTAAGCCCAGTCACTATTACAGTGTGAAAACTAGGGCGGCCAATTTGAACATAAGCAATGCCCCACAAACACAATACTGCTGAGACACTTGTTAGCGATGTCGCTTGGAGGATAAATATCAGTCATAATTTCCCTGCACCTCTCTAATATAGTGTTGTGGGCTCACATACATCCACTTGATGGTCCAGAATGGTCCTTAGTTTAACATCACAAGTAGGAGATGAGATGATGAGAAGGACTGCATCCAGCCCCCTGGGTTTTGCTGTATCTCATTATCTATGAGTCTCGCTTGGCCTCCTGTCTTTTCAGGTCGTTCCGAAAGCAGCCGAGACACAGTGGCAACAGGTGCTGTGTCCCCCACGCCTAAGATGGAGAAGCAGGAAGTCACACACATCCAATAGGGGAGACCACAGATGGAGAAAGAGGGGAAACAAAAGGAAAGAGGAAAATGTGCCAGCTGATTTGTTTCCATGACCTCGCGCTGTTTTATCCATCATGCTCTTTGTTTTTTTCTGTGAATCTTGGTATGAAACCTTCATTTTTGCTCCTGTTTAGCTAGTGACGTGAGTGCAGCTTGTGACATTCCGATCTTCCTCTCACTCTCTACAATTGCAAATTGACGCGGAATCGCACTCCTCAGAGTCCAACAATGACAGCAGTTCACAGCGTGCACCATTACCCACTTCCAAATCTCTCACACATCAACTCTCAGGCAACAGGAGGTATCAAGTGATAAAGAAGGGACTGTACTCAATGAAAGATCAAGCAAGAGGGAGCAGAAACAGATGGTGCTGGGATCCAAGTAAAGCCTGTCTGGGGGGTGGGGTGGAGAAAGTGTTCATTCTCTGCACAGCCTGGGGATCCACAGCCTGAGGGCTCCTTACTGCAAGCAAAAGATGATGCTCACAGAGTGTGAAATATTGGCACGGACACAGGGTGCTACAATCTGTCAGTCTGCCTCTTCTGTTCCTGTGCCTCATTACATGGCTCAGTGTCAGGTTTTAGTTTGCTGAGAAACCATCCTAATGGTGCTATGCAAATGGGGGTGGTGATTGTTGTCTCTAGGATGGGTAGGGCTCACAATCTGCCTGATTACAGTGGGGAGCTCTTCACAGCATGGTATTGTAACGTCGAGGACCCAGCGAGGACAGTCAGACTGTGGTCTCCAGGTGAGGATGGGGTAATGGTGCCTCTGGTCATATGGTCGCATGAGGTACCTCCCAAAGAAGCTCCCCACTTGATATGGGCTACAATGGAGGTCACGGCCTAGTGGTATTAACACAAAACTCATAATCTAGAGATATTCCAGGTTCAAATCTCGCCAATGCAAACGGTGCAATTTCAGATCTGGAAGTAAGAGTCTAATTGTGACTGTGAAACAATTATCAATTGTTGGGGAAAAGCCTATCTGGTTCATGAATGTCTTTTAGTGAAGGAAAGTTATCTGGTCTCACCTACATGTGACTCCAGACCCACAGCAATGAGATTGACTCTGGGTAATTTGGGATTGGTAATAAATGCTGGGCCTCGCCAGCTAGGTCCACACCCCATGAATAAATGTTGGCCTACCCCGAGACACCCACATCCCATGTCCAAATTTACAAAATAGCAGGAGCAGAACAAAACACTTAAATGGCCATTAATTGACCATTTATTGGTCCTAATAGGCCTAAGGGCTGGTGGCACAACTGCTATCACTTCCGTTAGCTTCCATCTCCTCATTACATCTGGGTCCAGGACAGAAAGGAAAAGGGTGGGAAGGCCATCTGATAATTAATTTACATTCATTTGCCTGGCTTGAATTATTTGGGTACTCAATTTCAATTTATTCCTTGGTTTTACCTATGTGCTATAATTACTCTCAGAATATTAGAAGGCAAAATTAATAGCATGCTCCCTGATGGTTCTGCTTCGGGGTCAAGCGATGTTAAGTTAATCTCAGTATTTCTGCCAAAGGACACATTTTCTTCATCCTCGTTGTCTTGCATTCATAAGAACAGCTCACAAAAATTCCCAATGTAAAGGGAAAATAACATTTGTACTGTATGAAGGGAGAGTGCTGATTGGTTGACAAGTGTGAAATGATTGGTACGGATGTTGCCATGAAGAATGTAATAGTTAATGATGACTGACAGTTAACTACTCATGCATTGTTTACATTTTAAACCATGCAGGTTCACTCAATTGAGTGTTCACTCAAATTGAAGTTCACTGGTAAAGTCACTCAAGGCATTGTCCAGAGAAATAAACCAGAGAATAGTTGTCACCTGTTTTATGGATTTGAGACAGGTACAGTTTATGCCAATCTTCTTACAACCTGAGAAGAACAGAGCCATGTGTACCAATAGATATAATTTCCAGACCACACAAGTGCAAAACTGACTGCCAATCCTAAATTGGATCTCAGTGAAATTCTTTGCAAACTTGGGATTACTTAGCAAATGTTGTCTAGTTGTGGAATTACATATCATATTCTCCACTAATTAGACAGAGTGACTACTAAAGTCAGGTACAGACTGAAAGGCAGTTCGATACAATATATCGTTACTTCAGTAGTGTGTGGGTACATACCTGAATGAAGGTAGAGCACTGTCATAGTAACATCAGCTCATCGTCAGATAGGGCCGACTCACATCTGTAGAATAGAGATGCCAAGCAGCCTGAATGAGATTGTGAAGTGAGTTTTGTCAGCACAGGGCTGGTTCATTATGGTAAGTCCTTTCTTTGTCGTGAACAGCTGAAGGTATATACTGAAGTTTTATAAAGGGGTCAGTTAGCTCACTTGGCTGATGAGTGACACCAAGACTGTGGATTCCATTCCTACACTGGCTAAGATTACTTCCCCTCTCCAGAGATATGATGACCCTCAAATTAAACCACCACCAGTTGTCTCTTTCTATTGAGAGAGCAGATCTATGATCTAGTAAGACTATGGTGACTACTTTTTTTAAACTGTTTCATACAAACCACCAGTCTTTGAGACATATAACCTGCATATCTGGCATCACACTGGCACTTAAATTCATATACTATATCACTCACTTATGTGAGAGATGGAATTTCTTTTTGGCTTGAGAGCAGCATTCAACAGGCTGCTGAGAGGGGTTAAAATCCAGGCTAAGTGCTAATTATTGCAGAAGTATGTTTAGGTCAGGTTGGAGTCTGTTGCACAGTCACAGTTTTACTTTCCTTTATGATACATACTCTCTTTGAGCCCTGCCCCTGAGACAATTATGCAGATTAATGGTTTGAGCCTTGGAACTCCAAGATTGTGGTTGTCACCCTGACAAGCCTTTACTCCCTCCAAATGAAAACAAGCTGCCAGGAATTCCCACTAATTGTGCTATTGCTGGTTTGTTACTGTAGTCAGGGTTTACCCTAGTAGGGTATTTATACTCGATGCTGCAATGCTTACATGTGCACCCATAACATAAGAACTGGATGTGGCAAAATGGTATTAAAAGATTCAACAGTTATTTGCCACACGCCTTGATATCTGTATACATTACAGTCACAGGCACATCTGTTTCTGGGCTAATTTTAAGACATTTGGTAATAGTTGATAGCGCATCAGTGATGTGTCATGCTTCATGTGTTCCCAGTTAAGATGGAGTTTCAGAGCTATATTCTCTCAGGTCACATGTCGAGATGTGATGATGTCATGAGCATTTCTCTTGAAGGTATCCTGCCTTCTAGCTGTGAATTGTAAAGTAATATTCGTGACTGGTTCAAGAACGGAATGGAAAATTTTCAGGAGCAACTCCACAGAGAAACAGTGATGGAAATGAAAATTGAGAGAGAGATGGATTAGGGGTAGTCAGAAACAAAACTACCCATAGAATCACGAATGACTGAGAAAGTGATCAGAGGTATTAAAATTCTCATTCTTTTGTGAACTATACACCTGACTTTGTTCCTATGAGAATATCTCTACTCTCAAGACATGTAAGGTACTACCTGAGAGCATGATGGTGTCAAAGAACTTGTGAAAGGAAATGGGGCATGCCTTGCAGAGAAACTAATTTACAGGCCGACGGGGGAAGCTGGGGAGTGGGACTAATTGGGGCGATTTTTCACCCAGCTGATCATGGCATGATGGGCTCGCACAGTAAATTCTGACAAGAGCATTGCAAAATGCCTGTCTACGTATCAGAATTAAATTCATTGTCAGATAGAAATGTTGTATTTTGTCAACCAGGCATGAAGGTAAGTGGAGATAACAAGGTCTAGATAACTAGACCCTTCTAGGCCCGAAACGTCAAGCTTTCCTGCTCCTATGGTGCTGCTCGGCCCGCCGTGTTCATCCAGCTCCACACCTTGTTATCTCGGATTCTCCAGCATCTGCAGTTCCTATTATCTGTGAAGGCAAGTGGGGTGATTACACAGCCGGGTGCAGCATTATCTTGTGACGTACCATCTGATTCTGATCATGGGTTTTCCTGACTGAGACTTTTTTAGCACTGAAACTTTAATTTATGACGAGCGTTTATCTCTGTGCTCAGATTAATCTTGGCATATTAGAAGCTACAATTAACTGAACGTTCACTGATGGCTCTGCTTCAGAACCAAAGGATGTTAAATTAATTTCACAGGATCTGAAACAATTTTTGGGCACCATTAGTTCAGCTTTTGACTGACAAAGTGTAATCCTACCGAAAGAAGATTATTAATATCTGGCTGGCTTCTCGAAAGTCGTTTCCTTTTATCGTGGGTGTTGAAAACACGATGTATTAATAGAGAAATGTGCTCCATCAAATATATTGGACTTTACAAATAAGAATTCACATTATTTGATTTGGTGAGTAAAAAGCTTATTTATAAAATATGCACAGTTCCTCAATTTTCTCAGCAAAAAAACAAAAAAAAACCTGCAGATGCTAGAAATCAGAAACAAAAACAGAAATTGTCCAAAAGGCTCAGCAGATCTGGCAGCGTCTGTGGAGAGAAATCAGTTAATGTTTTGGATCACTTAGTTCGAAACATTAACTCTGATTTCTCTCCAGAGGTGCTGCCAATCCTGCTGAGCTTTTCCAGCAATTTCTGTTTTGTTCCTCAATTTTCTCTGCTTTCTCACCACAGATACTGCCAGACCCTACTGACTTTCTCCAGCACTTTCTGTTTTTTCCCCCAGTCTACCTATTGTTCAGGCACATATTGGTAGAAAGGACAGACCAGGTTTCTCTGCTGAACAAGAATCACTGTTTTGTGTAAGTAATTAAACTCTAGCTACAGGTATACAGTCATAAATCATCAATATGCAACACTTGAACTTAACTCTAATCTCCTTACAAACATGCCCATACGCACAGACAGAATAAAGGAAATTATGGAAGACGGGTAAAACTAGAAAGGTAACCCAGTAGTCTTTATCGCCATGTTCTCTTATTGAGATGATTTGCATGACACTTCTGCTGGCCAGCACGATGCATTTTAGAAGAATCCCTACAGTGTGGAAACAGGCCCTTTGGCCCAACAAGTCCACACTGACCCTTGGAGCATCCCACCCAGACCATCCCCCTATATCCCACACACCCCTGAACACTATGGGCAATTTAGCATGGCCAATCCACCTAGTCTGCACATCTTTGGACTGTGGGAGGAAACCGGAGCACCTAAAGGAAACCCACGCAGACATGGGGAGAATGTGCAAACTCCACACAGACAGTCACCCAAGGGTGGAATCAAACCTGGGTCCCTGGTGCTGTGAGGCTGCAGTGCTAACCACTGAGCCACCGTGCCGCCCAAATCATCTTTCTCCAAATGCTTACACTGGTTGGTGAGAGTCACGAGGCGGCTGGTTCACTTGTAAAATGTTTTTTACTTATCTGTTAATATTCATACCTTACAATAACTGTTGCAGGAATAATAAATTCGTGGTTCTTTAGGTTTACGGTGAGTTTTGATGACAGTGGACAGAGAGACTGTTCCTTCGTTGTGGAAAAGCCAATACTCCTCTCTCTCTCTCTCTCTTCTCTCCTCCCTCTCCCACTCCCTCTTCCTATTCTTTTCTCTCTCTCTAACTTTTTCACAGCTCCAAGCTGCTCAGTTACCTGAGAACCGATCACACAGTTACTGGCAGGCAAAGAAAGGGGATCTCTGTCATTGATAACTGGTCACATAAACCAATCAAATTCTTATCGTCAGCTAAAGCTTTCTCAGGGCATACTGTCAGCTGCATATTGTTTACATCAGTTACTGCTTGGTCAACCAACTATTGACAATGCCTTTCCTAGGTGCCAGGTTACTTGGTTTCCAAAGTTTTCATTTTAAAACAGTTGCTTCTCATTTCAGTCTCCAGTTTGTCAAAAAAAAACCAGTCAAAATAGTCAAGGAAGAAGCATAAGATGAGGAAGATGAATTTAGTCATCCGTTTAAGGAAGTGAAGGAAAGAAGGGGTTGATGTGATAGTTTTACCAGTTAATATGTCTGGTCTAAGTTTTCAATGGGTCAATTATCTGGTCAATTGTTCAGGAGTGCCAGGATCTGACTGTAAGACATAATCTATCTTGACTTGCTAGATTTACAAGTCTTCCCTGCAATATTTCCACATGCACATCACACGTTCCATCCCTCTTCATTCCAGTGAAATCGATGTTAGTTACAGCTGTGACACACGAGATGATGGCATTATGAAACACGATGAGAAATAGAGACAATGTTCTGAGTCCATTGAATTTAACACTGTTTCTCTCTCCACGGACACTGCCAGACCTGCTGTGTTTCTCCTGCGCCTTTATTTCAGAATTCCAGCATTTGCAGCATTTTACTTTTGATTTAGGGGTTTGTGAAGACTTGCCCTCAAAAGCTTTATTCTTCTTTTCTTTCCCTTGGGGAGGGCTTAATGACCAGGGGCAAAGATTTAAGATAAGAAGCAGAAAGTTTAGAGGGGATGTGAGGAAAATCTTCTTCACCCAGAGGATGGTGAGAATCTGGAGCTCACTGCCTGTAAGGGCAGTAGAGGCAGAAACTCTCACAACATTGAAGAAGTATTTAAGAAGGCAGTACAGAATATTTGACACCCTTGATCTCCATCTAATTTGTTTCTTTTTAAAAACAAGAATGTAAGGATTCTGCTGCTAAAAACTGAACAAAGGTCCGCTATCACTCTTCCATTGGTGTTATTTATTGACGGTCCCTTGTAGACAAAGCCGACTCTCCCACTCTCAGGGTGAGTCTGCAGGTGACTCTATTGTCTGATGTGGTGACCACAGGCTCTGTTACACTTTGGACAGAAGGTGGTCGCAGGAAGGTGTGGGTGGGGCGTTAGTGTGGCAGTGGTCTCTTTACATTGTTTTCACTTGGCTTCCACTTTGTCCCAACAGCAAGTCTTGAGGGGCTGGGCTCCTTTCCACATGCTCCTCCTCCTCTTTGGACATTCTTGGGCCAGTGATTCCCAGGTGTCTGTGGGAATGTCGCACTTCACCAGTGAGGTCTTCAGCACATCACTGAAGCACTTCCTGTGTCCACCTGGAGCTCACCTACAGTTTCGGAGCCACGAGTAGAGCACCTGCTTGGAGAGTCTCATGTCAGTCATGCAGATAACGTGCCCAGTCCATCACAGCCGATCAAGGCTGGTCAATGGCTCGATGCTGGGGATGTTGGCCTGGTCAAGGACGTTGGTGTTGGCGTGTCTTTCTTCCCAGCAAATTCGCAGGATCTTGAGTAGACAGCATTGGTAGTTCTTGTCCAGTGCCTAGAGGTGCCTTTCTGAAGAAGGGTCTAGGCCTGAAACATCAGCCTTCCTGCTCCTCTGATGCTGCTTGGTCTGCTGTGTTAATCCAGCTCTACACCTTGTTATCTCAGTGCCTAGAGGTGTCTGCTGTAGAGAGTCCACATCCCAGGACCGTATAAATCAGGATTATATTACAGCTCATTTGCTGTTTAACTCAATGAACTGACCAGCAGAATACAAAGCTAGGGTTAATGTTCTAAACTTAGGAGGCCTCCCCATCTCATATTGAATGGCACAACAGGATCAGAAGGCATTATATTGATTCTTTTGCTGGCAGTGGACATTGCTGCCAAGGCTAGCATTTATTGCCTATCCCTAAACTGCCCATGAGCTGAATGGTTTCCTCGTCAATATCAGAGGGCTATGAAGAGTCAAGCACGTTGCTGTGGATCTGAAGTCATTTGGCCAGATCAGGTTAGGATTGCAGATTCCTTCCTGAAGGACGTTAGTTTGTGAGAAAACATTTGTTTATTTTTATTTATTTAGCCAATTTTGATTCTTTGGCTTATGGAGGCCTCTGAATGCTGAAATGTGGTGTTTTGAGAGGTGTTAAACTACAAGTGGGCACTGGATGCGAGATTTTTAATTGTGCAGGCATGGCAATTTTGTTCAATAATATTTCACTGGCTTTTATAGGGAAATATGAGAAAAGTCTTAAAATTAGTAAATTGCATATGTTTTATTCAGTGTAAGTGAAGTTCAGAAGATATAAAACCAGGATCTGTGAGTCTAATGATCAAACTTAGGGAGGTTCAGCAATTTGTGGTGGCAAGGAAAGTTGGGATGTACAGATTTGGAAACAATCAAGAGAAATGAATTCATTCAGCAACAAATGCAGAATTCCTTTCATACTTATCATTGGGCATTTGGCCAATTGTCAATGAGAAGCATGGCATAGGGATGTCACATGAATTCTGAATTAATGCCTGTCTCTCTCTAGAATGTATCAAACTTATTTTTCTACTGATTAACCATTTCCATTGCCTGCATATGAAATTACTGTTTATTTCTGAAAAGAAAGAGACATGAATGCAAAAATTTCTAACTTGCACTTACGAGGACAGATGCAGGAATGACAAATTTTAAAGGGACCAACAACTTACAACACAGGAGAAAGGAATTCTGATTGTTTGCAAGTTATTTCTGAATGGTTGCAGCATGGCCGTGCAGATGGTACCAAAAATATATTTTTAAAAATTAATTAATGGGCATCATTGGCTAGATCAGCATTTTGTACTGATACCCATTTGCCTTTGAGAAGCTGGCGATGAGCTGCCTTCTTGAACCACTGCAGTCCATGTACAGTAGGTGGACCTACAATTCCCTTAGGGACGGAATTCCAAGAATTTGAACCAGCAACAGTGTAGGAATGACGATATATTTCTAAGTCAATTTGGTGGGCGGTTTGGATGGGATCTTGCAGGTGTTGTGTTCCAGGTCTTGTTGCATTTGGACATGGGCTGCTTCAGAATCTGAGGAGTCACAAAAGGTGATAAACATTGTGTAATTGCCAGTGAATATCTCCACTTCCGACCTTAGGATAGTGGGATTGTCATTGATGAAGCAGCTGAAGATGGTTGTGCCAAGGACTCTACCCTGAGCAACATTTTGCAGGTTTTTTAAATGTATTTGTGAGACGTGGGTGTCACTGCCTAGGCCGGTATTTATTGCCCATCCTTAGTTGCCCTTGAGAAGGTGGAGGTGAGCTGTCTTCTTGAACTGCTGCAGTCCATGTGCTGTTGGTAGACCCACAATACTATTAAGGATGGAGTTCCTGGCTTTTGATTTAGTGACACTGAAGGAACAGTGATATATTTCCAAGTCAGGACGATGAATGACTTAGAGTGAAAAAAAATGTCATCCATAGGTTTGTTAAATTCAAAAGGCACAATGTGTGCACATGCTCCGTTTCCCTGCACAGGACAGATCCCTACATGTAACTATATGTAACATCCAGTAAGCATAATCATAACTCATTTGAGCAAAATGAGCCTTCCAGGCTTAGGACTGTCCAGGTCTCCATGGAGGAAAGGCAGTCTCCTAGTTTTCCACTTCCAGATGCATATGGTCATTTGTGCTCGGTGCTTCACTTATTGAAGACGCTGCTGAACCTCTGATTACTTTTCCTGAGCACTGAGGCTTGGACAGGGAAATTGCTGTGACAAACTTGAAGATGAAATGTTAAGGTTACTGATCTAAGTCTAGCAGAGGGTCAGGGGAGGAAAGGGCAATACGCAACTGCCTCTTCCTGCAAGGTTGCACCTGCTATGCGAAACACCCAAAAAAAGAATTTGTTTCAGTGCGCACACAGTGACATCTGATGTTAAATAAAATCATGGTTCAGTATAAGGACATCACAATATTTGAGAAAGTGGAGAAGCTGAGAAAATTTATAATGAGCCTGACCAGACTTTTGACAACCTACAGCTGTCATCTTTCCTGCATCTCCCACAGCCTTTCCAATCAATCTACCAATTATTTGCAGTTTCCTTTTTTATACAGACATTGTCTTGACATTCCTGCCCCAGTTCCAGTTCTTTCTCACTATGATTTTTTTTTTATTCACGCACAGACATGGGCACTGATGGTTAGACTACCATTTATTGCCCAAACTAGAGTGTCCTTGAGAAGGGGCTGATGAGTTACCTTGTTGAGCCACTGTAGTCCTGTGATGGACAGACGCCCACAATGCTGCTGAAAAGGGTTTTCCTGGATTTTAACAAAGTGACGTGTAAAGAAATGGCTATATGGTTCCAACTCAACTGGATGCATGGTTTTTGGTGGCGCTACCTGGTGTCTGCTGCCCCTGTTCTTCTCGATGGTAGAGGACACAGGTTTTGAAGGTGCTGTCCAAGGAATCTGAATCAGTTGGCAATGAGCATCTGGTACATGATACATACAGTTGCATTAGTGATACAGGGAGTGGATGTGGAAGGTAGAGGATAGGTTGTTAATCAAGTGGGCTACTTTATATAGCGAACTTATACAGTGGAGTTGTATAGTGGAGTTAGAAATTGATTAACTCAGCGCAGAATTCCCAGTCTCTGACCTACAGTTGTCACCAGTGTTTGTATGGCTGGCCAGTTTCAGGTCGATAATAACTTCAAAATGTTAATGAGACTAAAAGATAGAAGTACAGAATTAGGCCATTGAGCCCATCAAGTCTGATCAGCTTTTTGATTGTGACAGATATGTTTCTGAACCCCACTCTCCTGCCATTTCCCTGTATTCCACCTGTCATTTCTTTACCCATTCTCCTAGCCTGTCCTTCTATAGTCTCTCCGTTTCCTCAAAACAATCTGTCCCTCCAGCTATCTTTGTGTCATCTGCAAACTCCCCAACAATGCCTTCAGTTCCTTTATCAGATCAGCAACCATTCAAGAAAGCCACCCAAAATCTGATGCGTTCTTCTTTCAGTTCTCTCTACCCCTCCTATGTACTTGTCCCAAAGCTTCTGCTCCCTTACTCCCGGGAACCCCCAAGATATCTCCTCTCCTCCAATTGCAGCATCCGTCTTGATTTCCATCTCTGCACCATTGGCAGCTACACTTCCAGCTGCTCTAAGCTCTGATATTCCCTGTCTCCCTCTCCTCTTTCTCTAAGATGATACTTCACACTACCTCTTTGTCTCAAGTTTTGGCGGCCTATCCTAGCATTCCTCATGAAGGTTGATGTTAAATTCTGCTTTACAACAGTCCTGCAAAACACCCTGAGATAGTTCACTATGTTAAAGGCACTATATAAATGCAAGTTTTTGTTGGTGTTGTCATATTTTAACAGCTGCATTTCCCGTAGTTCAATAAGCCACGCTTCCCCTTTGGATAATTATGAGGTTTATGGCTTCAACATTGGGTGTTGGCGCATAACGTTTTTGTGACAGGGTTGTATTAAGCACAGGCACAGTCTTTGTACCACCACTAACTCATCAACAGGAGAAGATTGGAACCATTTATTCCCTGCTGATTCCACATAATTAGATCAACTTAATTATTTGAAGTAAGTCTCTATTAAACCCCTAAACCTGAGAGTGAAATATGGTTGCAAGAGTGAGTCAGAAACTGCAGCTAAGGGTCAATGTCAGAGCAACATTTCTCAAAATTCTCGTTGCCAACTTCAGCCAGGCACGTTACTATTTTAAGAGATCCACACATTTTTTAATAAGATAATGAGCGTATGTGATATAATTTATATTTTCACAAGTGGGACTGACCAGAAGACTCAACAAGGATGAAATCATCAATTAGTATGGCCAATACAGATTCTAAAATGGATTATATGGTTGGTTCTTACGTATTTTGAACTCCAGTTCCATATTTATTCAGTCCTCAGTACAGTGACAATTTCTACATGCCCCCATGAACTCCAGAGGCCCAACGCTACCCAAAATGTAACAAGAAACTAGCATCTCACTGGAACATTACTGACGAAATCGTTTTTGCTTTTTTTTTTCACTTTTGTCGATATGCATCGATGGTGTATGCTTCATATGTCCTCCATGATCATGGATTAATCAGCATTGAATTCTGTCTGACATACCTTAAGTGATCCATTTAATTATGTCCTTGAATGTCATAAATCTCTCTTACTCTGGTTAACTGCCCACATAAATTAATGTCATGAGCAAATTTTATGATATTACCAAAGTGATCACTCTCCATATAATTTCTGAATGGTGTTAAAATCAAGTGACCCCAAGCAAGCCTTCGTTGCTGGCTGGCTCTCTCCAGAGTCTTTCTCATTTATTGTCATTTTCAACTTTCCATCACTAAGCTCATTCCCATCCCAGTAATCTGCTGCACAGTTCTGTCTGCTTGAATTAATAGCGTGAGTCGCCACTGTGATTCTCCCACTTCTCTGGTGCATCTTTCTTTATCCATATTATGGATTTAGTATTGCTGCCACGAATCCTCCATTCTCTATCTCTGCAAATCAGAATCGTTCCAGGAATAAGAAACTTCACTGATTACGATAGATTGAAGAAGTTTGGGCTGGTCTTCTTGCAGAGAAGAAGGCTGAGAGGAGGTTTGATTGAACTTTTCAAAATCCTGACCGGGCTGAATGGACGAGATATGGAGAAACTGTTCCCACTCACAAGAAAGAAACAGAACTAAACAGCATAGATATAAAGTGATGTGCAAACAAACCTGGGTGATGTGAGAAAAAGGGAGTAGTAGGGCGTGGAATAAATTGGCTGAAAACATGGTGAAGGCAGATTCAACTGAAAAATTCAAGAAGGGTTTGAAATAAATATTTGGATAGAAACGTCATGCAAGGATATGGGGAAAAGACAAGAGAGTTGTGCTAGGTAACAGAACAGTGCAGGCATAATGGGCTGAAAGGCCTCCTGCTGCATTGTAACAGTTCGGTGATTCTGTGATGCTGAGTCTAAGGGCTTGTCAAATGATCAGTAACTGAGGATGGATTGCTGGGGTATCTAAACAGAAGAGGCACTGATTATACATAACAAGGAAATCTCTTACAGGATAGCAATAAGTACAGGTAACATGAATTGTTAAGCATTACTTTGGACTGCTGATCACAGCCTCTCCTCTCGGGAATTTGCATAGCTTTCAAATACCTTTACCCAAAGCCTATGTGATATCTTCAGATTGGACGAAGTTTAGTGCAACAGCAACATTAACTCTTTCAGAACTGTGATGTTTTTAGAGCAGAAAAGGAATCATTACCTCTGAAAGTAGCACAAGCCCCACTTGTATGTTTATCTATACCTTTTTTCCGTTCTTCCACCAAAGTTGTCAACAAATAGAAAACCCCCAGGGTCAATCATCCACTTGCAGTAGCAGTGTACTGATAGTCTCTGAAATAATACAGCTCCCATTCATTAATTTAGATGTCTCTTCAAAGACTCGTAGTGAATGACTGAGATGGGGATTGCTACTTCTGGAAGAATGATATTTACTGTTTATCCTTTAAGATGCATTGGTAACATTTAAATTTCCCTCCCAGAGTACAGATACTCTACGAAATGGATACAAACTCCCCAAGCTGCCTGGACTACACCTCCTTCCACCTACCCTTGTGCAAGATTGCAATCCCATACTCCCAATTCCACTGCCTCTGCTGCATCTGTTCCCAAGGTGGGGTATTTCACTCCCAAACATCCCAGATGTCCTCCTATTTCAAGGACTGTAACGTCACCCCTCCAATGATTGAAAATGCCCTCAACTGCATCTCTTGCATTTCCTACCCTTCCCACTCACCCCAACAAAATTAAAGAGAATCCCTGTTGTCCTCACATATCACCCCACCAAATTTCACAGATCATTCTCCACCAATTTCGCCACCTACAATCCGACCCCACAATATTTCCCTCCCCACCACTATCTGCCTTTCGTAGGGACCGCTCACTCCACGTATCTCTCATCCACTCCACACTCCCCACTACCCCCGGCACCTTTCCCTCCAACCGCAGGAAGTGCTACACCTGCCCCTTCACCTCCCCCCTCACCTCCATTCAAGGCACAAAACAAACTTTTCATATCAGACAGGAGTTCACCTGTACAATGTTCAACTTGATCTACTGTATCTGCTGCTCCCGATGCGATCTCCTCTATATCGGCGAGGCCATTTTGTAGAGCATCTGCACTCTGTTTGCGACAAATGACAACGCCTTCCGGTCACCAACCATTTTAACTCCCCCTCCCACTCCCTGGGTGACATGTCCATCCTGGGCCTCCTCCAGTGTCACAATGACACCACCCACAGACTGGAAGAGCAGCACCTCATATTCAGCCTCAGAAGCCTGCAGCCCGATGGCCTCAACGTGGAATTCAACAGTTTTAAAATCTCCCCACCCCTGGCTTCATCCCATGACCAACCCTCCCTGTCATCCCCTCCTCCTTGACTTGCCCATCTTCTCTCCCACCTATCCACTCCTCCCACCTCACTGGCCAATCCACACCACTGCCTACCTGCACTCATCTACCACCATCCCACCTACCTTCCCCAGCCCCAAATCTCTTCTCTCTATTTATGTCTGAGCTCCCTTCCCCCTCTCCCATTTCTGAAAAAGGGCCCTGACCAAAAATGCGAACTTTCCTGCTCCTCTGATTCTGCCTGGCCTGCTGTGCTCCTCCAGCTCCACATTGTGTTGTACCTGGGAATAGATTGTTTTAGATCTACTAATGTGTAACAAAGTCAGTTTATTAAGAGGTCCTCTGGGGGTGGTGATCACAACTTGGTAGAATATCAAATTCAGCTTGAGGAAGAGCAACTCCAGACCTAAACCAGCGTTCTCAACTTAAATAAGGACAATAACAGAGGTATGAGCCAAGAGCTATCTAAAGTGCACTGTGAAAATAGACCAAGGATAACATCTGAATGTGAGCATTGGCGGACATTTCAATAGATATTTCATAATACGCAGTAAAAATTTGTTCCTATAATGGAAAGGACTCAGTGACAATGAAGAACCACACGGTTAAGAAAAGTGGTCAAGGAGAGTATCCAATCAAAAACTAAGATGTACCAAATGACAAAAAAAAAACGAATGCCAGAAGAGGTTTTTTTAGTAACAGCAATAGATGACTGAAAAGAAGCTAATAAAGAGGGAGAAAACCGATTATGAAAGTAATTGGGCAAGAAAAGTAACAAATAAAGACCAAGAGCTTCTGGGGATGTAAAAAGAGAGTGACTAAAATAGATGTGGAACATTTGGACGATGCAATTAGGAATTGATAACAAGGAACAGAGAAATGTCAAATCATGTGAGCAAGTTGGTCTTCGTGATAGAAGACAATATAAATATCCCAAAGATAACAGTTAAGCAAGATGCTAATGGGGGGAAAGGGATAAAGTATTTGACAAACTAACAAACTTGACTGAAGGTAAGACCTATCAGGCTTCACCCAATGGTTTCAATGGAGGTTGCTATGGAGATAGTGGTGGTATTGGTCAAAAAATTCTACAACTCACTGGATTCCAGCAGACTGGAAAACCATAATATTACACAACTTTTCAAGAAGAGAGAAAGATGGAAAGCAAGAAATTATAGGCCATTTGGTCCAAAAACTATCATTGTGAAAATGCCATAATCTATTATTAAGGAGGAAATGACACAGCATTTCGGAAAGCTTAACAAAATCAAACAGAGTCACCACGTTTCTATGAAAGAGAGATTACGTTTGATAAACTTGATAAGTTAATGATTCAGCCATTTCATTGGGAAGTTAAGAAACACCCCTCCAATGGCCTGATCAACATTAGTCTCTGAACTAATGCTGTTTAAAACAGCTGATGCGGTCATCATCCATTACTTTTTATGGGATCTTGCTCTTTCCAAAGTTTCTATCACTTTTCCCAAAAGGCAGCTGTAATTATTTATCAGAAGTACATAATTGGCTGTAAAATATTTTGGGGCTCTCTGAACATATGAAAGGCACCACGTAACTGCCAAGGCTTTCTGGTGTCTCTTCGGTAATTGTGGAACTGTATTGTGTATAAATTAGCTTTATTTCCTAACATTACAGCAGCAACCAGACTTCAAATAATATCTAATTGTTTATGAAACACTTTGAGACATCCTAAGGTCATGAAAAAAAAGAGGCAAGTTCCTGTTCTCTTTCTTTTATATAAAAAGACTAAATTTTACATGGGATATTCAAAAAAAATGAACATTGACATATATTGAGGGCTGCAGTGTGCAAACAGTATAGGTGACTAGACAAGGTTACCCACTTAAAATAAAGTGAGGTGATGCAGAAATGCGCAAACAAGGATCAAGGTGGATAGAAAATGACACTTTAGCAAGTAATTTTTAGTTCAAATGCTTCGATAGATTTTCATTACTGTAGGCTTTATAAAAGTTAGGTGTAAATTTCACGGAGATAGCAAATTTTAGAAAGATGTAAAAGAAAATCAGACAGTGTTTGCAAAGTAATGTCTGAATGGGTTTGAAGAATTGAAAGATCCTGATATGTAGCTACAAGGGTCACTAAAACCATTAATGTCAGTCAATAAGGCCGTAAAAATAGCTATAAAATAGTTAATTTCCACTGGAATGGATTTTGTTATGATCTCAGCAGATGGTAAAACTGGACAAATGAAATCTAAGAGTGAAACTTATTAGATCATAAAGTTTATTTTTGTATTTTAGTTATCATGGTGGTCACTCACTGCACGCGTTATTGAGAGGCTGCCAATGTACTTTTGACAAGAGTGCATCAAAATTCATTACAAACAAAAGGCAAGAAAAATCAATTAAAAATAATAGGAATAAAGATTCAACACTTTTATCCTCACAAGAACCTTGCAGTTACGCAAACCTCAGTGAAAGTTCACCCTAACTTCACTTTAGAATTTCTTAATGAGTTGACATTGCTGCACTTGGTTTCTTCCTAGAAAACTATTGTGTTCATTTCATGGTCGATTCTTTAGTTGATGTCTATTTATGAGTCCCTTAAACAACCTGCTAACTTAGCTAAGACAACAAGGTGTAGAGCTGGATGAACCCAGCAGGCCAAGCAGCATCAGAGGAGCAGGAAGGCTGACGTTTC
>JAHRHZ010000030.1:38678293-38741427 GCA_024137785.1 Ginglymostoma cirratum
GTTCATCCAGCTCTACACCTTGTTATCTCTGATTCTCCAGCATCTGCAGTTCCTACTATCTCTGCTAACTTAGCTAATTTACTCCTTAACATAGATTTTTTTACACCCTGTTCCACAGTGTTCTGTTTTTCAAGCTCTTTCTTATTGGCATGAAGCCAATCAGGACTTCTTTTCTTCTGCTCTGACCGTTTAGGAAATGGTTAAACTGCACATCTACTCTTACATGTTTTTGTCCCTGAATGACCAGCTCCTGTCCAAAGAAACCTGAGTACTTAGTGACTTTTTGGAAAAACCTTTTCTTTCTAAAGTGAATTATTTCTGTCTCTTTTTCCCTGAGATCTGGGGTAATGAGTTGCTAGGCTCCCTTTTTTTTTTCTGTCTTCTCCCTTTGACTTTCTAACACACTGAACTATTCACTTCAATTATAGATAACAAGGTGTAGAGCTGGATGAACACAACAGGCCAAGCAGCATCGTACGAGCAGGAAATCTTGACGTTTCGGACCTAGACCCTTCATTCACTTCAATTGTTTGTATTTAAAATCCCTTGTTTAATTGCATGCAACAATATTTCCAAACACATCTGTATCACTCACAGCAGTTATAAAAAAGAAATTGAGTCTTTTTTTTCCTTCCTGACCCATACAGTATATAAAAACAAATTAAACTTAAAGCTACGGGTGACTCTGTCCATGTTTGAACTCAGGTTTTGAAGTAATAAAGGTGATATATCTTAAAATCTTATCACAATTGGAAAATCAATGAAGTTATGATAATCTTGCACGGAACTTTAATTAGGCTACACTTCATACTGTGATGTTTGGTCTCCATTTTCTAGAAAGGTGATAGAACATGCAAAACACAGTTACTATAATGATAGCAGAACTGTCAGGTTATACCAATCAGGAAAGTTTTAACAGTTGGAGTATTTCTCCAATCTCTGAGGAGGTAACTGGTAGAGGACATTACAATTATGAAAGGGTTTGATAGGGCAATTGTTTTCACTCAGACAGAGAACCAGAACCAGTGGCCATACACATAGGATAGTTAATAATAAATTTGACCAGAATTTTGGGTGAAGCTCCTGAACCAAGGGAAGTGGAATTGTAGAATTACAGTGAGTCATTGAGACAAATAGAAATACAATGACGGGGAGGATGGAAAGCAGTAGTGGAATAAAGAGACTGAAAGATACATTGATAGTGTGATATCAGAAAGGGTAAGGAGAGACTTGTGTGGAGATTAAAAGCAATGACCTGATGGACCTGATTGCCTGTGCCTGTGCCATAATTACTTTGCAGCTTTGTAACTCTGAATTCCACAGGACTGACGGTAGCAAACAGCTAACATCCCCACTTCTGTATAAGGGCATTAAGGAAACATCTGGTGGGTCCATCATAGTGAATGTTGGAGATCTGTTATGCCATTTCATTTTCCATTTATTTAGAAATCAGTTCAGTTCTGTTATGGATGTATCATGCAGTCTGTGCAATAATCTGCCCAAAGCCAAAATAAAACTATTAGTAACAAAACATTGATATGGCTGTTATGGTAAATAATGTTAACCTACACTGTAGCTTCAAGCAAAATGTATAAGAATTAATATTGAGCATTTTAAAACCGGATCTGATTAAGGCAGAAAGTTTTTGACAAACTGTGGAGACAGGAACAGAGTCAATGTTTTGAGCTGAATGCAACTCTTCTTTGGAACTCCAGATCCGATTACATTGTCAGTTTCAACTTGATCCAGTATCAGGAAAGCACTTTTCATATGAAACATCTCAAGGCACTTTTCAGGAGCACCATTGAACAAAGTTTGACACAGCAAAATGACAGACTGCCAACTTACTCAGATTATAATGTCTGTACAGAAATAACGTGAAACTAAATATATGATGGGATTGTCTTTCCCACAGAATATAATAGATGATAACACAGCAGGGCAAAAAGACAAAAGTGTTCAGCTTATCTTTCCCGATGTCGGTTGGCACATTAAGCTGATCATTATTTTAATATTCAGATCATTCATTTCTTCTCTTTTTCTTCTATTTTCACTGATACTGTGCTGCAGATAGTTATCAGTTATATGTTACATAAAGATAGATGGCACATTAAGTTCCAACGATATTGCATTTACTGAATTAATGTTTCGTCACAAGCAGCAGAAATGTGCACAAGGCATCATGGTCCGTGTAAGTAGAGTCCAATAAAGCATCTGTGAAGTTGAGGAGACTAGAGAGAGAGTAAATGCAAAAGCATGAGAGGCAAAATTTCTAATCATGATTCACCATCTATCTGTGTATAATAACAGATACCTGATAACTATCAGCAGGATACTATCAGTGAAAAGAGAAAAAATAAATCTGAATATCAAAATAATAATCAGATGAGATATGACACTCCAAATAGATGCAAGCTTTTTGATTCATTATGACTGGAAATAGTTTTACAAACTGCAGGGTGACCTCTGTCTGACTTTTTCTATTTTGCAAATCTCTTAGCCGGCAGTCATCTTCAGAAGATGCTTGAACAAATGATCAACCATGTGAAAATGTCTAACCGGAATAGATATCCTTAATGTTGAGTTAAAAAAGTGTTGTTAAAGATAAACAACAGCGTAATTTGATGGGGGAAGAAATGGAAGATTTGATCATTCTGCAGCATTGAATCTTAAGTTTCAGTCAGGATCAGAAACCAATTAGATCAGTGCAATGTCTATGGAAATGTCAATAGCACTGAGTTATTAGTACTGACATGAGCTTACTATATGTGGAAACCAACACATCTCATTTCATATCAGAACAAAGTTTAGTAATGTAAGTTTTCTTTTCTAATTGGAAAACATTTGAAAGGCACATTGTGAAGGGAACAGATTTTGCCAGTTCTCCGTGGACTCATGATTTTGGAGATAAATTTTATATTTTACTAAATTGCTTGATCATTCACAAGTTGCATATTTTGAATCCTGGAAGCTACAATGAGGAGATTTTTGTGGCTTAGTCTGTAGCATTACAGTGCCTAAGGCAGAAACTCTAGGTTTAATTCCAATGCAAGGTCGTGACGCCAGGAAAGGTGAGTTTGTGAATGGATTAATTAATTATCAACCCACAAATCCTTCCACATGTAGTGAGTGTGGAAGTGTCCCCTGGACAGTCACTCTTGATGTGATGTGATACCTCTTGAGATACAGGCTAGTGACCAGTCCAAGGAAGCCCACTATAACAACATAAGTGTGAGTTTTTTTCTGTAACATGATTCTCTAGATGTGGAAAGCTTCTAAATCTAAGCCGGAATGTGTGTGACTTATTAAACCTTCATTCATGGGATGTGGACACATGTGGCTGGGTCAGAACTTATTACCTGTCCCTAACTGCTCATTGAGTGGCTTTGCTGGGTCGTTTCACAGAGCAGTTAAGAGTCAACCCCTTTGCTGTGGGTCTGAGTCACATGTAAGTCAGACCAAGTAAGGACAGTAGATTTCTTTCTCTGAAGGATATGAGTGACCCAGATGGGGTTTTTATGACAATCAACAATGGCTAGCTTTTGTTTTTTTTTCAATTCCAGATTATTTTTATTAAATTCAAATTTCACAATCGACCTTGGTGGGTTTGAACCCATGTGCCAGGAACATCAACTTGGGGATACTACTCAATACTTTAAAAATAAATTCAATCTACTGGGTAGACTAAAAATTTGCAAAACATTCACTTTCAATTGGGAAAACAACAGCAATGACTTTCATTCATGTAGCACTTTCAACATCCCAGTCACACCATGCAGAATTTGACATAAAGCTACCTAAGAAACATTTGGTCATCTGATTACTAGCTTGGTCATAGAAGTATATATTAATGAGGGCCTTAATGGAAAGAGAGAATAGCAGTGAGAGTTAGAGAGTGAATTTCAGATCTTAGAACTTTCGCATAACTTGTATGGGAAGATGAAGAGTGAAAACTTTTATAGGATAATGCGAAGAATTCACCACATCCAAGTTGTGTTATTGTTAGAGCCCTTCGATGTTGTCTCAGTGCAATTATGAAAGTTATTAACAATTGTGACCTCCCCCAAAATGACCATGCCCCAAATTTTTCATCTATTCTCAACAGAATCCAAAAAATGCTATTGAAAGCATCTTAGTAATAAAAAATGCTGGGTTTATCAACAGCAGAATAATAACCCACTCACTCTCACTGTAAAACCCAAATCAGTTTGAAATGGATTATCCCAGTTTCCTGTCACAGACAGTCCCTGAGTAACTGACACAAATAGCTTTAACTGTGGCAGTGAAATACACAGGCATGCAATCTGACAGCAAACTGCCAATCAAACATCACATTACCAGTTGATTACTGTGATAAAATTAACAATTCAGGGCTACACTGCTCCGTCCGTACTGTGCCTTCACTCAGCTTCCATTTGCCGATAATGATGGAATCTGAAGATGATGGTTAAACAGCCAGTTGCTGTGCAAATTGATCAAAACTGGATGAAGTCAATGTACTAACATTGAAAGCAGAAAGAGGAAGCTACTCAGTCCCTCAAGCCTGTTTATCATTCAGTAGAATAATAGGTTGACCATCTACCTCAGTGTCATTTTTCCACTCCAAAATCCTGTCCCTCGACACCTTTAATAAACCAGAAATCTTATATCTTAATACCTGGAGCAGTGGATGTGATCGATATGGACTTCAGTAAGGCTTTTGAAAAGATTACTCATGGTAGACTATTTAGTAAGTTTGGATCACACGGCATACAAGGACAACTAGCCATTTGGATACAGAACTGGGTTAAAGGTAGAGGGTGGTAGTTGAAGGTTGTTTTTCAGACGGGAGGACATTGACCAGTGGTGTGTCACAAAGATCAGCACTGGGTCCACTGCTTTGTGTCATTTATATAAATGAGTTAGATATGAACGTAGGACGTATGGTTGGAAAGTTTGCAGATGACACTAAAACTGGAGTGTAGTGGACGGTGAAGAAGGTTACCTCAGAATACAACGGGATCTTGATCAGGTGGGCCAATGGGCTGAGGAGTGGCAGATGGACTTTAATTTAGAGAAATATGAGGTGTTGCATTTTGCAAAGGCAAATCAGGGCAGGACTTATACCGTTAATGGTAAGGTCCTGGGGAGTGTTGCTGAACAAAGAGACCTTGGAGTGCAGGTTCATAGTTCCTTGAAAGTGGAGTCGCAGATAGACAGGACAATGAAGAAGGTATTTGGTACGCTTGTCTTTATTGATCAATATATTGAGTATAGGAGTTAGGAGGTCATGTTACGGCTGTACAGGATATTGGTTCGGCTACTTTTGGAATACTGCGTGCAATTCTGGACTCCATCCTTTTGGAAGGATGTTGTGAAACTAGAAAGTGTTCAGAAAGATTTACAAGGATGTTGCCAGGGTTGGAAAGTTCGAGCTACAGGGAGAGGCTGAATAGACTGGGTCTATTTTCCCCGGAGCATCGGAGGCTGAGGGGTGACCTTACAGAGGTTTATAAAATCACGGGCATGGATAGGGTAAATAGGCAAGGTCTTTTTCCTGGGCTGGGGGAGTACAAAGCTAGAGGACATAGGTGTAAGGTGAGAGAGGAAAGACATAAAAGGGACCTAAGAGACAACATTTTCATGCAGAGGGTGGTGCTTGTATGGAATGTGCTATCAGAGGAAGTAATGGAGCCTGGTACGATTACAACATTTAAAAAGCATCCAGATAGGTACGTGAATTGGAAGGATTAGAGAGATATGGGCCAAATGCTGACAAATGGGATGAAATTTACTTCAGATATCTGGTCGGCACAGGCGGGTTAGACCTAAGGGTTTGTTTCTGTGCTGTTTCTATCTATGAATCTGTGACTCTAAATCTATTGATCACTGTCTTAAATATATTCGAAGACTGAGTCTGCATATGATAGGTTTTGTCCAAGCCATCAAAAAATTGGCCTTTCTTGCACAATATGTTGGGTCGAAATCCTGGAATTCCCTCCCTGATAACTTTAGGGCACATGGACTGTGACAGTTCAAGAAGGCAGCTCACCACCACCTTCTCAAGGGCAACGAGGGATAGACAATAAATGCTGGCCAGCCAGTGACACCCACATTCCATGAGTAATTATGCATTATAAAAAAACCCACAAATGAATCTTATTCATTTGACAGCAAAAATACATCATTACCGTCCAAATGATGTACCCCACCTGCATTTAAGTGTAGGTTGTGCTGAAATGTAATGGTTCCAAAGTTGTGAATTTTTGGCAACAATTTATGAGATGTGGCAAAGCTGAGGTTTACTGCTCTTTCCTAACTGTAATGTGGAGGTGTTGGTGTTGAGCTGGTGTGGACAAGGTCAGAAATCACACGACACCGGGTTATGGTCCAACAGGTTTATTTGAAATCACAAGCTTTCAGGGTGCTGCCCCTTCATCTGACGAAGGAGCAACACTGTGAAAGCTTGTGATTTCAAATATCCCTGTTGGACTATAACCTGGTGTTGTGTGAGTTCTGACCTTTCCTAACTGCCAATGAGAACACTGTGGGGCTATTTCCTGAAATGTTCACACTTTATATTATGAGGCTGATTTCTCAATGCAGATAGATAAGGAAGCACAAGATTTTGACCGGTGTGAACGGGCCCTTGGACTTTCAGGATATCAACTAGATATGGAGGTTGTCAATGCATTTCCAAAGTGGTATATCCGATCCAATACTAGCTCCTTGTCTTCTTGTTGGACTGAGGAGTGCTGCCTCTAAAAGACACTTCCAACAATACAGCTCACAGCTTGTTACTTCAAATGGCTGCTTCTGATAGTTATTAAGCTGTCACCACAGTCCCAGAGGACTGCTCTCTTATGACCAAGGGTGGTTTAACGTGAGGTCACCACGCCTCAGGCAAGGGGGAAGGTTGACAAGGACAGTCCTTCACGATAGCCTTAGCCAGTGTGGGAATTGAACCGACAATGTGGTAGTGAAAATAGTTTCCACTTTAGTTTTGATGAAGAGTTGTCTAGACTGGAAACGTTAGCTTGCTCTCTCTCCATGTATGCTGTCTGACCTGCTGTGATCTCCAGCATTTGGTTTTTCAGAGCAGATTCCAGCATTTGTAGTAATTTGCTCCCACCCTGCTGTATTGCAGACCAACTGTCCAGCCAACTGAGCTAACCAACCTCCTGAATTGCTTTAAGAGCTGCTAGCAAATGGGTCCTAACATCATTACTTTATACTTTTGGAGTATAAATGAAGGATGAAAGAACAAAATGATTAGCTCTCTTACAGAGTTGGCACAGGTACAAAGACATGAACACCCTCCCTGTGCTGGACAATGTTGTCATTCATGGAAAGGGAAAGATAAGGTGCACTGGGACTGTGCATGTCACAAGAATGGAAAGAATGCTATTAAATGAGAACTCTATTCACAAATTAATTAGAAATGTTACCAATCGTCCCATGTTGATCTGTGTTGCATCTACTTATCTCACGAATTCTATTGTAGCAGCTTGATATTGCCATTGTAAACAAGCATTCAAATTATAATGGCAGGCTTTGTACAAATAAACAATCGGCGATTTGTATTATCATTGCTGGTACAAAGGCTGCTTTGTCAACACTAAGGATTTTAAGGCAGTTTTTTAATATTTTCCAGACAGACCTATTTATAGTTTTCTCTCTGAAGTTCAGGGACGGTCTATGTTTTAGCTGATACGTCAACGCTTCTCAAATTGTTTCCAAACTTGAGGCTTGAAATTGTTGGGCTTCCCCTCGGTGTGAACCATGAGAGGGGGATGGAGAGGGTGGTTGGAAGAGCGGGGTCTATCAGTACGGGAGCGCACCGGTTATAACTAGGTCAAAGATGCAAAGCAGTCATTTCTGCCTTTGATGTTGTGACGGCCAATTTCAGCTCATTTAGGCGAATGCCCCCGACTTTGGCAAGCCTTATGATGTGTGTTTATTACCTGGCTATTGCCTCTTTCCACTTTCTGGTAGCTGATTGGGACACGGTTTCCAGTCTCACTTGAGACAACTGTTTTCTACATGTCCTTGCTGTGATCTATTGGAAAGCTGGAGGGGTTGGGAATTTAGCCAAGGTGTGGAACATGCACCCGCACAGCCAGTGAGGGTGAGGAAAACTCAATTCAACCAGTTTCAGGCCCAAGGTATTCAGGCCTACAACCTAATGGTTTGGATCAATGACCACTCAACTCAGGGAAGGAAAGGACTAGAATCCCAGCTGTGACAGTGTTGGTGACAATCGGTGCGCTGTGTGTAGACTGGAGGTTGCCTTGTGTCAGACAGGCATTCTTGTAGGTAGGACACACACTCCTGTAGTTAGGACCGGCATTGATGTCGTTAGGACTGCCATTCTTGTAAGTAGGACTGGCCCTCTTGTAGATTTGACACACACCTTTGTAGGTTTGAGATACCCCTCCTCTCATGGCTCATGCTGAGGGACAGCCTGACAATTTCAAGCTTCAAATTTGGAAACAATTTGAGAAGCATTGATGTATCAGCTAAAACACAGACCGTCCCTGAACTTCAGAGAGAAAAGTATAAATAGCTTTGTGTGGAAAATATTAAAAAACTGCCTTAAAATCCTTAGTGTAGACAAAGCAACCTTTGTATCTCAACCATTTCTTCCCACCATCTGTCACAAACAGGGTGGAAAATGGGAAGGTACCTAACTGAGCATGATTTTCACTCTGATATGGAGCGCAATCAGAGGCGAGTCAAATGAGAGTGAAATGGCTGGAACCATGAGTTGTCAATGTCGTAGAAAGGCATTATTGGCCATTGGCCAAAGGTCAACTAGGTCAAAATTCTTGCAGGCTTGTAGGACCACAGCAAAGTTGGAGGCATAGCGGGTACCTGGAGGCAGCCTCCTCGTGGCAGGTGAACATACCAGTTTTTTGATGTTCCTCCACCCACTCCCAAGTTTTTACTTGGCTTCAAT
The DNA here is from genome assembly GCA_024137785.1 of Ginglymostoma cirratum. Classification (NCBI taxonomy): domain Eukaryota; kingdom Metazoa; phylum Chordata; class Chondrichthyes; order Orectolobiformes; family Ginglymostomatidae; genus Ginglymostoma; species Ginglymostoma cirratum. The sequence continues at coordinate 38,687,232 of JAHRHZ010000030.1, forward strand.
TGCGGTGGATTAACTATTTCTACCTGTTGGAAATTCTAGAACTATTAGATAGTCTGAGAATTAGGGTCAGTTCATTCAAGAGGGATAAAAACAAAGTTGCTGGAAAAGCTCAGCAGGTCTGGCAGCATCCGTGGAGGAGCTTTTCCAGCAACTTTGTTTTTGTTCCTGATTTACTGCATCCACAGTTCTTTTCGTTTTCATTCAAGAAGGATATTAGGAAGTACTTCTACACCCAAAAGTTGGTAGAGGCTTGGAACCCCTTTCCACTAACGGCATTGGATGCTAGATCAGTTGTTTATTCAAACCCGAGATAGATACATTTTTGTTGAGCTAAGATTTCAAGGGATATGAACTAACGACAGATATTTGAAGTTAGGCCATAGTTCAAAAGTGATCTATTGAATGGTGGAACAGGCTCAAGTAGCTGAATAGTCTACTCCTGTTCTCATCATTCCCAGAAATCTTTGATGTTCTGTGATGTATCCTAGGTGGTGGAAATTCTGTAATAGCCTTGGTTTTCTAAGGGTCTACAGTGATTGCACTGGCACAGGTAATGTGCACAAGACATCTTCATTTCTCACCCAGCGTTATACCTGTATCCTGGGAGACTCTCATGACATTGAAACTCTTTGGTCATTTTCTTCCTTCACTGTTCCATGCATATTATGAGATTCATGTGACATATTACTCTGTTAACTCCCTCCAAAGCATTTGATATTGTTCTTTTAAAGTAAGTATGTAGAGGACTGCGTGCCAAAGAAATTAATCTGTGCCTTCCCCAGCCAGAAACCATGGATGAACCAGAAGATCCATGCCCTATTGAAGTGCAGGTCTGAGGCATTCAGGTCGGGTGGCCCTGATCAATACAGGAAATGTGGGTATGACCTTTGTAAGGACATCAGAAATGCCAAAAGATAATACCAGACTAAACTAGACTCCCAAATTAACCACATGAACACACTGTGGTGAGGCTTACACAATATAACGTGCTACAAAGCAAAGTCAAGTAGAATCACTGACGACAATGCAGCCCTCCCTCATGAGCTCAATGCATTCTTTGCCCGTGTTTAACAGAAGGTCAGTGAAATGATGTCACCTGCCCCAACAGCCTTGCGTGCACCTGTACCCACGGTCACCATTGCAGATGTCAGATTGGTCTTCTTGAGAGCGAGCATACGGAAAGCAATTAGCCCGGATGAAGTCCCTGCCATGCACTCAGATCCTGCGTGGACTTGTTGGCAGGAGTATTTTCAGAGATATTTAACCTCTCCTTACTCCGCTATGAGGTTCCCACCTGCTTCAAGAAGACTCACTGTCATCCCGATGCCAAAGGAAATATTAGACAACTTACCTTAAAGACAATCGGTTGATGGCTCTGACATCAATCAGTAGAAAGTGATTCAAGAGGTTAGTAACGGCACACATTAACTCCAGCTTCCCATACTGCCTTGATCCACTACAATTCACCTACCATTACAACAAGTCCACGCCAGACGCCATCTCTCTGGCCTCACCCTTATCCCTGGAACATCTAGATAACCTATGTTAGATTTATTGAATTTTACTCCACTTTCAACACCATGATTCGGACAAAACTCATCTCCAAACTCCAAGATCTAGGACTCTGCTTCCCCTTCTGCAACTGGGTCCTCGACTTCCTGACCCATAGATTGGAATCAGAAAGGATAAGCGACTACACTTCCTCCATGATAATCCTCAACTTCGGTGCCCTGCAAGGCTGTGTATTCAGCTTCTTAGTGTACTCTTTATACACTCACAAGTGTGCAAACAACAACAAGACAGAGTACAGGAAAGAGATAGAAAGCTTACTGGCATGTTGTAAAGGCAAAAATATCTCCCTCAATGTCAGCAAAACGATTGAGCTGGTTATTGACTTCAGGAAGCTGAGTGGAGGTCATGCTGTTGTCCATTTCAATGGTGCTGAGGTCGAGGTGGTTGATAGCTTCAAGTTCTTGGAAGTCAATATCACAAACAATTTCTCTTGGTCTGTCTTCGTTGATGCTTTAATCAAGAAAACACACCAATGCCTCTGCTTCCTCAGAAGGCTAGGGAAATCCGCATCTCCACAATGACTCTTAGCAACTTTCATACATCCACCATAGAAAGCATCACAGCTTCGTACGGCAACTGCTCTGCTCAAGACAGCAAGAAATTACAGAGAGTTGTGAAAGCAGCCCAGTCCATCATGAAAACCAGCCTTCTTTCCATTGACTCTGTATACACTTCCCACTGCCTCGGGAAAGCATGCAACATCATCAAAGGCCCATCCTATGCCAGTTATACTGTCTCCCACCCTCTTCGATCAGGTCGAAGATACAAAAGTTTGAAAACCTGCACCAACAGTTTTAAGAACAGTTTCTTACCAGTTGTTATCAGACTTATGAACAGACCTCTTATATATTAGAGTTAATCTTTCTGGGCACCTTCTCTGTAGCTGTAACTTTATATTCTGCATTCTGATCTATTACCCAGATGCGCTTATGTAGGGTATGATTTATCTGGTTAGCACCAATACAATACTTTTCACTGTATCTCAGTGCACGTGACAAAAATAAATGAAATAAAATGAAATCAAATCAAATCAGCCGATTTATAAATCTTTGAAGAAGAATCTTTGTAAGAAGGGCCCCTGGCCTCAAACATTTAATGTGTTTTTCTGTCCACAAATGCTGCCAGATCTGTTGAGTTTCTCCAGCAATTTCTGTTTATGTGGACTTGATAAATCTTCTCTTTCATACCTTCCATTTCTGGGTTTTTATTGTCTATCAATTGTCTGGAATGATTTTAGGGGTGTTGTGTTTTCCTTATCCCCATGCCTTGTCAGAATTCTGGAGTTAATAATTCACCCATAACAATGTTTGTCTCACTGCAGACTGCTTCAGAGACCAGTCACTAGTTTCTGGGGAGGGTTCTGCTGCACCCACAGTAACAACCCCGCCCCACTAGCCCCCACCTACGCCCCCCACCCCCCCACTCCCCAAACCTGATGAGTCTTGGAATTATTATTTTCTCTTTGTCCTTGACCATGAAGTTTACTTCACTTTCGGACTTTGATGTTTGTTGTAACCATTTCAACTGCAAACATATGTGTTTGAGACCGAACTCTAATTGGCCTTCCAATATAACACAGTTGAATTTTGTGGAATGTCCTCATCCTTCTAGGACTGCAACTTCCCCTCCACAGTGGTCGAAAATGCCCTCGACTGTGTCTCTCGCATTTCCCGCAACTCATCCCTCAAACCTGCTCCCAGCAATACCATCCAAAACAGAATCCCCCTCGTCCTCACGTACCACCCCACCAACCTCTGGATCCATTGTATCATCCTCTGACACTTCCGCCATCTGCAATCTGACCCCACGATCAAAGACATTTTTCCTTCCCCACCCTTATCTGCTTCCTGGAGGGACCACTCTCTCCATGACTCCCTTGTCCGCTCCACACTCCCCGCCAGCCCCACCACACCCGGCACTTTTCCCTGCAGCTGCAGGAAGTGCTACACCTGTCCCTTCACCTCCCCTCTCATCCCCATCCCAGGCCCCAAGAAGACTTTCTACATCAAGCAGATGTTCACCTGCACATCTGCTAATGAGGTATACTGCATCTGCTGTTCCCATTGTGGCCTCCTCTACATCGGGGAAACCAAGCGGAGGCTTAGAGACCACTTTGCACAACACCTATGCTCGGTTCGCAACAAACAACTGCACCTCCCAGTCGTGAACCATTTCAACTCCCCCTCCCACTCCTTGGACGACAGGTCCATCCTGGGCCTCCTGCAGTGCCACAATGATGCCACCCGAAGGTTACAGGAACAGCATCTCATATTTCACTTGCGAACCCTGCAGCCCAAAGGTATCAATGTGGAATTCACAAATTTCAAAATCTACCCTCCCCCAACCGCATCTCAAAACCAGCCCAGCTCGTCCCTGCCTCCCTAACCTGTCCTCCCACCTATCCACTCCTCCCACCTCAAGCCCTCCCCCATCTCCTACCTACTAACCTCATCCCACCTCTTTGACCTGTCCGTCCTCCCTGGACCAAACTATCCCCTCCCTAACTCCCCACCTACACTCAACTTTACTGGCTCCAACCCCGCCTCCTTGACCTGTCTGTCTCCTCTCCACCTATCTTCTCCTTTATCCATCTTCTATCCACCTTCCCATCTCTCCCTATTTATTTCAGAATCCCCTTCCCCTCCCCCATTTCTGAAGAAGGGTCTCGACCCAAAATGTCAGCTTTCCTGCTCCTCTGATGCTGCTTGGCCTGCTCGGTTCATCCAGCTCCACACCTTGTTATCCCTGAATTCCGTGGAACTTTCTGTGTGAAATAATTTTTTATGGCCTGATTTATATTCTGTCAGAACTTCCGACTCCTGCTAGTTCTCTACCCTCACTCATGTGACTCTGATATAATCAACAAAATGATTATACATTCTTCTAATGTTAAATCCATTGTACTCAAACTTAAACTATTTCCCACCACAAACATTTTGGGAGTGCCGAGAGGGTACTTGAAGAGGAAATGAAACTCTCTCTCTCTCTCGTCTTCATATTGAAAGGCTGAAGCTCCTTCTGAGCTGGAAAACAATCAACTGGTTCTCAAACTTCAAGCGTGTCTTATAAAGATATAACAACAGTCTGAGATGCCTTGGGTAGATTCACTGCTGGAAATCCTTCTTATTGGTCTTGTTGTAGATTACTGATACCATAAATCAAGGGAAGGATGTCCGCTCCAAATCTTAGGTAGGGAGAGGATCTATCTCGTTGACCAGTAAATAGGTTTATGACAATTATTTAACAGTTAGTTTCCTAAAAGCAGAGATGCATAATGTTCTCTTGTTGGATGCCAGGGCTTAACTTATTAACAAGTACACACTGTTCTGTTAGCTATGTGCGACCAACAATGAGAATAAGCATTGACGTACTGGTAGGGCTTAAGGAGACCTTATACATCACTGGCTAATTCTCTCAGGAAGAGTCTTTTATAATCTAATAACAATTAACCTCTTTGGGCTTAGCTGTCTTATGTGGCAGAATCCACTTACCATGGCCGTGAATATACTGTCTGGTCCCTAACCGGCCAATCTAAACAAAAGCAATGAGTAATTTCATCATGGTCTGGGATTGGAACCTGCCATTGACCCAATTAGCAGCGTGATGGAAAACACAAAACCCTGCCAATGTCTCCCCATTTGGTCGTATATATTACACTGAGAGTCATTTTACAAGCAACTCCAATCCCACATCAGAGATAATAGGAACAGCAGATGCTGGAGAATCCGAGATAACAAGGTGTGGAGCTGGATGAACACAGCAGGCCAAGCAGCATCAGAGGAACAGGAAAGCTTGACGTTTCGGGCCTAGACCGTTCATCAGAAAATGATGAAGGATCTAGGCCCGAAACATCAAGCTTCCCTGCTCTTATGATGCTGCTTGGCCTGCTGTGTTCATCCAGCTCTGCACCTTGTTATCTCCAAGCCCACATCACTCTGATTAGTAAGGGGATCAAGGGTTAAGGGGAATATACAGGAGAATGGGTTTGAGAAGCTCATCAACCATGGTCAAATGGTGGAGAATTCTTGATGAGCCGAATGAACTAATTCTGCCCCTATCCCTTATGGTCTTATCTGGGGTCATCACTCAAATTCTGAAATTCAGTTAAAACTTATGATTTCCAAAACCTCTTTATTCAAGTGAAAAGCAGATGGTTCACTGTTCATAAGCATTCTGTAAAATCCTAGTTACCTCGAAAGACAATCCAAGTCCACAACTGACAGAAATGACTGAAAAAGTGACACTAAAGAAGATCTATCTTTCAAAATTCAATTATACCCCTCAGAACAATTACACAGCATTCTCTGGTAGCGGATCATTAATTTTATAACGCTTCATGACCAAAAAATGCATTGATTAAAATATAATAGGTAAAAATCTCAGGGAGAGTTTATTATGATTGTTTTTTTCATGGAATGTGGGCATCATTGGCAGGAGCAATATTACTTGCCTGACCACAATTGTCTTTGAGTGCTTGGTAGGTCATTTCAATAGTTGGGCAAGTAGTAAGGAGGGTAGTTCAGAGTCAAATACATTACTGAGCATTTAGACTCATGTGTAGGCCAGACCAGGTCAGGGCAGCAGATTTCCTTCACTAAAAGACACTGTTGAAACAAATGTTATTTTAAAAAATATCAATGATAATTGCAGGACATGATTGAGACCAGTCTTTTAAAACTTTAATTCAAATCCTAGTAGATGCTACAATGGCATTTGAACATTTACCCCCAGAGTGTTGGCCTGGGCCATTTCCATTATCACAACACCACCATCTTCCTTCTATACAAATCCACACTCTTTTGAGGAACAGAAAGTAGAAACTTTAATTGCATATCTCTAATTCATTTCAGCACCTTAGCATACTCAATGGCCAAATTAATACCTTGGAAATGTAGTCAGCCTTCTAATGTGAAGGCAACAGTCAATTTGTGTAGAGAAAGCTCCCACACACAGCAACATGACCATATAATCTGTTTTCTGTATGTCGATTGACAAAGAGCCAGCTGGGGTGGTTCAGTGGCTCAGTGGTTAGCACTGCTACCTTTTAGTATCAGGGACCTGGGTTCAATTCCAGCCTCAGACAATTGTTTGTGTGGAATTTGCACATTTGTCCTGTGTCTGCATGGGTTTTCTCCCACAGTCCAAAGATTTGCAGGTTAGCTGTCTTAAATTGCCCATATTGTACAGGCTAGGTAGATTTGTCATGGGAAATGCAGGGCTACAGGGAAGGGGTGGGATTCTCTTTGGTGGGTCAGTGTGGACTTAATGAGCTGGAAGGTCTGCTTCCACACTGTGTGAATGAGTATTTGTCAGGATGCCAGGGATTTGCCACCCATTCTCCTTTGAAATAAGAACATTTACTTTTTCCCCTGGGATTGTAAAGGGGCACCTCCTTTTAATCTCTCGTGAAACGTTGGTGCCAAGGACAGTGTGACAGTGCTTCAGTATTTAAATAATCACAAAGTAATCACAAAGAATGTGGTCAGGACTAACCTGCCCTTTGATAGTTTATAGGTTTTAATAGTCATTGTGGTCCTAGCTTTGTGGAACATTAATTCTAGAGAGCATGAGACATGTAATTTCCTTGGGCACTTTGAATAATTGTTTTATCACTAATTATTTGACAGCATTTAAATTATTAGAGTTTATTGCTACAAACAGCTAATAAGATTTGTTTGATCCCTATGGTTCTTATTCATATGCATGAGCTCAGCCCACAGTATTGCAGGGATTGTCTTGTCAAATAAACTAATGAAGGGCCATTAGCTGTGACATCACCTCTTGCTTGAAACGATATAATTCACAAGTTGTAGACCTTATGACAATCATTTATTTTTCAAAGGATTAAAGATTGATACAAAAAAATGTATTAAAAATTAAGGATCTATTCAAAACATGCAGAAAGACTTTTGAGGCATATTAAACTCGGTGAACGAAGAAAGAGGAGACAATCGGTAAGGTTATAATGAATGACAACACCGGGAAAAAGATTACATGTGAACAATCCGAGATAACAAGGTGTGGTGCTGGATGAACACAGCAGGCCAACCAGCATCACAGGCCCGAAACGTCAAGCTTTCCTGCTCCTATGATGCTGCTTGGCCTGATGTGTTCATCCAGCTCCACACCTTGTTATCTCGGATCCTCCAGCATCTGCAGTACCTATTATCTCTGATACATGTGAACAATCATTGGCCCATGATTGCAACATGATTGTGACTGATAGAATGGATTAAATGATCAATTTCATGAGTCAGAACTAACAAAATGGATCACATGAATCTTGATACATAATTCAATTCATGGCATTATCCTGATGTTTTGTATATCTCATTAATGCTGTTCAAGTCTATATTACGCTGTGACTGTTGACTGATTTCACAATGTCTTTAAATATACAGAACGACATTTCAGAGAAAATTGAATAAACAATTGAGGAAGAAAAAATGCACTCGTGGGTGCAGGGAGAGAGAAAGAAAATCATTTTAAATTAGGAAATCTTCAGTATAGAGGCAGGACAGGCAAAAGCACCATTGCATGAATGGTTTAGCACAGGCCTGACATGAGCACTTACAGAGAGTTAAAGGTTAATTTCCATTGGTTGGAGATACATACCAATTTAGTTAAAATTTGCCCTCAATAATGACTTAAAGTTGAGTTATCTCAATATTTAAACAACAGCTGATCCCCTACACATTATAGATATAAGGAACAGATATAAAACTACCATTTAATGCTCTTGTGGCACAATGGTTGTGTCCATCCCTCCTCTGAGCCAGGCAGCACAGGTTCAAGTCCTGCTGATTCCCCAACTGTGTGATATATCTCTGAACAGGTGGCTTAGGGAAATATCTGTAAAATGACTGCTACAAAGCAAGTTGTATGTTTGAAACCCACAAAGTCAGGTATGAATGTCCAAACTGGCCATTGTTATGATTCACACACCTTCCAAATTATTTTGTACTCATATTCTGTGCCATAACCATCCGTGAATCTTGACCCTCCAGGGCGAACAATGAATCTTTGTAACTTCACTAGAAACAGTATACCGGAAACTGCCACCAAAGCAGTAAGCCTTACCTATCTGTGACTAGAGGATGGGGAAGGGAAGAATGTCTTCACAGACTGTGGGTCATCAATGAGAGAATTGCAGGGGTGCGCTACCTACCACAGGGACCACTAGTATAAAGAATAGTCAAGGCACTTTTAATGAAACTGTGCTCAGCCTTTGTACAGCCATTATATACTGTTTCCTGTGTGGCTATATAGCATAGAGAGCTCCTTTCTATTACTTCATGTAACACCATCTTCATGTCAGCAGCCATTGTAAAGGATCACTCTGAACACTTCACTGGAAAATCAGTGCAAATGATTTTAGTGGCTAAGGACAAAACTATAGGACAACCTGTTTATTATTAAACACATTTTTCTCTGTCTTATCCATTTACTAAATTTTTAAACATTTTTTTTCAAATTAAATAACATTCATATTTACAAATTGGTAACACAATAACAATAATATTAAGAATTTATCAAGAATACAATGTCAAAAACTTGTAGTATCCTGTTTTAAAATACATTCACGGGATCTGGGCATTGCTTATACCTAATTGCCCTTGAGAAAGTGGTGGTGATCTGCTTTTTTGAGCCACTGTAGTCCACGCGGTCAGCTTGCACCCATAAATTTTGCACGAGATCCAGATTTGTGGGCCAGTAGCAGTGAAGGAACAGTAACATGTGCAATTCAGGAGGTTGTCACTTGGAGCAGAATTTGCAACTGATGGTGCTCCCATGTATCTGTTGTCATTGACCTGGTGGTGATCGTGGTTTTGAGACGTGCTGTTAAAGGTGCCTTGGCTGCGTTTCAACTTTTACATGGGGGATGGTGAAGGGACCACGTGTTTAAGGTGATGGAAGAGATATCACAAAAGTGAGTTGCTTTATTCCGAATGGTGTTTGTAGTAATTATAATGAGGTCAGCCAGGTAGACCTGATAGAATATGAGTTCCCTGATTGGGGCTGTTAATCTGGTCCAAACAGGGACCCCTGGCAGACAGATAAAAACAGGCGACTCAGATATCCTCTTCACTCTGAGAGCTGGCTCTGAAGGAGCTAGTTCAGTGTCAAGGACTCTCCATGGGTAAACAAAGGGTGGCTTGGTGACAGGATATCATCTTCTGTGGAGTTATTTCCGTATTGAGCTTTGTGAATGTAAATTTGGAGTTCTATCATCCAGACAAGAAGGGGATTATTCAATCACATCCTTCACTCATGCTTTGTCATTGGTAGACAAGGTAAAGGTAGATGGATATCACGTGACTGGTGGTCTTGTGATCAGGTGTCACATGATCAAAACTCCAGAAGCATGTCAAACACAAATAGGTAGATTATAGAGAAGGTGGCAGCCCTGCAATGTTGATGCTCTGAGCTTAGACAACTCTTGAAGGGCTCAGATTCTGTTCAGCTTGAGGAAGGTGTGTAACTTAGTGGCAGGGCCTGAGTCCCTGCACAGAGAACATATTAATACTCCTGCCACTTGTCTAAAAATAACCGACCGTCATTAATTTTCAGCATTCACATTATTTGTGTTTCCCAAATGGTAGCAATTCACAGTCTTGTATAATTTGAACTGCAAGAACAAATTATGATCCCTGCTGATACATCCCATTGTCAAATAATGCAGTGTTTAGGGGCACTGTGATTTGTGCAATACAAGGCAATAGCATCGAGGCACAAGACAATTGAACAAGGCAAACATAATAGGACAATTCCAGTTCAGTTAAATGCTTCGACAAAGTGCAGCCTGTATGATGGTAATGTTTTCCCCTCTTCTTCCTAAGAGACCATTGGGAGGATTGTCTCTCTCGAGAAGGTGCAGCAGATGGTGCAGCTGCTCAGATCTGACACTGGGATTTCTCCGCACTATCAGCTGGGCCCATTATTTACATTTTTTAATTAGCTGATGATCAAACTGTTTTCATCTGCAAATATAAGGAACCAACACACAACAGTGAGGTTAGGCGATTCGGGCTGAACCATGAACAAATTTGGCTTCAGATGCAAATGAAAATGTTAACATAAGTGTGGAAACGTACAGGTATTTTCTTGTGCACTCTAATCAGAGAAGGCTGAATATGGATGAGTTAAGATGAGCAAAGATTTTGTTACATATTTCAATGACAGGCATATGAAGAGAACAGCAAAAACTACCCCTAATGTTTCCGAACCTGTCACTAAGTTAGGAATCCAGAACACAGAGTGGGATGATGAAACTGCATGATCAGCCACAACCATATTGAATGGTGGTGCAGGCTTGAAGGGCTGAATAGCCAACTCCTGCTCTGAATTTCTACATTTCTGACTCCAGGCTAAAGTACTGGTGAATGAAAGCAAATCTGAAACAAACACATAAATCGCTGGAGAAACACAACTGGGCTGGCAGCATCTGTGGAGGGACAGCCAGAGATAATGTTTCAAGTCTGTTTTCAAGGGACATGGGTTCAAATCCAGCCTGCATACAGTGAAACCTGAATTCAGTAAAAGTTTGGAATTAAAAACTAAACAGTAATGGCAACTATGTAACCACTGCAATTGTTGTTTTATAAAAACAGATCTGGTTCACTAATGTCCTTTGGGTAAGGAAAATCTGCTGTCCTTGTCCAGTCTGGCCTACATGTGAAATAACAAGGTGTAGAGCTGGATGAACACAGCAGGCCAAGCAGCATCAGAGGAGCAGGAAGGCTGACGTTTCGGGCCTAGACCCTTCTTCAGAAAAAAATAACGAAGTGGTGTTGAGCTTCTTGAAGAGCATTGAGGTGGATAAGTCCCTAGGTCGTAATGGTGTTTACTCCAAGTTATTGAGAGAAGTAAGAGAGGAGATTGCTGGGGGCTTTACCAAGATTTTTACATCTTGCCAGACATTGGAGAGGTCCCAGAAGGCTGGTGAGTAGCTAATGTTGTTCCTTTGTTCAAGGAGGGAAATAGGGATAATCCAGGAAATTATAGACCGGTGAGTCTCACATCACTGGTTGGGGAGCTTTTGGAGAACATTCTTAGGGATAGGAATTACACGTTTTTGGAAAAGCATGGCCTAATTCAGGACAGTCAGCATGGAACAAAAACAAAGTTGCTGAAAAAGCTCAGCAGGTCTGGCAGCATCTGTGAAGGAAAAAACAGAGTTAACATTTTGGGTCTGGTGACCCTTTCTCAGACATGGCTTTGTGTGGAGCAGCTCATGTCTCACTAGCTTGATTGAATTTTTCAAGGAGGTGATGAAGGTGATCGATAAAGGTAGAGCAGTGGAGGTTAGCTATACAGGTTTTAGTAAGGCTTTTGATAAGGTGCCTCATGGTTGGCTCATCCCGATAATTATGATTCATGGGATCCATGGTGATCACTTGGATTCAGAATTAGTTTGCCCATAGAAGGCAAAGGGTAGTGGAGAAAGCGTGTTTTTTTGTCTCTGGTGGTCCACGAGCAGTTGTGTTCCACAGGGATCTGTACTGGGACCTCTGCTGTTTGTGATATAAATGACTTGGATGAAAATGCAGATGGGAGGGTTGGTGAGTTTGCAGACGATACAAAGATCGGTGTCGTTGTGGATAGTGGAGAATGTTGGCAAAGGATATAGTGGAATATAGATCAGTTGCAGATATGGGCAGAGAAATGGCAGAAGGAGTTTAATCTAGGCAAGTGTGAGGTTCTGCACTTTGGGAGATCAAATTTTAAGGAAAATTATACAATTAATGGCAGGACCCTGAACAGCATTGATGTACAAGGGATTTTAGGGTTCAGGAACATAGTCCCCTGAGAGTGGCCACACAAGTAGACAGGTTGGTAAAGAAGGCATATGGCATGCTTGATTTTATTGGCTGGGGCATTCAGTACAAGAGTCAGGATGTCATGTTGCAGCTTTATAAGACTTTGGTTAGGCAACACTTAGAGCATTGTGTTCAATTCTGGTCGCCACATTACAGGAAGGATGTGAAGGCTTTGGAGAGGGTGCAGAAGAAGTTTAACAGGATGCTGCCTGGATTAGAGCTATAAAGTGAGGCTAGAAAACTCGGGTTGTTTTCTCTGGAGCAATGGAGACTGAGGGGACACTTGATTGAAGTCTATAAAATTATGAAATGTATAGATAGCACGGACAATCATAATTTTTTTTCCCAGAGCTGAAATGTCTAATATTAGGGGAAATGCATTTAAGGTGAGAAGGGGGAACATTCACAGAAGATGTGAGGGCAGGTTTTTTACACAGAGAATGTATCTGGAACATACTGCCAGGGGTGGTGGCATGGGCAGATAGATAGGGGTATTTAAGGGGCTTTTAGTTAAGCAAACAAATACACAAAGAATAGATAGACATGGACTAGGGGCAGGCAGAAGGGATTAGTTTAATTTGGTGTCATGATTGGCACAACATCATGTGCTGAAGGGCCCGTTCCTGTGCTGTACTGCTCAATGTTCTATGCAAAACATTTGGAGCTTAGGAACTAGGCGGATGAAAGCACAGCAGCCAATAATGGGGTGTAGGAAGTAGGGGTTAGACAATAAGGTGGAATTGGTGGAATAGAGAGATCTCAGAGAGTGGTAGGACTTGAGGGGGGTCTCAGTGTGGGACAGGTGAGGTGAGAAAAGAATTCATGCTGAGTACAATGATGAGAGTTTTAATATTAAGGCTTTAGTAGACTGAGCTCCCAATGGATGATCAAGAACACAAGAGTGAGTCGTCCAGCACAATTTTCATAATGACCCTGACCTTTCTCTCTTAAGCAATAAAAATGTCACGGAGGAAATGGGCATGAGATCGTAAATGAAACACTAAACTTTATTATTGTTTCTTCCATAAAAAATCCTCAAGGTGATTCATGTGACATTCTCCTTGGAATGTTCTCATCTGGCAATGAATGTTAATCTGTTTCTTAATCCAGTTGAGGTTGTAAACCACTGAATGAGATGCTGAGCTGTTTAATGGATGCTGATATCAGACTAGTGCTGATTTCTTAATTTACATTCAGCTTGGGAATGTCACCATTACTTTCAGTTTGTGACAATTTCAACACGAGAAACAGATGAAGGTTTCACTCAAAAAATGGAACTTGAAGAGTTATTTGAACACACAAAATTAATGAATATAAACCAAGGGTGATATTTTATTCTGAGAATAGTGCTGCTGAATAGCATTAGTGGCAGCATTCCAGTGATAACGATATTTATAGAGATGTGCTTTAGCAGTTCTTCAGGCGAATGCTCCATTTGTCGTTGTAACTGGCTACATAAGAAAGAAAGTCATTAGAAAGAGCTGAAACACTCTAGTTACATAACACAGCTTTTAGGCAATCAATACCATTAACATCACTTTATTGGCAAAATGGACAACACAACATGACCTGATTGTAGAAATGTGGAACTCCTACAATGTGGAAGCAGACCTTTCGGACCATTGAGTTCACATCAACTCTCAGAAGAGCATCCTACCCAGACCCATCTCATTCCTGTAACCTTGCATTTCTTATGGCTAATCCATCTAGCTTTCACACTATGGGACAATTTAGCGTGGCCAATACAGCCACACTGCACATCCTTGGACTGTGGGAGGAAACTGGAGTTCCTGGAGAAAACCCGCACACACATAGGGGGAACATGCAAACTCCACACAGACAGTCAACGGAGGCTGGAATCAAACCCAGGTCCCTGGTCCTGTGAGGCAGCAGTGTTAGCCACTGATCCACCATGCCACCCTTGAGCTTACTGCACCTGGTATTACCTGGTGTCAATCAGGCCTTGGATGGGATCTTTAAAATAAAAACAATGAAATGCATCATGTTACTTTTGACGCAAAGGGACAAGGCATGTTGCTACATGCCTTAACTGCATTGAAGTCCTCACAGCTGAGTAGTGCGACAAGACTGGGGACAGGGCTGTTCAAGATGAAGGGAATGGGAAAAGGAAGGACCTCCTAAACACCTAGCAACAGTGAAACTCACATTCTCACCATTCTGGAATTCTCAAGGGAAATTAGGAACCAGCAACAAATGTTGGGCTTATCACAAGATGTTCACTGCCTCTGAAAGAGTCTTCAAAAGCTTCCTTCAGTTCAGAGAGCACGAATTGTTCGGTGGAATCTTCAGGTCTGGGAGATGGGGTTGAAGGCAGAACTGGGGGAAGCTCACACAACAGGCCAATGTATCCGTGGTTCAATGGATTCCTTCTTCCAAACAGTCTCTCCAGAGACCAAGACTTTGGTAACTGCGATCTGGCCAGCAACTGGGATGTGGGAGGTAGCCAACTTGTATTATTAACTATCTATTTGTATGCTGATTGGGGAGGGAGAAGTTTGGATCTTACAGTGTTACAGAGGTGGATGGATGGCTGGAACGCTTAACCATGCCTCCTCCCCACTATTGATCCTCAAGACACAGCCACAGTCAACGACCACCCTGCCCAGAGGTTTCTCCTCCGCATGGCTGGCCTGACCACTGTCCCCAGATCCTGTATTTAAAAAAGAATGTCAGATTGCTCCGGATGGCAACTCAAGGTGGTTCTGCTCTCAATCATGGATCACAGTCTGCAACGGCAGTACATAATGCTGCCATTTGGGACACTGCTCTCCCAAGAGTATGGAATCTGATTGGGCCAATAGGAGGCCACCTCTTGGAAGATCACAGCAGTGAGTGTGTTACCATCAAATGTGGGATCAGGAACTAGAAATAACCTTGCCCTTTGATCTCTGTTGTAAAGGGGTGGAGATTTCACTCATTGTGTAACCATGCAAAACCATGTGAACAAATGCTCCCTGTCATCCTTTCTGAATGATCTGACTCAAAGTATAACGGTCTTCCGCATATTCTGAACTTTAAGTTTTCACTGGACCAACCTTATTTGCTCCTTTAATCATTGTAAATACCATTTAAATACTAATTAGCATACCCATTAAATTTCTAATGTAAAGGCAGTCCAACGCTAGTCTATACAATCTGTGTACTTTATTGAAGCCTTTTCGCTCAGGTGTCATCCCAGCAATGTGCCACTTCTTGGCCAACATACATTTAGCTGAGGTGCAATACTCGGGAATAATTAGAGTATTCTGAATGAGAGCCAGCCAAAGCTTTGCAAAACTGTAACTTATCATTCATCTCTCTGTATTCAAGCCTCCTTGTAAAATCTAGCATTCCATTTCCAGTTTATTTTAACCCACACGTCAGCTTTAAGCAATTTCAGTTTGGGACCTCTAATTCTATCTGCTCCTTCACAGTTTTTCACTTCTTACTGTTCCAAGTAAGACTAAAACTCTTACCTTGAACTCCATTTGCACAGATTTGTCGTGTCCCTCAATCTGTGTCCTGTTCCAGCATTCTGCTTCTGATTATTTTGCCTCCTAATTTTGTGGCATCAACAAATGTAGGTATACGGCTCTCTACGTCTTCATCCGAGGCCTCAGTACAGATTCTTTCAGGCAACATTTGCCTGGCCACGCTCATTTGAAGACTTACCCATTTGCTCAACACTGAACTGCCTGGATCCTCAAAAATTCCTCATCCTTACTAATAAATTGCCAGCAATTCCAATGCTAAGAGACAGTTATGTGGAACTGTGTCAAGCACTGTCTGGAAGCCCAAGTAACTAACATTCATTGACATGCACCTCAACAGTGAAACACAGTGGACTCTCAAAATATGAAATAAAACATGAGAATGCTGGACACGTGCAGCAAGTTTGGCAGCTTCTGTGGGGAAGGAAGCAACATCAATATTTCAGGTCATAAACCTTTCGTTAGTGTCAGACCACCAGTTACACTCCAGAAGAGGTTCACCAGACATGGAGGGACTGTCTTATGAGGATAGCCTGAGTAGATTGGGCCAATACTCATTGGAGCATAGAAGAATGAGAAGAGACCTTATTGGAACAGTCAAGATTCTTAAGTGACTTGGCAGGGTGGATGTGGAAAGGCTGTTTTTCATTGTATGAGAGTCTCGTACCAGAAGGCATTATCTCAGAATAAGGGCTCAGCCACTTAAGACAGAGAGTCAGCCCAAGGAAAGTGATAGGCCCGGACGGCATTCCCGGCCAAGCACTCAGATCCTGTGTGGACCGACTGGCGGAGACATTCACCAATATCTTCAACATCTCCCTCCTACAAGCCAAAGTCCCCACCTGCTTTAAGAAGACCACCATCATCCCTGTACCCAAGAAAGCACAAACAGTGTGCCTTAATGACTACAGCCCAATAGCTCTGATTTCAATTATCACAAAGTGCTTCGAGAGGCTGGTCATGACCCACATCATCTCCAGTCTCCCAACCTGCCTTGATCCCCTACAGTTTGCCCACCGACATAACAGGTCAACATCGGATACCATATCCCTGGCCCTGCACTCATCCCTGGAACATCTGGACAACAAAGACACTTACATCAGACTCCTGCACGTTGACTACAGCTCCGCCTTCAACACCATTATCCTCCCCCATACTGAGCTCAAAACTGTGTGACCTTGCTCTCGGCTTCTCCCTCTGCAACTGGATCCTCCGCTTTCTGACCCACAGACTGCAATCAGTGACGACAGGTAACTGCATCTCCTCCACAGGAACACTCAACACTGGAGAACCCCCAAGGATGCATCCTCAGCCCTCTACTGTACTCCCTGTACACCCATGACTGCATCGCCAAATTCCAAATGAACGTCATCCACAAGTTTGCTGATGACACCACCGTAGTGGGACAGATATCTAACAATGATGAGTCAAAATACAGAAGGGGGACAGAAGGCTTGGTGACATGGTACAATGCAAACAATCTGTCTCTCAATGTCAGCAAAACAAAAGAACAGAAAGAAAGGAGGAGAATACGCCCCCATCTACATCAACGGATCTGAGGTTGAGAGGGTGAAGTGCATCAAGTTCGATAACTGAGTGACGATAACTGACAACCTGTCCTGGACTTCCCACTTAAATGCAACAGTCCAGAAGACACAACAATGTCTCTTCTTCCTCAGGCAGCTCAGGAAATTTGGCATGTCCATAAGGTCCCTCACCAACTTCTACAGATGCACCATTGAAAACATACTATCCAGGTGCGTAATGGCCTGGTACAGCAACTGCTCTGTCCAGAAACTACAGAAAGTGGTGTGCATAGCCCAGACCATCAGGGAAGCCAACCCTCCATCCATGGACTCCACTTACACGGCTAGTTGCCATAGAAAGGCAGCCAACATCATCAACAACCCATCGCACCCCGGTAATGCTCACCTACAACCTCTTCCGTCAGGCAGAAAATACAGAAGCCTGAACACATGCACAAGTAGGTTCAGGAACAGCTTCTTTCCAGCCATTATCAGACTGTTGAATGCACTCTAGCCTCAGATAATGTTACCTACAATGTAACCTGTATGGCTTTAAGTCTTTTTGATCTGTACATCCTTTGCTTTCTGCCTGTACCACTCGTAAACGAAGCTTTTCAATGTATTTCAGTACACGTGACAAGAAAATCAATCAATCAATCAGTCATGAGATGAGGAAGAATTTCTTCTCTCAGATCGTAGTGAATCTGCGGAATTCTTTACCATAGAGGACCATCGAGGCTGGGTCAGTAAGTATATTTACCTCCCTGAGATAGACTTTTAATCAGTAAGGGGAATCAAGAGTTATGGGAAAAAAGCAGGAAAGTGGAGTTGACAGTTATCAGACCAGCCATGATATTGTTGAATGGTAGAATAGGTTTGATGGAATGAATGGCCTTCTCTTGCTCCTATGTCTTACGGTTATTAGGTTTCTGGGATTGCACATTGTTAGCTGCTCCACTCCCAACACATGACAGCTTCATGTGTTCCCAAACCACACCCACGCCCCTGCCTGGAACTTCCAGTGTCTCCTTCCAAGTCAGTGCCCTGACCCTTAGTTGTTAGGCATGAGCATTGACAGGAGATAAGTGGATGGTTAAAATCATGGGCAGTACTATGGCTCAGTGGTTAGCACTGCTGTCTCACAGCACAAGGGACCTGGGTTTGATTCCACCCTCGGGTGGCTGTCTGTGTGGAGTTTGCACATTTTCCCCGTGTCTGTGTGGATTTCCTCCAGGTGCTCTGGTTTCCTTCCACAATCCAAAGATGTGTAGTTTAGGTGGATTAACCATGCTAAGTTGCCCCATAGTGTTCAGTGATGTGTGGGTTAGCCATGGGAAATGCAAGGGTTGCAGGGATAGGGTGGGGGATGGGTCTGACTAGGATGTTCTTTGAAGGGTTGATGCAGATTCAATGGACCAAACAGTCTCTTTCTGCACTGTAAGGATTCTATGATTCATAATGTGATGGTAATGGGTCTTGTGAAGAAACAAAAGATGGATTTAGAGGAATTCTGAAAGGCAGCAGCCTCTGCGCTCAATCATTCCAGATCATAACCAGAGCTCCCATTTTCTCGGACAGCATGCACGGGGAGTAATTCTGCTGTTGCTATTTACCCTTAATTACATCTTCAGAAATGTCAACGAGGTTCATTAGACATGCTTGCCCTTTACAAATCCACATTGGCTCCTTCAGATCAGCTTATATTTATCCAAGTGCTCAGTCACTCTGTCCCTAATAACAGACTCTAGTAACTTCACCACAACAAATGCGAGATTAATAGGCCTGTGATTTGCTGGTTTGACTCTTAAATAATATAGTAAACCTGCTGAATTTCCAATATGAGGAGACAATTCCTGAATTAAGAGATTGTTGAAAGGCATTGAAGATTGTCTGTATAAATTCTTCACTGACTTCCTTCAATAACCTTGAGGCAAAATTTATCAAATACTGCAGATTTGTTTATTATTCATCTCATTACTTTCTCCACTACCATCTTTTCAAAGTTAAATTACATCTAGTTATCCCTTTGCCCGGAATTATATTTAATTTTTCTTGCATCTTGGGTACTTTGTGTTTAATCCTCTTTCGGTGAAAATTGTTGCAAAGTCAGCATTTAGAAAGTCTAGTATTTCTTATGTGTGATTCTAGACGTAATCATACCCTTGTATTAATATGCTTGTAAAAAAATTTAATGTTCTCTCCTCTTGAAATATGGACCAATAAAGTTAACTTCTTCATCTTTAGAACGTGACTGTTGTGAGAACTGAATTTTTGGTAAGCTGTTTTAAGAATCGAGGAACAATTTCACAAGCATTTTAACTTTCTGTCAGCTTCACCTATAATTTTATGAATGCTTTACTGGTTGGGGTGATTCATCAGTCATCTATACTGAACATCCTCTGATGAGAAATTTGATTTAATTTGATCTCACATTTATGCCTTTGTGCACAGCTCAAATGATGGATTGTGATCCAGTGCTGGGAACATCAGATCGCAGTGTCAGCTGCCACACATTTTAATACCCTTCGGATACACTAAAGGTTAAACTTTCTCCGATTAACTAAGAGTTATCAGTTAAGTACGGAATTAATTTTGTTTGTGATTCATTGAGAAAAGCCTTAACATCATCCATAATGTTATTCCAAGTAGCAAAGTGCATTTTTGTAACGCTAGTATGCTTCCTGTAGTGTTCAATTATTCTTGGTTTGATTATGTAATTTTACTTACCATTGATGTTCGTTGTGCTCCATTGGATAAGTCAGAGTGTAGGCTTAGAGCAAAAGTAAACAAACTGCCAAAAGAACTGGAAGAGAGAGCGAGAAGCACAGAGTTGAAATTTTAAAGTATTGTAAATATATCTGGTAGACACATAAAAATTATGGTTTTGTGCTTGTGTGCTTCCTTCACTTCACCTGATGAAGGAGCAGCACTATGAAAGCTTGTCATTTCAAATAAACCTGTTAGACTATAACCTGGAGTCGTGTGGCTCCTGACCTTATCAACCCCAGTTCAATGCCGTCACCTCCACATCATAAAAATTACGGTCATTACTGCATGGATCTGAGAGATATTTTAAAAATTTTCTCTTCGTTCAAAGCACATTGTCAAAAATATAGAACAGTCAAACAAAGTTTATGAATGACCAATGTTGTTGTTGAGTCTCTTGCGAATTTTTGGCAATTCAAGCAAGGAGGGGAGCAAGGGATTAAAGCACATTGCTTGAGAGTCCATCCGTAATACATATAAAATTACAGAGAGACAGGGAATTTCCAATCAAATTCCAAATATATTTTGCCATTGAGCAAAACTCAAATATACCAAAAATGTCACTTCCCATATCATCAAAATTTGGATCTTCTTGTCCAACTCCCTGATGTAGATTGTGTACATACATGTCAAATAAAATTGGTGCCAAATTTGCAAAGAATCATATAATGCGACGTAGTTCCTATTCCAAATCTCAAAGGATAATGACCTTTTTTTTGGAAGGAAGCAGTTCTCTCAAGTGACTCTATTTTTAGGGTAAATTAACACTATTTTTTGTGTAGCTATGGCAGTAATATCAGCTTTATTTTTATCCCATTGCGTATCATCTTCAAGGCAAAAAACTGAGACTCAAGCCAGCTGAACCTGAGTGATTTTACATGCACTCAATTAACAAGCGCCTCTCAGAAAAGGAACAATTGTACAGTCCATCACGTTAATTGAAAACAGGTGCTCCCCTGTAACTGGGTGATTATATGAGATTGAGGGGTGTGCATTTGGAATGGACTCAAATCTATTTACCTCAGAGGCAGCTGTCATTATCTGATCTTCTTCAGCACCGTCACACATCACCCCGATCCTCTTGTATTGATGATGTCTTGAAGGCTCTTACATTATAATCCCTTTGATTGTATTGCAATTCATTAAGAGATCCATGACGAAGAGATTTGTCGTGTGAATTGCACATCAGTGTTATAGTGTAAATGTTGCCACAAACCACATTCCTGGTATCGAACCCTGCAGTCCACATGAAAAATCTAGATAAGAACGGGACTGCATGGATCAGTCTGCTCACAATCAGGTGAAAATAGACCAAAGGATGAACTTGCAGTAAATGCTCAGGCAAAATAGGCAGCAATATGTCAGTCAGGAAGTTCCATTTGTTTAGTGATATATTTGAGAATTTTAGCCTCAATCAGGGCCAGAGTGGAATGGGTCACAGCTAAACATAATTTCAATTTTTTAACTTGGCCTCAGGTTTCCACAGGGATGGGTCATCTCCAAATGTCTGGAGCTGGTCCCCAACAGAGACAGACCAAAGGCTCAAAGACCCAGGTAAAATGAGAAATCTCTGCCACCCACCCACCGCTCACCTCCTTGGGTCCAACAGTTACAGCCTGTACTATCAACATCCTGGGGGTTACCATTAAACAGGAATTGAGCTGGGCATACCACCTAAACACTGTGGTAACAAGAGGCTGAGGATCCTGCAGAGATTAACTCATCTCCTGACTATCCAAATCCTATTCGCCATCTACAAGGCACAAGGCAGGAGTGTGACAGAATACTGCCGACTTGCCTGGATGGGTGCAGTGTCTACTACACTCGAGAAGCTTGACACCATCCAGGACAAAGCAGCCCACTTGATTGGCACCACATCCACAAGCATCCATTCCATCCACCACTGACACTCCAGTAGCAGCCGTGTGTACCATCTAGAAGATGCACTGCAGAAATTCACCAAAGCTCTTTAGACAGCATCTTCCAAACCCATGTCCACTTCTATCTTGAAGAACAAGGGCAGCAGATACATGGGAACCCCACCCCTTACAAGGTTCCCTCCAAGCCACTCAGTATCCTGGAAATATATTGTCGTTCCTTCAGTGTTGCTCGGTCAAAATCCTGGAACTGACTCCCTAATGGCATTGTGGGTCAACTGACAGCCCACGGACCGCAGTGGTTCAAAAAGTCATCTCATCATCACCTTCTCAAGGGCAATTAGGCGCGGGCAATAAATACTACCCAAACAGCTATACCCACACCCCATGACTGAATGAAAACAAATGATGCTGGGGCTTTCCCCACTTCCTACAACTCCCAAAACATTGGTCTGGAGGCAAAAGTCATTTTTATTTATATTTACTATGTCCCCCAGTTCTAGCTTCACCTGCCAGTGGAAACAATGTCCCTGCTTCCATATTATCTATTCTTTTCTAATAGTGGTATATTTTTTATTTTTGTTTTTGGCAGAGAGTATTTGAAGACTAAGGGCCAGTTTAACTGACGTTTTCAAGATATTAGAGCAATTGATTGGTTCAGCAGAGAAAGACAATACCTAGTTGCAGACCAGAACATGGACACACTATCTAGAAGTTGCAGCTTGACCTATCAGAGTAGAAATTAAGCCCAGATTTTAAGGGAATATATCAGAGCAGGTAGGGAGATGTTTTGAGCCAATATCCCTAACCCAAGAAAATGTAACTCTGTCTCACATTTTAGTCCCACAGTTCTTCGGTGGTTTCTGAGGGTGCGTTGAAAACCAGTAGGACGTGCCATAGCTCCCTATGAGGAGACTGGGAGTGGGGAGGGTGGGGGTGGTTTGGAGGGTGGAGGGAGGTGGTTGAAGGACCAGGAAAAAAGCTCACCTTGTTCCCAAGCACTCGATGGTTGATCGAGAGTCAGGGCAGCAGGAAGGGTTGGGCCTGTTGAACATAAAGGCTCAGTCTTTGCATTCGACATGCCCCTTCACCTCTTACCGTGAGGACAATCGAACCCCCAATCTAAGTGATCCCCACCCCTTCCCTCATATCATTCCGAGATCTTGAGGGACAATCGCACGTTGACCTCTCAATGATCCACAGCTCTTGTCGGGTAACACCTTTGGGATGAATCCAACAGAAAGCACCACAAGACCCAGGTTAAGTTACCACTTAATCCACCATTGGGATACCCAGAGAAAAGTGACATGTACTTCCTTACAATCCTCCAACCAATGGTGTCGAAACTGTTTCAAGGAGATCCCTGTCACTGGAATTCAATTCTACTGCAGGAGTTACTTCTTCACATAAAGGATACTGCATGTCTGAACTCTCTTGGACAAATAAAAATCGTCAGTGGGTTAATTAATGAATTTAAATCTGAGATTGACAGATATTTGCTAATCAAAGTTATGAAGGGATGTGGGGCAAAGTCTAATGTATACAATAACAGTGTAATTATATATAAGCTACGGAGTTCGATCCAAATAGTTGAACAGGTTACAGAATCTGAACAGCCCCTCTTATTCCTCCATTCCATTGTCAAAGATTGCGCTGTCAGTGTAAATATTCTGCATTAAAATGCATCAAATATTGCAATCTTGTACCAGATCTTATTAAAGCTAATAACAAAAATGCCAACCCTCCATAAATATGTTTTCAATACATTAAATGTCGGATACAAAATAATTTGTCATGGTAAGGTGCTCTCTGTGATTTATATTCCGCTCACAAAGCTGGATATAATTTGCTTTTGACTCTGTTGCTCATAAGTAATCAGGTCAGCCTCTCCTCTGAAATCGAAATTACATTTCATAACAGGACGTGACCATGACCTTCTCCTCATATCTTGCTTGGCAAAGCAGCCACATCAAACAAGTGACTGGCATGAACTGCAGAACAGATACTGCAGGTTACGTTTGGAAAAATTGTATATTTTCCATTTTTAGATCCTATAATATGAACATCAGGTGGTGTCACTATTGACAGAAATACATCTTTTTCTCTAAAAGCTGATTCATTCCTCCAGTGTTTCAGTGAGTTTCATCTAATGAGTTGCCAACTCGTATCATCCCCCTGCACCGGCTGCTCACCAACATTCTATACTCGTTAAATTGACGTCACCCAAAACTCTGCTGTTCTCTCCTTTCTGATTTCTGTTTCTATTCACTCATTGCCCCAGTGCTTACTGTAGCTCCGAGTCAAAACCATAAGATCATGCAACAACAGGAGCAGGCTGTTCAGCCCCTTGCGCCTTCTCTGCCATTCAATAGGATCGTGGCTGACCTGACATTCCTCTGGTCCACTTTCCTGCCCTTTCCCCCTAACCCTTGTTTCCCCAAATGATCAAGCATCAATCGATCTCAGCCTTAAATATACTCGAGGATTCCGCTCCCACAGTTCTCTGTGGCAAGGAGTTCCAAAGACTCACAAAAGAAAGAGAAGAAAAGAGAGAAGAAATTCTTCCTCATCTCAGACTTAATTTGGTGCCGTTTTTTTCTGAGACTATGTCCTCTGGTCCTAGACTCTCCCATGAGGGGAAATATCTTCTCAGCATTTACCCTGTCAAGCCCCTTAAAAATCCTATATGTTTCAATGAGGTCACCTTTCAGCCTTTTAAACTCCAGTAAGTAAAGTCCCAATTTTTTTAGCCTTTGTTCATAAGACAATCCCTCCATACCAGGGATCATCTTAGTGAACCTTCTCTGAGCTACCTCCATTGAAATGATATTTTTCCTTAAATAAAGAGAGCAAAATTGCTCTCAGTACTCCAGATGAGATCTCACCAGAACCTTATATAGCTGCAGTAAGACTTCCTTACTCTTATACTCCAAACCCGTTGAAATCAGAGCCAACATTCCATTCGCCTTCCTGATTACCTGCTGCACAAACGTGCTGGCTTTCTGTGATAAGGTTCTGATGAAGGGTTTAGGTCCGAAACGTCAAGTTTTCCTGCTCCTATGATGCTGCTTGACCTGCTGTGTTCATCCAGCCCCACGCTTGTTATCTCGGATTCTCCAGCATCTGCAGTACCTTTTATCTCTGCTGGCTTTCTGTGTTTGATACACAAGTATCTCCCTACAATTTGATTTTTAAGACATTTCAAATCCTCCCAAGGCATCATTCCTTCATATTTCTGATGAGTTACATCTCACAGTAAGGTACACCTAAGGGTAATTTCATGACATCCTTACCATATCATGGCACGTGACCTGATGGTAAAAATGTCTCAATCTCCATCTAATTGAGCTCAGCCCTCTTGCGGCATGGTGCATCAAAGAAAGTATACTGCTGGTTATAGACCAATTGATTCATTTGAATACATTTACATAAGTGCCTGTGATTTGTAGATATTAGATGCTGTAATGAAACTTCATTGAATTTTTCAGTACTATGTGACCCATACCTCATTTTTATGTTACGGGAGCTAATATAAGTTTCACAATGTGGTAATGCCAGACCACCACTGTATATCACACCAAATCACACTGATCAGAGATAGTAAGAGCTGCCGATGCTAGAGTCTGAGAGAACACAGTGTAGAGCTGGAGGAGCACAGCAGGCCAGGCAGCATCAGTGGACCAGGAAAGTTGATGTTTCGTGTCGGGACCCTTCTTCAGAATTTCAGAATTTCTGAAGAAGGGTCCTGACCTGAAACGTCAACTTTCCTGCTCCTCTGATACTGCCTGGCCTGCTGTGTTCCTCCAGCTCCACACTGTGTTATCTCCAAATCACACAAATCTCTGCGTTTCTTTTCAACCTCACAATGTTTTATGAAATATTTGGGCATCTTTAAAAACTGCCCTTCTATGTAAACTATTGGTCAACTTCCTTAATGTGGATCATAACTTTCCTGTGAAGTGCCTTGGTGACATTTTGTTTTTCCCTGTTTTCATTCATGAGATGAGGGTGTCACTGGCTAGGCAGCATTTATTGCTTATCCCCAATTACCTAGAGGGCAGTTAAGAATCAACCACATTGCTGTGGATCTGGAGTCTCATGTAGGCCAGACAAGATAAGGGTGGTATTTTTCCTTCGTTAAAGTGCATTATAAGTTCTGTAAGTTGTTGGTGTGGCTGGGTTGCCTGATCTCAGAACCTCACACAATAAGGTCATGTGAAAAGGTCAGAGGAACAGAGGTCACATTCAATTATAGATTGGATGAGTGTGTGCAGGTACCTGGGAGAATTGCTACCCTCCGTCAACATTTCACAACCAGTTTTGGAAGTGAATGTGTGGACCTGAAGGTGATAAGATTGAGCTTTAACCAATGAATGCTAGGTTGATTGTGATTAATACACTAGGCCTCTGCTGCCTGGATAGGGTCAAGGTAGCATTCAACCAGAGAGTGTTGCAGAGGATTAACTTTAAGGCTTCAACTACAAACTGTATGACATTTACTACTAAATGTGTTATTTTAGTGATACAAATACCCTAAAAGCAGCCCTTGAAATTCTTTCAGGAAGAGGTAGAAAGATTCTCGATGAGCAAGAGGCTGAAAGGTTTCATACCATATGATTGTGCTGACCTTGATGCCATCCTAAACCTCATAGAGGTCTATAAAATCATGAGAGGTATAGATAAGGTAAATAGCCAAAGTCTTTTTGCCAGGTTAGGGGAACCCAAAGCTAGAGGGCGCCAGTTTAACGTGAGAGGGGAAAGACTTAAAACAGACTAAAGGCACAACTTTTTGATGGGGTCTGGTATGTATGCAGAACAAGCTGCCAGTGGCCGAGGTAGCTACAATTACATCTTTTAAAAAACAATTATACAGGTACATGAATAGGAGATATTTAGAGGGACATGGGCCAAACGCAGACAAATAGGACCAGTTCAGTTTAGGAAGACTGGTCGGCATGGACAAGTTGGGCCAAAGGGACTGTTTCTGTGCTGCATGACTCTCTGACTCTAGTCAAATCAGCCATGGAGCGGGATCAAGGGTAGAAATTATGAGTGGCATGCATAGGTTAGAGAAGAAAGAAAACCTCTTCTTTCGGCAGAGGGACCATTAACTGGGAGTCATATATTTAAAGCAAAGGGCAAGAAGTTTCAAGAGTATTTATGGAAGTTTATTTTTCATCCAGGATGTAGTTGGAATCTGGAACTCTTTGCCTCAGAAGGGTTTTAGAGGTGGGAACCATCGCCACATTTCAGAAGTATTTAGATAATCACTTGATACTCCACAGCATACAAGGCTGTGTCAGATGTCACACGACACCCGGTTATAGTCCATCAGCTTTGTTTAAAATCACACAAGCTTTCGGAGTGTCAGGCGCAGTGAGACAGGAGAGCGCACAGACCTAAAGTTTATAAGCAGAGCGATCAAGGGCTAATGGGCAATTGCTGGGATGCGACTAGCTAAGGTGTTTGATGACAGGGGTGGACAGGATGGGCTGAAGGGTATCTTTCCATGTTGTGAAACTCTACGACTCCAGTCTGCCTTGATTTGGTGTATAGTATGGGAGCTTCTGTTATCATGTTTATAAAGTTTGACAGATTCCAGGGGAGTAATTATTGATGAATGAATGAATGAATGATTTATTTCTTGTCACATATCTTGAAGATAAAGTGAAGAGTATTTTGTCGCCACAATCCAGTGCCATTTTGAATTACAGTGAAAGGAAAACATGCACGTTGCTGCACAAATCCCTTACTAATTTCTAAAACCAGCCACAGAAAAGCAATGTAACCCAGATAGTTAATAACTGTGTGGTTTAAATAGTTTGGCAGCTTATGACTACTACAGGAACAGCTAAATGCTAGAACCTTGTTAGACTCATGATGGATAGGCTGGGAGATAAGGTTATTGAGAGAATGCCTCAAAATGAAAGTTTCTTGTGGATTACCACACACCGTTTGGTGAAAGCTGCCCAAATGTTTGGATATGGGCACTGAAGGAAATAAAAGGTCTGAAGCAGTTTGAGGTAAATTATGTATTCAAGGTGAGTTACTATCTTTGTAATGTTGGAAAGTAAACAAAAGCAACTCCTATAATTTTCTCCTCCAAGAAGCAATTTGTGCATCATGCTTGGTTATTTGCATAAGAATGCTAATTGGTGAGGGCAATTTTACATCTGAATTTGAGATCGCAAGACTCAGTAACAACATTGCACCTGTGAGCTGATTTTTCAATTTTAAAGCTTTGGATCTCACAGATGGCTGAAAGCACTCATAGAAAATGTCCCAATTTGCTGAATGTTATGAACAGGAATCAACAGCAAAAGCCTTTGTGAACAGCACTGCCTTACATCCAATTCATGTCTCAAAGGAATTCCACTGTGCTCTTTCCAAAAAAACTAACTTGGTCAAAACCTAGCAGAAAGGGACAGGTTTCTCTGGTTTTTTTTATCCTAATTGTGATAAAAAAATTCATAAGATGTCATGCTCATTGCATTTGTAAAGACGTCATTAAATGTCAATCAAATTATGTTCTATCCTTGTAAAATCACAGATGAGAATACATGTGGGATTTATAGCACCACTGGAGCAAATCAGATCAGCCATAATAGAAACATAGAAACATAAAATATAGGAGCAAGAGTAGGCCATTCAACCCTTGACCTACTCCACCATACAACGTAATCATGGCTGATCATCCTACTCAGTGTTCTGTTCTTGATTTCTTCCCATGTCCTTTAATCCTTCACTCAAAGAGTCATAGGGTCATAGAGCTGTACAGCTCGGAAACAGACCCTTTGGTCTAACTCGTCCACGCTGACCAGATATCCTAAATTAATCCAGTACCATTTGCCAGTATTTAGCCCAAATCCCTCAAAACCCTTCCCACTCATATACCCATCCAGATGCCTTTTAAATGTTGTAATTGTACCAGCCTCCACCACTTCCTCTGGCAGCTCATTCTATACACGTCCCACCCTCTGTGTGAAAAAGTTGCCCCTTAGGTTCCTTTTAAATCTTTCCTGATTCATAAACCACAAATGGCATTTTATACAGATAAAACTCTCCTGCTTCATCCTCTGATTGACTTGGTCTTCAATGATTTGTCTGCCATGGCTCAGATTGTAGAGCCCTTGCCTTCCTACCTGAAAATGGAGGGGCTCAAGTATGACTCAAGAACAAAATTTGTAGCTGCTACTCCCTGAGACAGTGCTGTCTTTTGGAAGCAACGTTAAACCGAGTCTCTCATTTTCAGTCTCAGTTGAATGTAAATGATCACACGGCAGTGGTTCAGTAAAGAGTTGTGGAGTTATCCTCAGTACTCTGGTCAGTGTTTGTCCCTAACACATGATCAATCAAGCATATTATCTGGACATTATCACAATTCTGTTTGTGGGTGCTATCTGCATATCAGTTGGCAGCGGCGTTGTTTATATTACAATAGTAAGCATTCTGAGATTTTCTGAAAGACACTATATGAATGTAACGTTTGAATTCTATTTCCCAATTAACATTGTAACACTTCTTTGATGCACCCATAGTTTCTTCAGATCATTTTAAACAGCTGAATGTGAAAACTGTCAGTTCCTCATGAAGTTTCTTAGTGCCATTAAAAACTGGTGAGACCACTTCTGGAGGTCAATGTGCAGGACTGGTCTCCAAAAACTCCAATGGACATAGGCCCAGCCAATCCAACGCATTAGATCCTCTATTTATTGCAGAATCACAGAAGGAGGCCATTCAGCCCATTGTGCCTGCACCGGTTCTATTCCTCAGTGCCAATATCCTGTCATTTCCCCGTATCTCTGCATACAATCTCCATCCAGATAATCATCCATTTCCCCTCTTGAATTTTTCAATTGAACCTGCCTCTGCCAAATTTCCATGCAGTCCAGGTCCTAACTACTCACTGAGCTAAAAAGTTTCTTTTTGCATCGCCTGCTTTGTTCGCATACCACTTTAAATTTAAACGTTCATGTTCTTTTCTGCCTTCTATGTGGGAACAGCTTCTCCTTATTTACTGTATATAGCCTGCTCATAATTTTGAAAACCTTTGTCAAGTATAAAGTCAACTTATCACAGAGCTCAGAGATAGTGGGAACTGCTGATGCTGGAGTCTGAGATAACAAGGTGTAGAGCTGGATGAACACAGCAGGCCAAGCAGCATCAGAGGAGCAGGAAAGCTGACGTTTCGGGCCTAGACCCTTCTGCAGAAAAGGGCCTGCTATCACAGTGCTGTTGTATAGACTTTCTCTGAACTACCTATATCAGTTTAAAAACCATCCTTAAAAAGAGCAATACTGCACACAGTATTCCAGATGCAACTTCCCCTACACCCACTACCATGATGGTGAAACATTCCTGTTTTTATCTCATTGAATGGGGTAGCAAGCTTGAAGGCTCAAATGGCTGACTCCTGCTCCTGATTTCTATGTTGATGTTGAAGTCAGATTTTCTGGCCAGTTGCCAAGGAAGAACACTTGGAATTACTCTTAGCTTTGAGAATTAAATGTGGCATTATTCAGCAAACCCAACTTGTCACACTGAAATTATGCAACAAATGCACAGTGGAGCAAAAGGTAATTCTACTAAATAAGGCTATATTATTTTCAGCGAATTCAAATGTTTTTTTTTTGCCAGTGCCCTCTAGTGAATGTGGGAGGTATGTCTGATTTCTCACTGGAAGAAACCTACTGTCAAAATGCCTTGAACAACTTTACAACTTTAACAAATATTGTACTAAATACAAATCTTCTTACTTGTGAATCGCCAACTCCATTAGATTTTTAGATTTTAGATTTGGGTTTTTATTGTCACATGTAATCAGTACTGGGTACATGAGTACAGAGAAAAGTGTACAATGCCCCCCGATGTGGCACCATCTTGGCTACAAAGCACCGAGGTATAAAATTTAGTTACAGAAATACAGAAATAAAGAAACAAGTTAAGAGGTTTATCACCACCGTTTTCTTAGCATCAAAGTAGAAGAGTAAAAAAATAATGTTAAACTCTCAAACATCACAGTTTTGAGAGCCATAGGCCTGCAGATGGTGCAAGCTGGGCTTCCCCGAGAGGGCTCACTCTCCGTCCTTGCTGCGCTAAGGCCTGCCCAGGCAAGTCAGGCTTCACCACTGCTCGCAAGGCTTTGGCCCCAGTGGTGGCATCGCCACTATTCATCATTGTAGATTATCTGCAATGCTCACTTACTGTAGGAACATCAGAACAGAAGTAGGCCATTCAGCCCCTTGAGCCTGTTCCACCATTTAATGAGATCATGGCCAACACCATATATCTGCCTTTGACCCATATTCCTTCGTGCTTGACAAAAACAAACTATTCCTTCATTTAAACGTTTGTTATATGTTGAAATCAAAATTAACGTCAATTTTGTCATTCAATTAATTTGAACAGGATATATGGTTGGAATAAAGATGCAAGTTCAGATTTTTTTGACATAGATATGTGCAATTTTAAAATTGCTGTGCTTTCCACTTCTTTCTTCAGTATTGCTAAATTTACAAACATCTAGGATTTAATACTGAAGGCTAGGACGACTTCCCACTGCTGTATAAGACTTTAATTGGGCACATTTGGAGTACTGTGTGAAGTTCTGGTTATAACATGACAAAAACAGATATGGAGATTTAGGAGAGGGTGCAAAACAGGTTGCCCGTGATATTGCCTGTGTTGGAGTGTATTAATTCCAAGGAGAGGTTAGATAAATTTGGATTATTTTCACTGGAGCATTAAAGGCTGAGGGGCAACCTAATAGAAATGTATAAAGTTATGAGAGGCATGGATAAGATGGATAGTCGGTGTCTTTTTCCCAGGGTGGAAATATCAAATGCTAGGGGGCATAGATTTAAGGTGTAAGGGGGTAAGTTTAAAGGAGATGTGTGAGAAAAGTTTTTACACAGCGTTTGGTAAGAACTAGAATGCACTGCCTGGGGAGGTGGTAGAAGCAGATACAACAATAATGTTTAAGGGGCACTAGTAGAGACACATGAACAGGCAAAAAGTAATGGGATATGGACCATATGCAGGCAGATGGGATTAATTTAGAATGACATAATGGTCAGCACAGACATGGTGGGCCAAAGGGCCTATTTCTGTACTGGACTGTTCTATGTTCTATGTTGTATGTAGCACTGATGAGCTACTCCAATGAAGTTGCTGTCCTATTGTTGGAACATGCAGTCCCAGGTCGATGCAAAATATTACATAAAGCATGATTTCAAGGAGTACCATGATTGTTATAGTGCAGAAGGAAGCCATTCTGCCCATAGTGTCTGTGCTGGCTCTCTAAGAGCCATTGTCATGGAGAGTCTCTTACCATTTCCTCATAACTCTCTATATAGCTTCTGCTTAGATTGAACATCTGATAACCTCTTGAACGCCTGAGCTCACAAACAGAAACCAGGCTCTCCCCATGTGCCCTGGTCAATACTAATCCCTCAGTCAATATCCCAAATATGGATTGTCTGATCATTACCATATGACACTTCTGAAAATTTGCTGTGTCCACAGGTTGATTGTTGTGTTTCCCACACAACAACAGTGACTGCTCTTCAAATAACTACTTCATTGCTCATATAAAAAAAAGCATTGGCATGTCCAGTAGACAAGTTATAGTCAAGCAAGTTTTTTTTAATATAACAGATGGTGCATCCAATATCGATTTGTTTTATTCAACAGTGGGATATGGGCTGACCAGCATTTATTGCCCATCCCTAGTTGCCCCTTCAGAAGGTGGTGGTGAGCTGCCTTCTTGAACTGCTGCAGTCCACCTGCTGGATTTTGACCCACAATGTCCAGAGGGAGGAAGTTCCAGGATTTTGACTCAGCAACACTAAAGGAATGGCAATATATTTCTCAATCAAAATGGTCAGTGACTTGGAGGGGGAGTTTCAGGTGGTGGTGTTCCATGAATCTGCTGCCCCTGCCCTTTTAGATCGAAGTGGCCTTGCGTTTGGAGGTGGCTGTCTAAGGATCTTGGGTGAATTTCTGCAATCCATCTTGTAGAAAGTAACACTGCTGCTACTGGGCGTTGGTGGCGGAGGAAGTGAGTGCTTGTAGATATGGAAGAAATCAAGCAGGCTGCTTTGTCCTGGAGGGTGTCAAGCTTCTTGAGTGTTATTTGGGCTGCACTCATCCAGACAAGTGGGGGAATTCCATCACGCTCCTGACTTGTGCCTTGTAAATGGTAGACAGGTTTTGGAGAGTCGGGAGGTAATTTACTCACTGCAGGACTTCATCCTCTGACCTGCTGCAATATTTATATTGGCTAATTCTGTTCAGTCCTGGACATTGGTAAAACCACAGGATGTTGACAGCAGGGGATTCAGCAAATGCCATTGAATATCAAGAAGGGAAGTTTAGATTTTCTTTTGTTGGAGATAATCATTGCCTGGTATCCATGTGTCAAATGTTACTTGTGACTTGTCAGCCCAAGCCTGGATATTGTCCAGATTTTGTTGCATTTGGACACGGGCTGCTTCAGTATCCGAGCAATTGCAAATGGTGCTGAACATTGTGCAATCATCAGTGAACATCCCCACTTCTGATTTTATGATTGAGGGAAGGTCATTAATGAAGCAGCTGAAGGTGGTTGGGCCTGGGACACTACCCTGAGGAACTCCTGCAGAAATGTCCTGGAGCTGAGATGACTGACCTCTAACAACCACAACCATCATCCTCTGTGCCAAGTATGATTCCAACCAGTGAAGAGATTCTCATTGGCTCATGTTTTGCTAGGGCTCCTTGATGTCACACTTCGTTGAATGAGGCCTCGATGTTAAGGGCTGTCACTGTCACCTAACCTCTGGAATTCAGATCTTTTGTCCATGTGTGAACTAAAACTGTAATGAAACCAGGTGCTGAGTAGCTCTGGTGGAATCCAAACTGGGTGTCATTCAGCAGAATATTTAAGAACAGTTAAGAAGGTGAATTAGTTGTCTTGTGTTAAATCATTAAATAACATTTTAATTACCTAAACATATTATTCCCTCTACCACAGAAATTGAAGTTTCACATGCCTTTTTATAAACAGCCTGAAAATTCATTGCAAAGGAAGAAAAAAATCACAGCTATCAATACCACACATATAGGGTTTTGTTTGGAGTATTCTCAGAAATAACTAATTTTAGTCTTCTAGATAACGAAATGGAGTTTTCAGGTCTTCAAAGAATTGCAAGTAGTCTGATTTAAATCAGTTCATGTCGCACTTTTTGAGATTTTACACAAAATACTCCAATTCCCTTCAGTGTTAAACAGACATAAATAATGTAAACATTGAGGATTGATTCTCAGGGAATGGGCTGAATTCAACCCACTGCCAGTTTCACACATAGGACATTGAAGAGGTGCTCAGAAATCAATCAGAATTTGTTTTTTCTTGGAGCGGAACATGGGGCAGGGATTGACAGGCTATAGGAGAAAGGAGAGAAACTAAGATAATTCCTTCGAGGTCTGCATGCAGTCACCAAGTCACCCTTTATTTACATGTGCATAGTACTTGATGCTGGTCCATCTTCCACAGAGCGAGCAGAACTTCTGACACTCCTGTTTATATCTGTCAGTCAGGGCTCCCCAATTGGACCAGATTAACATCCTCAAAGGAAACTCATATACTATGAAGTCCACCTGGTTGACCTCATTACAATCACTGCAGAAATGTTGGATGGGGTTTGGGTACCACCTTTTGGGAGTGGCCGTCCAATGGGCCTAAAGGGAACAAATAAGGATGCACCCATTCCATTCCAACCACCATCCCCCACTGGGAAGCCAGACAATCTGGCAGGTCAGTGTGGGCAATAAGATCATAAGATATGGGAACACAATTAGGCCATTAAGCCCATTGATTCTGCTCTGCTGTTCGATCCTTGCTGATAAGTTTCTGAATCCGATTTTTCCGCCTTCTCCCCATAACCCTTGATCATCTCACTCATCTTATCAATCTGTTGCCTTCTTGAATCGCTGCAGCCCATAAGATGTAGGCAGGCCGACAATACCCTTTGGGAGGGACTTCCAGGACTTTGGCCAAACGACAATGAAGGAACCGCAATTTATTTCCAATCAGGATGGTGAACGGCTTGGAGAGGAACTTTCATTTGGTGGTGTTACCACGTATCTGCTGCCCTTGCCCTTCTAGACGGAAGTGATGGTGCATTTGGAAGGTGCGTCTAAGGAGCCTTTTTGAATTTCTGCACTGCATCTCGTGGTTGGTTCACACAGCTGCTGCTAAGTGTCAGTGGTGGATGGAGCAGATGTTTATGGATGTGGTGCCAGTCAAGCAGGCTGCTTTGTCCTGGATGATGTCCGGCTCTTTGAAAGTATTTGGAACTGCACCTATCCAGCATATGTAGAACATCAAATATTACAGCACGGGAACAGACCTTTTAGCCCACAATGTCTAGTTTTCCTATAATGCCATCCTAAACTAATCGCAACTGCCTGTATATAATCTGTATCCCTCTATTCCCTGTCTGTCTGTCTAAATGCTTTTCAAATGTTGCTATTGTTTCTGCTTCTACCACCTCCCGTGGCAACACATTCCAGGGACCTACTACCCTCTGCATAAAAACTAGCCTCCTACATCTCCTTTAAACTCACTTTAAACCTATGCCCGCCTGTATTTAACATTTTTACCCTCAAAAAGGACTTCAAAAATCCACCCTATCCATACCTCTCATAACTGTTCCTACTTCTAGCAGATCATCTCTCAGCCACCGACGCTGTGCTGAAAACTACCCAACTTATCCAACATTTCATGTTCTCTAGGAAAGAAAAATCTTGATCGTACTTCTTCAAGGTGAGGGTGAGAGGGTGTGGGTGGGGCATTCACAAGGCAGTTACTTGGTGCCATACATTGCCAGTGATTGCAAAGAGAATGGAATATAAAAGTTGAGTAGTTCTTGCTGCAGCAGTACAGGGCATTGGTAAGATCACATCGGATAGAGTCATACAGTCATAGAGATGTACAGTGTTGAAACAAACCCTTCGGTTCAACTTCTCCATGCTGACCAGATAACCTTCTTTAGTCTAGTCCCATTTACCAGCATTTGGCCCACATCCCTCTAAACATGTCTTAATCATATACCCATCCAGATGCCTTTTAAATATTGTATTTGTACTCACCTCCACCACTTCCTCTGGCAGCTCATTCGATACATGCACCACCCTCTGCATGAGAAAGTTGCCCATTAGGTCCCTTTTAAATTTTTCCCCTCTCACCTTAAACCTATCCCATCTAGTTTCGGACTCCTTCCCCCTGGAGAAAAGACCTTGGCTATTCACCCCATCCATGGCCCTCATGATTTTATAAACTCCAATAAGGTCATCGCTCAGTTTCCAACGCTCCAGGGAAAATAGCTCCAGCCTAGATAACAAGCATGGGGCTGGATGAACACAGCAGGTCAAGCAGCATCATAGGAGCAGGAAAGCTTGACGTTTCGGGCCTAAACCCTTCATCAGAAATGAAGGGTTTAGGCCCGAAATGTCAAGTTTTCCTGCTCCTATGATGCTGCTTGACCTGCTGTGTTCATCCAGCCCCATGCTTGTTATCTCGGATTCTCCAGCATCTGCAGTACCTTTTATCTCTGATAGCTCCAGCCTATTCAGCTGTGCTGCTTTGGTGTTTTGTTAAAAAAAACTGCCTTAGAAGCAGTTCAGAGAAGGTTCACTTCTCTAGGATTTCTTCTTTATTCATTCACAGGATGACAGCATCACTGGCCAGGCCAGGATTTATTACCCAGAGGGCAGTTAAGAGTCAACCACCTTGCTGTCTGGAGTCACATGTAGGCCAGACCAGGATGGCACCTTCCTTCCCAAAGGGAAATTAGTGAACCAGATAGTTTTGTTTTGGATAATCAACAACAGAGGCATGGCCATCATTAGACTCTTAATTCCAGATATTTATTGAATTCAAACTCCACCATCTGCCATAGTAGGATTCAAACCCAGGTCTCCAGATCAGCAGTTCAGTGATAATACCATCAGACCATTGCCTCCCTGTGATTAAAGGCTTATTTGATGAAGAAAGGTTTAACAGGTTCTCTGGCTGGCAAACTATAACCAGTGAGGTTTTGCAGGGTTCAGTTCTCCATTTACAATCTTTATAAATGATCTGCAAGCAGGAACAGAGGGTAACATAACAAACTCCATGATGATGCTAAAATAGGTGGGAAAGTAGGCAGTGCTGAAGAGATAAAGATTTTACAGAATGGACTAGAATCTAGCGATGGAGTTTAATGTGGATAAGTGTGAGGTAGTCCGTACTAGCTGGAAGAATATGAGGGCAAGTTATTATTTAAATAGGAAGCAGATTCAAAGTGCATTAGTGCAGAGGGATCTGGGTGTCTATGTACATAATTCGCAGGAAGTGGAGAAGGAGGTGCAGCACATAATAACAAAGGCAAATGGAGCCCCGGCACTGATTGCAAAAGGATTGGATTATAAAAATAAAGATTTGCTGTTACAGTTATACAAGGTGTTTGGTGAGACCACACCAGAAATATTTTGTCTGGTTTTTTGATCTCCTTACTTGAGGAATGATGCGGTGACACTGGATGCAGTTCACCAGGTTGATTCCAGAGATGAAATGGCTATTGTATGAGGAGCAGTTGAATAGCTTGGGTTTGTACTCACTGGAGTTCAGAAGAATGAGGTGATGATCTGATAGTTGGATATAAAATGTTAAAGGGGTTTGATAGGTGCATGTTGAACAGATTCTCCCCCTTTGGGACACTCTGAAACAAGAGGTCACAGATATAGAGTGAGAGGATGCGGGTTCAAATCTGAGATGAGGAGAAACTACTTCTCTCAGAGGATTGTGAATCTGTGGAACTCACTGCCTCAGAGTGCAGTGGAGGCAGAATCAATCAACAGATTCAAGAAAGAAATGGATATGTTTCCGATGAAAAGCAGCATAAAGGGCTATGTGAAGGAGGCAGGCAAGTGGAGTTGAGACCAGGTTAAGATCAGCCATGATCATACCAAATGGCAGAGCAGGCTCAAAAGGCTGAATTGTCTTGTCCCACTCCTCATTCCTATGTTCCGATGTATGAAGACTAAATCCATTGGAGTTGAGAAGAATGAGTAATGATCTTATTCAAATATATCCTGGGGGAATCGGATAGAGTGTATACTGGGAGGATGGCTCCACTTTTGGGGAGACTAGAACTAGGAGTTGTAGTTTAAGGTTGAGAGGTCTTTTTTTTTAAGACAGAGGTTAGAAATTTTGTTTTCCTTTTCGACAAATGTGGTTATCATGTGGAATCTTTTTCCCAGATGGTAGTGGAGGCCAGATCTTTAAATTTTCTCAAGGTTAAGTTTGACAGGTTTTTTGATAGACGATGGGGTCAAGGTTTTTTTTTTACCCAAACCTGGAGCTCCACACTTTGTGCTGCTTGGCTTCAGCTGTGACATTCCCTTGAGAAACGAGATTGGTGTTCTTCTCCAGTCAGGACACAGAGGAAAGATTCTAGACTGCTGAAGCGCTAAATTAGTGAAAGGAGAAAATCAGAAACGAACACATTTCACAGCATTAATTTCCACCATACTTTCAAGGATTTGCCCTCTCTGCAATTCAATACAATTTGACCACATTATGTGAAGAAAGAATAAAAAATGTTTATGTTTCTTTTTATCGAACCACCTGGGTGCTGGATAATTCCCTTCAACTAATTCATTATCAAACAGAATAGATGTGCAACGGAAGAATAAATTTGTAACTATATTTACCCTTTACAATTGCTGCCAGCCCA
The DNA here is from genome assembly GCA_024137785.1 of Ginglymostoma cirratum. Lineage (NCBI taxonomy): Eukaryota > Metazoa > Chordata > Chondrichthyes > Orectolobiformes > Ginglymostomatidae > Ginglymostoma > Ginglymostoma cirratum. The sequence goes on from JAHRHZ010000030.1 coordinate 38,726,044, forward strand.
CTGTCATCCATCATATGGAACACAATAGGGAGTTGAGACTCTGATACCACTTCCTTTTTCAAGAATGCATTTACATCAGCTGGTAATATGGTAATAGCTTAATTTCTTATTCTTCTTAACTTCTGAAAGCAAAGGGTGGGTGCATCTTCAAGGCAGGGAAAATGACAGCAATAGAAAGCATCTCAAGGTCATTATTATTCGCTTCATAACAATAATCTTTGAGCGTACTAGGGGAGGCCAGGAAACAAACTGCTCACTATCCTCTCAGCTGTATTAACGTCATAACCAAACAGGACAATGAAGGCAGAAGTCAAAGCCACCCTTCTCAATCCATAAATATCTACCTCTTCTACAAATATGTGGTCTGACACGAATACATTAGCATCTACGAGATGCATAACACTTGTTTGGTAGTGTTCTTTGATGGCACTTTCCAAACCTATGACCTCCAGCAATTAAGAGTGTGAGGACAGTGCATACATAGCAACACTGTCACATCCAAGTCCATCTCCAGGTCACTCACATTCCTGACATTGATGTAGATCAGTCGCTCTTTCACAGTTGCTGAGGGAAAATCCTGAAACTGACACCAGAACAGTATTGTGGATGTGTCTTCACCACATGGAGTACAACTCATGAAAAAGACAGCTCATCACTACCTTCTCAAGGCCAATTAACCTTGGACAATAAATGCCGGCCTTTGACAGCAATATCCCGAGAATGAATTTAAAAAAGTAATAGTTCAGCCCATGCAGAGAACAGTCACTATCACAATATGTGCAAGTTAGTCAGTTCACAAAGAAAGAAGATAATGCAATGTCAGTGCAATGTAGATCGATTAAACAGAAACAATCAAGTGAGGATTCGTTTGACTTGGTCATTTTTCCTTAAATGCTTTCTCAGAATGTCAACATTTATTTCTCACATGAACTTTCCTTCAGAGGTTAGTGCTGAATTTTCTTCTTGAATCACTTTGTGTGGTCCCCTTTGTAGTGGCTTCATACAACTGAGTAGCTTATCAAATTACATCGGAGAGCATTTCAGAGTCAACTCAATTGGTGTGAGATTGGAGTTAGACTGAGTGAGAACTACAGGTTTCTATCCTTGAGTAGCTTGTGTGAAGTTATAGTTACAACATTGCACCTTACTGGGATTTGAACTTGGAATTTCTCTCAATAATTCGCCGAATATTGTAACAACCACCTGACAGAGTCCTGAATGTATTAAAATAGCTATGATTCACAACAGTCAAGTATATTACTGTGGGGAGACTGTAAGAACTGCCGATGCTGGAGTCAGAGATAACACAGTCTGGAGCCAAAGGAACATAGCTGGGCAGGCAGCATCGGAGGAGCAGGAAAGCTGACCTTTCTGAAGAAGGGTCCCGACCCAAAACGTCAGCTTTCCTGCTCCTTTGATGCTGCCTGGCCTGCTGTGTTCCTGCAACTCCACACTGTGTTATTACTGTGGGGAGGTGATGGCCTAACAGTATTATCATTAGATGAGGGATCTCGGGATCTGGGTAATATTCCAGGGACCTACGTCCACATCTCACCATGGCAAATGGTAGAAATTGAAGTAATTAAGAATCAAGAATTGAAAGTTTAATGATGACAGTGAACTTATTGTTGTTGAAAAAAACTCATCTTGTTCACTAACGTCCTTCCCTCAATAACCATCCTTAGTTGGCCTGGTCTACTTGTTATTCCAATCTCGCAGCAAAATGGGTGACTCTTAAATAACCTTTCGGCAATAAATATTAGTCTAACCAACATTGCCCACAAGCTGTGAATGTTTTAGAACAAAAATCTGCTTTTGTTAAAAACAAGGACTCATTGAATGAATGATTTATAAAGGCTTATTATTCTAATGCTGAAAATAATTTTCCCATGCGTTGTCAGCAAGAAGCTAGAATTTGGATTTGTTTCTCTTGAATGTTGAATGCTGGGAAATAGAATGCAAAAAGAAATTCAATAAAAGATAAGACATTTTGTTCAGATCTCATCTCTTCACAGTCGTCGAGTGGCTTCAAATTTTTTTGGTTTTCATCTCTACTTCGATGCAGTACAGATGTCTGACACTGGAATTTCTCCACAGCATACTCTTCAATTTTTGGTAGCTTGTGTAAGTTGTGACAAAAACAACATATAAGTGCATCAGTGGCAATAATTTTATGTGTAAAATGTCCTGTTTTCTCAAATCAAATGTCTTATTCCCAGCTTTGAGTTCTGCAGACTTTCTGGTGCTGTCTGACACCTACAGGGTATAGTTGGTAGCATTGCTAAAATTCAGGTAAAATCTATTATTCTATTGGCCCAATATTTGCTGTCAAAAATAATGGGAAAGCTAAAGACCCTCCCATGCAATTTTTGTGTAAATGCTACAGTAATATCAGACAGTGGAAGATGTGCAATTAAACACACCAGTCAGGCATTTCTGTCCCAGATGCACTGTTTTACCTGTGTTAGCTTCACAAAAATAGCATCTAGCTATTGACCTCACTATTGAATCATACTGATTGGTGTTAGATTTCAAAGCAATTACATGAAATCAAGTAACTGTTTGATCACGTTAATTACTGCCTGTCAATCTCTCTGGCACTGAAAATTACCTACTTTAAGTTTAAAGTCTTATTCCTTCAGATTTTAATTTAAAAAGAAAAAGAAACATGTTTCTGCTCATTATTTGTCTCTCAATCCAGACTTTCTTTCTCTCTCTTTATTTTTCTTTCTCTGTCTGATCTGACACTGAATGCCTTTACTTTTTCTTTTCTCCAGACAAACTCGTACACATGATTACACAATTATTTCCCTCATCACCAAATTTTTTCTGCTGTTAACAATCCCAGTAAATCACCCATATTTTCTGACTGATTAATTTACATACAGAGCCCATTAAGAGCAATACAGACCATTAAAGTTGAGGACTCTTTCACTCTTAACTATATTTCCTTATTCAGATCTTACGCTGTTGGTTTTTTAAAATGATCCTATTTAATTGACAAAGGAGGACCTTAATTGCTTGCCCTCCTCAGCATGATCCAAGGTGTCACATACGGAGGGCATTGGTTCTTTAATCTCCTACTGACAAAAGGTTAAGGGCAAAATACTTACAAGCTTAAATAGGCAAAGGTCAACTATAACAAATTTTGTATTATTATTCCAACTATTGTGATTCGATTTGAGATTGGTTTGACTCCTTTTGGGGGGACTATTAATTTTCTGCGTCCATCTACTTGGGCCAATTGATGTGAGCTGCCCATCTCATTCTATCTTGCACAGTGACTGAATGATTGGCTGTCAAAGCGCATCAATTCTACACAAAACAAATCAAAGTTCATAAAGTTTATTTGCATCTCAAAGATTAACTCATTTCTGGGATGAATCTTACTTGCATACCTGCAGGATTAAATAATAAGAGTTCAACTTGCACCCTTCAGAAGGAGCAGAGGTTCATTTTGGCGAAATGTTTCCTGTTAGATTTGACCCCTTGACTTTCCCAGTATAAGTCTTTCAAGACCAGCACATATTGGCTATTTTAGTGAGACGTCATGGACACATATACACTGGTAAATTTACTATGGATCTCGACATTCAGCTCCTCACCCCTTTGATGAAATGATCCTGACAACAGCTGTCCTGAGTGACAAACTGATTGTGGCCAAATCCCTGGACTGATATTGGAGGTTACCCTTGACTTTCTGTGCTGGGACCCTTTGACTGAAAACTCTCCGACATCCAGGACAAGTTTCCTGGCCTTATGTCTGCACTAAAGAGCAAGGCAAGTCTGATATTTCTGGCTGGTGAAGGTAGAGTTGTGGGGGACAATGGGGGAAGGTGGGGGTTTGGGTGGGGAAGATGTGTAAAGAACATTAAGAAAAGGCAAGACAAGTCAGGAATGCTTTGATCATCCAGGTAGGCTCAAAGTGAGTGAGTACTACGAGAAGATGCGAATGATCCTGGGATATAGCCCAATCTAATTTGTGAGTTGGGAGCCTGTGGAAAGTGTCCTTGCAGTAGCCTTTTCAATCCTTCTTGCTGGTGTGACCCAAGGTGCAGCTGTATAGTGAAGAAGTATTTTGAAAGTAAATCAGAATAGTGCCCCGGTGCTTTCTGAGCGGGTGGAAGATGTCAGATGCCCGATCCATGAACATGGAAAGCATGCAGCTGGTGCCCATGAAACATGCCCTGAGATGATGGCACCATTTTCCAAGATGGCAGTCCAGAGGACCAAGCAAAGAGCTGGAGCCACCAGGTACCTGCTCCAACTTTCACATCAGGGACTGTCGACGTCTAGTTTCCACGTAACTCGTAGCAGCACAGGAAGCTGCATATTAATCAGGAGAGGGGCGGCATGGTGGATCAGTGGTCAGTACTGCTGCCTCACAGCACTGGGGACCTGGGTTCGATTCCAGCCTCGGGCGTCTGTCTGTGTGGAGTTTGCACATTCTCCCTGTGTCTGCTTGGGTTTCCTCCGGGTGCTCCGGTTTCCTCCCACAGTCCAAAGATGTGCAGGTTAGGTGGATTGGCCATGCTAAATTGCCCGTAGTGTTCAGGGAGGTGTGGGTTAGGTGGATTGTTGGAGGGGGTGAGTCTGGGTGGGATGCTCTGAGGTTCAGTGTGGACTTGTTGGGCCAAAGGGCCTGTTTCCACACTGTAGGGCTTCTATGAATAATATTAACAGGGATGCAGTTACTAAGACCAATAACAAGCAATAACTCCCCTTAATGAGCTTCTCATTGCTTTCTAGTGAGAATCTCAACTCTATGGCCAGAATGTGTTTGGAAGTTGCAATGAGTTGCTCCTGACATCAAGCAAGGCCTTGCTGCTGTCTCAGAAAATTCTGTCAGATTTTCTTAGTCACAGCTCATGTTGTTCAGGCTCATTTAAGGTTTCGCTCTAAGTTACTGTGGTTCATCTGTCAGTTGTTCAAATGGCTAGAGTAACTTCCTTAGAGGATGAAAGCATGAGATTATGATGACAGGCATATCTCTGACTGTTAGTCCATCTCTACAGGGGTTCTGCAAGAAAGCTTATTTAACTGAAACATACAGCAACCTGGTCATAGACATCAATGTCTGCAGTATACAGACGATACCAGCCCCAGCATAAGACTTCACCACCTTCAGAATGGTAACACAACACTCAGCAGCTAGGGCAACAAAATATTCTGGTGATTCTAACCCTATACACACCACATTCTGTGTCAAGAGTGATTCCAGAAAACAACTCAGCACCACCTTCTCCCAGACGACTTGTGATGGACATTAAATGCTGGTCTAGCCAACAACATTCATCTCCTGCTAATGGATAACAACAATTCATTCAGGCCTGATAGAGGTTTCCAAAAGTATGAGGCATAGATGGGGTGTATAGTCAGAGGCTTTGTCCAAGACAGAAAGGTCAACTACAGGAGGGCAGGCTCAAGGTGAAAGGGGGAAAATTTAAGGGAGAAGTGTGGGAAAGTTTTTTGCTCAGAGGTTGGTGGGTGCCTGAAACGCACTGCTAATGGAGGTGGTGGAAGCGGGCACATTAGCAACCTTCTGTGCTTAAGATTTTCTGATACCGTAGGATACCTCAGGGTATTTTTGTGTTTCATGGTCAGTATACCTTTCAGAGGTTTGCTCATGATATCATTACTGCACTGTAGCAGGTGATCTGACAGTGTAAAGGCCTCAGACTCCATCTACACTGGGGCTACTTGGAACATGGCATGCTGATGGAAGCGTGCTACTGTTTGGAACTGAATCGCTTAATGTTAGCCCACAGACAGACGTACCACGGTACCCATGTGCTAGTTTCTTATGTTATGAGGTATTGCCACGTCAGGCAAAGAGTCCTGTTGAATGAAAAATCCACAGCCGATTGTCAAATCTTCATTTTTGAACATAAAATTCGAACAGGCAACCAAAATTGGATCTGATGTCTTCTTTGAATGAGGTATTTCCAACATCCTGCAATATAAAGGTTAATCAAGGTTGTAAATGGCAGCTTCAATTCTGAGCGAGAATCATCCCTCACTTTAGTTTCAGGACTGAGTAATTCACATTATTGGTTCCATTAGAATAGCAGAGAAAAGATTTTCAATCTGATGCATTGAGCATTCATCCCTTAATATTCAACATTGCAATTTCAAGACTGCTGTTTGATAACCTACAGCTTATCCGAACAAATGTGTTTAGAGAAGACTGCTGATGTGACAACGTGCAAGAAAATCTCCTGTACTTGTGTGTACAATATATATATAATTTTCTCATTATTACCTGTGGAAACTGACCGACATCAACTTTAAAAAAACACATTACAAATGATTGCTTGGTATTTTAATCTATTAGGTTAGATGAATGGGTAACATCTGTCACTGCATTGGGTTAGAGCTTCCACAAGCAACCAATGTAAATTATGAATATAGTTTGCATGTTTCATAAAAAAAGAGCAATTCATGAAATATTGACAATGCTCAGAAATATTGCTCTGTGCCAATTTATAGTGCCAGCACTCATGGGGACAGCACTGAACAGACTCTTGCAGTCTACAAGCAGCAAATCCAGTTGGAATCTTATACATAATACGGAGCTGGTTCCAAGTCATATTTCAGAAAAACTGATGCACTTATTTTGTAAAAATTAGAAATAAAATATTTTATCTGACCTTTTTCTTTATGTATGCTCAAAACTGATAAATAATCAGAACTAAACCTGCCAGAAAATGATAGAACGGCTTCTCTCAACAATGCTTGGCCAGTTAAAATTACACCATACCTTATTGTCACAAATGCTTTGTGAAAAATTCACCTCTCTGGTATGTAACATTGTCAATCCTGCCTTATTCTCTTGTGTTGTTTGAGGTTTAGAGGGATATGGGCCAAATGCTGGCAAATGGGACTAGTTTAGTTTAGGAAACTTGGTCGGCATGGATGAGTTGGACCAAAGGGTCTGTTTCCGTGCTGTATGGCCCTATGACTATGATTAATCCAAGGCCATGCTAGTTGGAGTAGATATTCCCACCTTACATCAATTTTAAACACGATCTTGTTGTCAATATTCCATTTCCTGGCATTTATTCTCCCAGTGTCCTCTATTTCTGCCTAAAGTGGGTCCTAATTCATTAATACCTCAAAGCTAAAATTGTCAGTTGTGTGACAGAATCTCTCTTTGACCTCTTTACCAATATCCTTATTTCTGTAACATTATCCACAAAACCTCTTCATTAAATTTCGCACGCCTTTCAATCCACCATCCCTCATTGATAGTGAATCATTGGCATCAAATTATTTCCCTGAACACCTCACCCATTTACCTCTCTTTGTTTTTGATCCTGATTTACAGAATCCGCAGTTCTTTTGGTTTTTATTTAGTTGTTAATGAGGACTGTTAGTAGCTAACAATAGATAGTGTGTAATGGCAGACAATGTGATAAAGTAAATAAAGGATGAATTAGTGATGGGATACCAGCCTCTGTGGAGTTATTTCAGTCATCTATACTGCAGGAAAATAAACAAGACATAATCATCACATGGCTGTAATGAGGTTGCACATATTCGTATTTAAGGGAAATTTATGACAAACTGAAGAATCTGATTTGGTACTTTTTTCACAAGTTTAAGAGTGTTCAATAAATGTACGTTAAAGGTTCACTGACAAAGTGGCCACCTTAGCAGTAATTCAGAGATATACGGTAAAATTATACAAGATCCCGGATTCTAAATACCTCCCTCCTCATCTTGGCTATAATGTCAAGAGACAGCAGGAGTCCACTGAGTGAAGTCAACTGCTCTGCAAAAGTACAGCCCTTAATAGGGTGGAATGAAAGATGATTGTGAAAATGGCTCTGGTTCTCATGGTGGAAGAGACCTCTCCAACCTGCATGTTTTAACTTCCTTTCCACAACCTCTAATGCCCAGCAGACAATCAGCGATAAACAATGACAAGTCAGCAGCAGCATGAAAAGGCTGGACATATGCATACGAGCTGAGAGAATGTTGTATATCTAACGCAGATTTATCAGACCCAGTACCCATTTAAGCCACAAAGATACCTCTGTCTCAGTGTAAAGAAAACAGTCCCATTTCTTTAATTTGCACTGGTATTGTCACAGAGATTTCAACTTATGAAAGACTGCAGCAGTGTTACTGTATGAAAATAGACTGTCCATCTCTGCATTCCCCTATTTCAATGGATACAATATTCCATTTATTTAAAATGCTTTCACTAAAATAGGGGAGCAAGAAATTCATTACCAGAGAGTTAACTGTATGTGTGAGAGTCAAATAGCATGAATGGCATTGGCGGAACATTTATCAAGATTTCTTTTAGACAATTGTTTCAATGCTCTTCTCTTTCCAATATTTCTGTCTCTTACATTTGCTCATCTCAAATTGGTAAAATTCTCCTTTGAACAACAATAATGCAAGCAAAACAAACGAGACTTTAAATTGAATATTAATTACTTCATGCAACTTGTTCAAATGTTTCGGTTCTAATGATCAAAATTTTTTTCATTTTCTCACATTTGTAAACATTGTTCTGCGACAAAGGGCAGAATAACATTGAGGTAGGTTGGCAAAGACACATGGTCAACCTTAACAATTTTCTTCAATGATTCATATTGGTTTGATAGGCTAAACAGTGCATATAGAGTTAGCAAAAGTTTCAGTTTCAATAATTTAAAAATTCAGGCAGAAAAACAGAGTGATTGAAAATATGTTGATATCATGAAAACAATGTGTGTCAGCTTGATGCCACTAGTGGGAAAACTGATGTGGGCCATAATATGAGATAAGGTAGATACACACTTAAAGAAAAATAAATTATTATTAGACAGTCAATATGGCTTTGGTTAACTTTCCTTTCTCTCCACAGATTCTAACAGGCCTGCTGAGTTTCTTCGATAATTTTATGTTATTGTTTCAGATTTCCAGCATCCACAGTTTGTTTTTTTTTGGCTTTGCCAAAGGCAATTCATGTCTGACAGATTTGATTGAATTCTTTGACAAGATGGCACAGGCAGTGGATGAGGGGAGTGCTGAGGATGTTGTATATTTGGACCGTCAGAAAGCATTTGATACAGTATCATGTAGCAGGTTGATTAGAAAATTAGAAATGTTTGGGATTGATGAGACCTTAGCATAGATTAGTAGTTTAAAGAAGGTTAAAAGATAAGAAACAGAGGGTAGGTATTGAAGGGCATTTCTCAGGATGAAAATGACTTCACCGGGCATCGGTGTTGGGACCATTGTTTTTTCTGATTTAATTATATAAACAATTTGGAGGTGGCTATTGAGGGCAAAATCTCTAAAATTGTAGATGATACTAAACTGTCGAGAATAGTGAGTTGGGAGAATGATACTAAGCAGCTTCAGACAGACATTGACAATTTGGCCAAATGGACAGGCACCTGGCAATTGAGATGCAATGCAGAGAAATGTGAGGTAATGCATTTTGGTAGAAGAAACACAGAGATACATCATAGGATCAATAGTACAACTACAAAATTTAAAAGGTAACCAGATGGGTTTATGAATCGGAAGGGTTAAGAGGGATATGGGCCAAATGCTGGCAAATGGGACTAGATTAATTTAGGATATCTGGTTGGCATGGATGAGTTGTGCTAAAGGGTCTGTTTCCATGCTGTACAGCCTCTATGACTCCATAACTGTGAGGGGAGTGCAGGAGCAGAGAGAACTTGAGGTTCATGTGCATAGTTCAATGAAGGTGGCTGGGCAAGTTGTAACAGTTGTTGAGAAGGCTTAGAGGATCATTGAGATTTATAAATAAAGGCATAGGGTATAAAAACAAGGAAGTGATGCTACACCTCCATAAATCATTGGTCAGACCACATTGGAGTATTGTGTTCAGTTCTGGGCAGCTTATTTCAGGAAGGATGTTAAAGTCCTGGAGAGAGTGCAAAGGAGATTTACTGGAATGATACCAGGAATGATAGATTTTAGTTACAAGGAAAGATTAGAGAGATTGGGTTTATTCTCCTTGGAACCTAGAAGGTTAAAAGCCGTTCATGGCATGTCCAAAATTACAAACAATTTGGACAGGGTAAAGAAGGAATTTCTGTTTCCACTAGTTGTCAGCAACTCAAGACTGTCAGCAACAGAGCTAGGATTATGATGAGGAGAAACTTCTTTAAACAGAGAGTAGTAAAGATTTGGAATGCATTGCCTGGGAGAGTGGTGGAGGCAGGCTTCACAGGAAGTTTCAAAAGAGGGCTGGATACATATTTGAAAGTGATGAATTTAGAGGGCTACAGAGATCAGGCTGCAGAATGGGATTGGCCGGTTAGTTTTTTCAGGAGCTAGTACACACATGATAGGTCAAAAGGCCTCCTTCTGAGCTAAAATTCCATGTCAAGGGTAATTGTTTGTTTTTGTTCATCCATTGCCTCCCATCCTCCCCATCACTCAATGTTGATCAACATTTATTTTCACATCTCAATTATTTTTAATTTATAGTCACAGGGAAATCAATGTCTTTAGCACAGGAAAAGGCCTTTCAGCCCATCAGCTGTCATGAGAAATTAGTTCTGGCTTGAAAGTAAGATTTACAATGAGCTCTACCTTTCCAAACTGTGTTGAATGATATGCAGTAAAAAGTCACAGTCTTCTGGGTTTTTCTCCTGGCACAGCAAGAAAGTAAATCTCATTCTTCAGTTCTCTGTAAAGAAAGAAATTGCTCTTAAATACACCCTCAATCCAACAGCCATGTCATGTTTGTGTTTTGTTTATTTTCATTTTGTTGGGACGACCCATTCTCTGCCTTTCACACCTTAACTTACACCCATTTTATTTTTTTTACTTTCTCTGACAATTAACAACCCATTTGTCTTTTGCACTGGGCCTACTCCACTGTCTAAAATATTTATAAAAAACATTTTTCAACACCTTCCAGTTCTGACAAAACACCATACTGGACCCAAACCATTAACTCTGTTATTCTCTCTCCACAGATGCTGCCAGACTTGCTGTGTTTCTCCAGCACTTTCTGTATAGTTTTCAGATTTCCAGCATCTTCAGTATTTTGTTTCCGCTTTCTTTGCTATCCTTAATTGCCCTTAAGGAGATACCGGTGAGCTGCTTCTCTGAATTTCCGAAGTGTGCCTGGCTGAGATATCTTGATCTGTTCAGGAGAGAGTTCCAAGATTTTAACTCAGCATTGATGATGGAATGGATGATGTACTTAAAAGTCAGGATTGTGTGTTACTTGGAAGGGAACTTGGAATCTTTAGTGGCCCCACTCATATTATTAAGCTGGACAGGATTCAGAAAAGATTTACCAGGATGTTTCAGGAATGGTGGATTTGAATTATAAGGAAAGGCTGGATAGGCTGGGACTTTTTTCACAAGGAGGTTGAGGGGTGATCTTAAAGAGGTTTATATAATCATGTGGGGCATTGATAAGACAAATGGCAGGTGTCTTTTCTCTGGCATAGAGGATTTCAAAACTGGGGGGCATATTGTTAAGATATGATAAGAAATTATTAAAATAGACATGAGGTGCAATGTTTTTAACACAGAGAGTGGTTCATGTATGGACTGAACCTCCTGAGGAGTGGTGGATGCAGCTACAGTTTCAACATTTGGATTAGTGCATGAATAAGAAATGTTTGTCGGGATATGGGCTAAGTATAGGCAGTTTCTTTGTTCTATGACTATCTGTAGGTGCTACCAAAAAGGCCTTGGTGAGTTGCTGCATTGCAATGAGAAGAATGTAGAATTGTACTGGGCACAATAAATGTCGAATGGTTAATAAAGAAAAACCCAAGGGAAGAAACTGAGACTTTAAAAAGCAAACTGATAGGCTCCTAAATAAAATGAGGCAAACTAAGGTGTTTGAGAACAGGTAAATGACTTGGGCAGGTTTAACCTGTCTGTTCAACAAGAGGGGTTAAGATCTCCCTGACACCTTTCTCCTACTATTCCCCATGATTCGATGTTGACCAAAAGTAATAGTCACACTTCAAGGGGGGAAGCGATGGTCTAGTGGTATTTTTGCTGGACTAGTCACCCAGCAACCCAGGAAATGTTCTGGGGACCTGGGTTTGAATCCCACCATGGTAGATGGTGGAATTTGAATTTGATAAATATCTGGGAGTTAAGAACCTGCTGAGACCATGAATCAATTGCCAATTGTCAGGAAACACTAATCTGGTTCACTGATATCCTTTGGGGAAAGAACCTGCTATCCTTACCTGATCTGGCCGACATGTGATTCCACATCCACAGCAATGTGGTCAACTCCTTACTGCCTTCTGGGTGATTAGGGATGGGCAGCAAGTGTTGCCTGGCCAGTACTGCTCTCATCTTATGAATGAATAAAGGGAAGAAAAGTATTTAATGCATAGATTCATTGAGGTCTCCAGCACAGAAAAAAGGTTCCTCACCCCATCACCTATCAGGAAAAACTAGTTCCAGTGTGAAAGTAGGATTTACAATGAGCTCCACATTTTCAAAATGTGTTAGAAGAAGTATATTAAAAACGACTGAAACATTTAAAGTTTTCTAGCATTTTTTCCTGACAGCTCAAGAATGTAAATTTGACTTCACAGGTTTTCACGAAGAAAGAAACTAGCCTTAAATACAAATCTCACAACAACTTTAATCTTGACTGGTCACAATCATGAGCTCTTAATTATTCACTCATGATCATACTTGCTGCTTATTCGCACTCTGTCCCATTCAACCCTTGCCCGCACCAACTTCTCGAGAAGCAAATTTTTCAGTTTAAACTTTTTTATCATCATTTTTGAATCCAAATAAAGCCTCATCCTCTCTGTCTGGATAATACTTCCAACTGTAACCTTTGTCAAAGTGTTCTCATATTAATTCCTTGATCATTGGTGTCAACACCTTCTCTACTACAGACTGAAGCTCTGGAATTCCTCCCTTAGGCCTTCTATCTCAGTTTTATTATATTAAACGTGCTGTATAAATGTTTATTGACCATAAATACACCAGTTAAAAAGAATCTATTCTTCTTTTATAAGGAAAATGTAGCTGAGGTTCAGCTAATGCATGAGTAGGCATTCCTTTGTTATGCTGAAGAGAGTGTGGTCTTTCTATTACCTTAAAGAGGATGCTATATAAAGTTAAATGGCCCATACGTGATCTAAACTGAATTTATAGAAATTGCTCATGGAATTGACATTTGTTCTACCTTGTATATTCCAGCATATGATAGAAACACAAAAAAAAAGGTGCAAGACTAGCTCACTTGACCTTTGAGCCTGCTCCACTATTCAACACCATCATGGCTGATCATCCAACTCAATACATTGTTCCTGCTTTTTTCCCCACACCCTTTAATCCCTTTATCTCTAAGAACTATGTTTAATTCCTTCTTGAAAGCATTCAACGTTTTGGCCTCGATTGATTTCTGTGACAAAGAATTCCAGAGGCTCACAGCTCTCTGGATGAGGAAATTTATCCTCATCTCAGTCTTAAATGGTCTGCCCTGTGTCCTTAGCTGTGACCCCCGGTTCTAGACTCCCTGGTCATCACAAATATCCTCCCTAATTTTACCCTGACTCGTCCTGTTAGAATTTGAAAGGTTTCTATGAGATCTCCTTTCATTTTTTTCTAAACTACAGTAAATATATTTCCATCTGATATAGTCCTATTATCACTGAGACTGTGCAAATTGTGAACACTTCAGGGTTAATATTGCAATCAGCTCATTTCAGTACCTTCATTGTGTTAACTGTGTGTTGACAAAATTCCCACAGAGAGTTCTATGGGCACAAACAGAATTTCAATAAGGATTCCAGGAGCTTTAAATTGACTGCTGACCACTGCCAGTGAATCTGCCAGTCCTGCTTGTGTATACAAAGGGGAAAGAAAAAAGTCAAGTTGCAAAGGAGGAAGATGTATAGTTTTGAATTGGACTGAATGATTTTTCTCTGAGTCCAATAAGCATGGCAGGAGCTAGGTCAGAAATTGAATGATCAAATGCAATAAATCCAGTCAATCTAGTTTCAATCCAGCATTCACTGCTCACCTTGCATTATGGCTACACCAAATGCAGACTGAGTGACTATTTTGCAAAACATCTTTGTTCTGTAGGAATGACTCTCAACATCCTCATTGCTTTGTAATTTGAAATAACTCTAAAGAAGCTGGTGTCCTGTCAGTAAGTCACTTTCTATTTACACATGGATAGTACATGGACACTGACTAGCTTGCTCAAAGCCAACCCAAAGATTGAGGAGACTCTCTGAATATCTGTCCGCCTGACTCCCTCATTGGCCCAGGTTAACAGCCTCAATCAGGGATCTCATAGTTGATGAGATCCAACTAGCCCTCGTTCTAATTGCTACACTATCTCAATAACCCTCCCTTGTTCTCATGCCAACATTCCTGTTTTGGGCCAGTTGCAATGTTCCAACAAAGCAGAATACAAGCTTATTTTTCAGCTTAGGCACTTCACGGACTCAAAGTGTAAACACTGAATGCAATATCTTCAAAAACTGACTGTATTATGTCTGTTCTCCATTTTTCTTATGTTCTCTCTCCCCTTTCCGATAGCCACATCTTGTTTGTATCTCGTTTACTTTGCGCTTAAGAGGAAGGATCAATTTCTTACCCTTTCACAGCTAAATTTACACCTTTTTTACATCTCTTTTACCTTCCTTCACCATGAACAACCTATATGTCTTCTGCATTGGGCCTCTGTACTTCTGCCCTCTTGCTCCTCTGTCAAAAGTATATAAAAAAAACTAATTCTGAAGAAGGATGCAGACCTGAAATGTCAACTTTCCTGCTCCACCGATGCTGCCTGGCCTGCTGTGTTCCTCCATCTGCACACTGTGTTATCTCTGACTCCAGCATCGGCAGTTCTTACGGTCTCCAATTTCCAACATTCTTCAGTTCTGAAGAAAGGTCAGACTATACTTTAAATAATGACCCTGTTTCACTCCCTAGAAATGGTGCCAGACTTGCTGAGTTTCTCCAGCATTCTTTGTGCTTAATTCAATGTAAAAAGTTCTGTTCCTGGCTCCCCCATACTCATTGGCCTGCACAGCTCCCAGCTAAGTCATACTGCAATCTTAAAAACAGCTCTTTGTTTCCAAATTCTTTGGGTGTCAGCCATGGCTCATTTTGTACCATGTTCACCTCTGACTTACAAATTTTCAGGCTCACTCTTATTTGTTGACTTGATCACAAACTGTCAGTGCAGCACTGAAGGAATACTACAATGTCAGCGGGTCTGTCTGCTCAGGCTGGTATAAAAGGTTCTATGGATCTGTTTTGAAGAAGAGAAGGAGCATTTTCCCTGATCAATGTTCCCACCTTAATCAACACCAAACACAAATGTACATCTGAGATAACAAGCATGGGGCTGGATGAACACAGCAGGTCAAGCAGCATCATAGGAGCAGG